>LPNX010360972.1:139613-151103 GCA_001517045.1 Pseudotsuga menziesii | reverse complement strand
TATATATATATATATATATATATATATATTATTGTAAAGTTTATGACCAAGTGGGTCAAGGATGACTATAATTGAAGAATTATTTATCTTAATAATTAAATAAAGGAGACACCTATCCAAAGGAGACTGTTAAATGAGTGTGTCATGTTCCCTCAGAGGGGGAATTGAGCTGGTGGCTCATTAAATTCCAAAACTAGCCCAAAGACCTAGACAATCTTATATAAACCATCAAATTGAGTAGGAGGCTCACTACTCATTTTGATTTCTAAGTCAATGAACCTTGTGACTACTGCAAACTGAAAAGTCAAGCACACAAGCAATTTGATGAGGGGATAGCTAAAGTGATTTGTTGAGTTAAGTATGCGACTGAGCTACAGTAAGTTTTGTTGTGTGGCAGAGATCTTCGTCCTAGTGGTTCAGTGAACAAGCTTGGGGGTCCTAAGTAAGTAATTTTGGTTGCTTCAGGAGAAGGTTGGGTGGAACAAACTCCTCTGGGTGTTTGTCCCCTCCTGCATATTTTCCAGGTTCAACTATGTTTAATTCTGAATCTGTACTTTTATTTAGAATATGCCAGTAAATATAATTAGGATGATTGGATACATTATGATCTATATATATGGAAGCTATCATGACAACTACATTTATGGTATTTCAAGTTTAGGGTTATATTAACCAAATTAGTCATTTGTGAAGTATTTCTTAGTCTAAATGATGTTATTCTTTTCTCATTGCATAAACATTAAAATATTCCTTCTTTATATATGTCCTAGTCTTTACAATCTACAAAAATGTTAGTATTAGGAGTACTTCCCTCTGTGGGTCTAGTTTTAAGTAAACAACATTTAGTAATCCAATATAGACTTGCGAAAGTCTTGTAAGGATTTTAGGTCACAACAATTATTACAATAGTACAAGAAATGTTCAGAATGAAAGATCATACTAAGTATAAAACTCATAAACTAATTAATAGGTCTGTAAACTAATTTTAGCAATACGTTAATTTAAAATCTCATACGGGTGTGGCTCATTGGCGGTTCCGTTGTTATGAAGTCACTTGTTGTAAATTGGAGGTCACGAGATCAATCCCACCCGGGTTTACCTGTGTCCCATGTCTTGCAACGGGTGTGGGGCACCTAGGGTTATAGTGGTAGTGGGAATGGATCCCTGGACCCCGTGTCATGCAAGTACCGGCCCGACCCCAGTTGTCGATTCCCCTAGTCAAAAAAAAACAATACGTTAATTTAAACATATCAAGGGTTGTGACCTGTAAATAAGTACACACACACACACACACATATATATTTATGTGCATGTTTAAGTATGGTATAGATAAACTTTTTAATCTAGGATTTCTGATTACATCTGCAATGTTTAGATTCAACCCTTTTCAATACTACAAAGATGTTAATGTATGTTTCTAAGGCTGAGTTCTTGCCACTTGATTTTAACCTAGATACAGTAGGATAAACAAATTTCAAAGAATCTTTTAAGCAAGCTAGTTTACCTAGTAGTTCCCTATAAGGGTATCATGGCCCACTTTTAACTATTAAATATTAGAAAACACCAAATCGATATTATCGACAGGCCGCAGCACTATTACATGCTGGAGGCTGAATTGGTGTTATTATCTGTAGTCAAGGACTTGTAGGAGAAATTTATAATAGCTTTAAGGCTTATATATTTTCTATTGTTTTAAAAATTAGATTTTCTCGTCAACCTAAAAATAGATTCATAACATGAGACAGAGTACTACCCTATGGATCCTATTCTTCCAGAAAATAAATGATAAGCACAGGCTTATGACCACATCATTACAAACCTGTATAAACTGTATTAAAATCAAACATAGAAAAAAATCGAAAAGGAGATTATCCATTACAGTAATGATTTAATAGGTATGTCATGGCGTTATTTTAAAACCCTCACATGATCACACCAAAACCTTTGCAAAAGGTATTTGTTTTATTTCTTCGTTATCAGTAGACATATTTAAAAGAAGCTTTACGACCCTCTCCTCTCAAGATTAATTTTACAGAGTAAAGGCTTTACAGACTAATCTTAGAATCTTATTCATAACTAGATACACAATAATAACCTATTCACAATGGTTCTATGGGTTTCTTTCCAACAAATGCATTGAGTTAAATTGCCTCGCAACCATCCTTAAAAACATAATAACAAAATTATGGAACAAGTAAGGTTCAAGTCTATAATTACATAAGCCTTACGAGCTACCTCCAGATAAATGGAAAAAAAAGAGAATTAGTCTATCGACAGTGGTTTTAAAGCCCAAAGGAAAATGATGCAGATTAAAGGCCTTGCAACCACACTCAATATGGCAGCAGCATTGTTTTTTATCAAAGAAAGAAAACCAATTTAGTCACAAAACCCTCATGGGTCTCACACAACTTTACAAGAAAAAACAATAGAACAGTTAACCTTTGATTGAGGCCTCATGGCCCTTCTCCAAATCAATAATGATGGTAAAGGCATCACAGGAATAGTTTTATTCATAAGCATTTGCAGACTGTATAACAAATAAAAACAAAACTGATAAGCAATTATAACGCGGTAGTGAAAGCACATTGAGAAATGGTTAAACTTTATATAGTATTGATAAGTTAAAATACCTCATGACTGATGCATTACATAACTGAGGAATCATTTCAAATATTTCACACATCTATTGTAGAGTTGGGAAGAATACCCTCTACAAAAGTTACATAATCAAAACCACATTGCTACAAAACTATGTATGAAATAAGCACCCTTGCAGGGTTCTTAACAAATTTAATACATTATTACAGAGATAGTCGTGGGACTGCCTTTTCATCTAAAGGGAAGACATTTACTATTAATCTGTCACAGTAATCTAGGGACTAAAACACAGTCTCATAAGATATTTCAGACAATTAAGCATGAAAATGGCATAATGGTGCTGCAATAGGAGTAGCAGCTCTGTATAATCAATAAATAATGAGTAATACAATACAATGATCATGAAAGATGCATGAATGCAAAGACAATTCGAATTCCCAAGGAGGTCATTCGAATTGAATGAATGGGTGTAGCTTAACTGACGTCGATTAAGTCAATAAAACTTAAGATAGTGGTTTAACAAGGCCAAATTGACCAAATTAAGTGTGCATGGTGGATAAATGTCTCCAACACCCCCCCTTAATATATACTCAGGATAAGTACAAACATAAAGTGCATGAAATGCCAGGGCCCTAGCAACAAAGGCCATAGGTCACCCTATACAATAATGTAACTCAAAACAATGCTCAAAAATAAATCTAAGTGAGGAAAAGAGGGAAAACCCAATGGGAAAAAAACCCCCTCAAGCTGAACACTGAAAGTAGTCTGATCACCCTGATGAACTCACCCCCAACAGTGAACAGAGGTAAGTGAACTTATTTTCTGAAAAGATCTTGGTGAAGATGTCTGCAATCTGCTCATCAGTCGGACAGTATTTTAGAATGATGTTCCTGTCATGCACTAATTTCGTGATATAGTGCATGTGTATCTCTACATGCTTGGTCCTCTGCATGGTAACTAGATCTGTGGATATCTTAATAGCACTTTTATTGTCACAAAATAGGACAGTGGACAAATTACTACCAAGATCAAACTCTGAAAGAATGCCTTGCAACCAAACAGCTTGGATGCAAGCATTCACCGCTCCTCAGTACTCGGCCTCTGCTGAAGACAATGCTATGGAGGCCTGATTTTTGCTAGACTAGAAAATGGGGCCACCACCAAACATGAAGACATATCTATAAGTAGAATTCTGATCAATAGAATCACCTGCCCAATCAGAATCTGTGTAACCAACCAACTCTAGCTCGGAGTCTGCAGCATAGTGAATGTCGTAGGTCCTGGTTCCCTAAATACACTGGAGGATCCTCTTTCCTTCCTTCCAATGAATATCATGAGGTTGCTACATGTATCTTGACACAACATTCAAGGCATAACAGATATCTAGCCGAAAATGAATCAAATAGAGCAAGCTACCTATCAGCTGTTGATAAATAGTGCAGTCCATGGGAGGTGTGTTTTTTCCTTCTTCAAGGCTGATCCCTGGAAGGAAAGGGAATGGATCAGCCTTACATTCAGCCATGTTAAAATTGACCTAACAGGTCTGATATGTATTTGGACTAAGTGACCATTATCCCATCAAAAAATTTCTCAATTTCGAGCCCCAGAAATTGCTTCAAGAGCCCCAAATCGCTCATTTCAAATGCATTGTGGACAGCAGTTTTGATGACTGAAATAGAAGTAACTGTGCTACCTATAATCAGTAATTCATCAACATATAAAACAATAATAATAAAATGACCATCATACTGTTGTATATACACATTCAGATATGATTTACACCTTTAGAATTTTTGTGAGAGAAGGAAGGCATCCATCTTGGAATACCACTCTCTTGGGGCCTGTTTTAACCCATATAGTGACTTCTTTAGTTTGCAAACCAAAGATGGATCAGAAATGTAGCCCTTAGGATGCTTCATGTAAATCTGATCATGAATATCTCCATGTAGAAACTTAGACTTAACATCCATATGATGCACTTCCCGGTGCTTAGATGCAGAAATTGCTAAAACTAGGCGAATGGAGTCCATTTTTGCAACCGGTGCAAAAGTCTCATGGTATTCCACACCTTGGACCTGGGAGAAAAATTTTTCCACCAGACTTGCCTTATATTTTCAGGTTTTTCCATCAGTAGCAACCTTATTCCTAAACACCCACTTGCATTGAACCAATTTCCTTCCCGGAGGAAGAGAAAGTAGCTCCCAAGTAGTGTTTTTCTGTAGAGAATTCATCTCTTCATCCATGGAAACTTGCCATCTCGGATCCTTCCGAGCATGGTAGTAAGACTTAGGTTCTAAACTTATCATTATATAACAAGATTCGGACATCAAATAATCAAGATAAGAGAGCACAATACCTACTCTTTGGAAATCAGACCGGGTTCTCCTTGGATCATCCGGATTTCCAATGTTATCACCAGCGGAGGAGAGTGTCTGTCAGGCCCAAGTTGGGAGATGATTTTTTACTTCAGGTTCTGATTTAGAATCTAATGTTTTCTTTACACTGATATCAAAAATCAGAGGATCCAAATTAGGGTCATCACCCCCAATTACATCATCCAAATATTCAGTAGAATAGGAAGGAAATTTAGCAGTTTTCTCCTTCACTAGTTCCACCTCCTGAAGAGGCTCATCGAACATGAAACTCCTTTCAATGATGATCTATTTTGTTTTGATATCCATGAGCTTGAAACCTTTAGATTCATTAGGATATCCAATAAACAGACATTCTATGCTTTGCAGTTGCAAATCCCTCCTTTTATCAAGCAGAATTCGGGCCCATGCAGTGGACCCAAACACCCTCAGATTCGACACATCCGGATTGTGTCTGAAATATGCTTTGAAAGAGGTATTCCCTTTCATGGATGAGTGTGGAACTCTATTTTTAATACATTCTATAGCATGCATGGCTTCTTCCCACAAATTTGCAGCCAACTTCTTTGATTCCAGCATACAGGTGGTCATCTCCTTGAGAGACCGATTCTTCCTCTCTGCTACACCATTCTGCTGGGGAGTGTAGGGGACTGAATGCTGGATATGAATATCAATTTGAGAACATATATGTAGTAACTCATTATTGACATACTCCCCACCATTATCAGATCTCAAAATCTTGATCTTTTTTCCATATGCATTCTCAATCAAGGCCTTCAATTTAGTGAATTTTTCCAAGACTTCCAACTTCTTTTTGATAAAAAAAGACCCATGTGTATCTGGAAAAGTCATCAATGAAAATCAGAACGTACCTTGATCCATTCATGGATGTGATAGGTATGGGACCACTGATATTAGAATGTATCAGTCCCAAGATGCATGATGCTCGTCTTGCCTTCCCCCGATTGAACTTATGCTTAGGTTGCTTGCCAACAACACAGCCCTTGTAAATTTCGGTGGTATATTTGATGATCAGGAGGCCTTCAACCATAGAATTATTCTGCAACTATTGTAAGTATTTAAAGTTCAGGTGGCCGAACCTCTCATGCCACAGTCTGCTAACTTCATTTCCATGAGTCAACAATGCGGTGGTGGGATTTTCATCCACCACAAAATGGGAGAACTCGTAGGCTTTTGCATGATGGTTTGCAAGGCCTTTTGCTAAAAAAAATTTGGATGCACATTCTATGATATCTACATCATTCGGGCTAAAGGAGACTCTCTTGGGCACTCCCGTATGTGTCATTTGATAAACACTTAGGAGGTTTGATGCAAGATATGGTACATACAGAACATTGAAAAAATAACCATGCTCAAGATCTACAATACCTTGTCCATCGAATATGATTGTCGAGTCATCTCCCATGTGGATGGGAATGGATTTGTCGGTCTCCAAGGATGAGAAAGATTCTCTTTCAGCCATCATGTGATTCGAAGCTCCAGAATCTATCAAGAGAGCTTTGGACTTCGAAGTGCTTGCCATGAGAGCATGACCTCTTTCATGATGTGGTTCCCGATCTTCATGATCTCTCCTCTGAAATATTTCTGGACAATTGATGTCATTTTTCTCAAGAAGAGAAGTAGCTTCATCAAGCTTCTTTTTCATGCAGGTATGTTGAGGGTGGAAGCCCTTCCCACAATACAAACACTTGACTTTTTCATTTCCATGATGCCCTTTGTTTTTGTTCTTCTTCGAGTCGGAAGGCTCTTCATGCTGTTAGTTTTGAAATTTAGGCTTAGGAGCTTCGAATTTGGTTTTTGGGTTCTTCTACTACTTTTCTTTACCCTTCAGATCTTTGGGCCCCAAAGCATAGAGGGCTTGATCATAGGAGGATCTTATGATCCCCATCTGCACAAGCTTATCATGTTCACTTGTTAGGGACTCAATGAAGGCATTGAGTGAAGCCATCCAGGGGTTGTGAGCTTCCACACACGGAATGTAGAGACAAACACCGAATAATAAACTCCAAGTTTGGAGAGAATGGCGAGGATGAGCTGATCATCCTCCTTATCCACCTTACACTACTTCAACAATAAGACAATGTGCTTGAAATTTGTGAAAAAATCATTTAAGGTCTCGAAATTGGAAGGCTGGAGAGACATCAACTCATTTTCAAGTTGGTAAACTCTCAAATCATCCTGTTTTCCATACAGGGTGTCCAATTTGTCCCAAATTTTTTTTGGAGTCTTCAATATCGAGAGATGGAAAAGAATATCCCAGGAAATAGAGAGACACAAGAATCTAAATGCTTCATCTTTCTTGTTCAAGAATATAGCTTTGTCTATCACATGAGTAGGCTCTTCTTCAATGTCCATAGTGACCCAGTAGAGTCCTCTGGCAAGTAGCTGGATCTCCATATCTTCTTTCCATGAGTGGAAATTGAACAGAGTCAAGAGTTCGATGGAAGAAGCCATCTCAAACTGTTGTAGCGAATGGTTTTCACCTGTTAAAACCTACAAATCACAACAAAAGGGGCACCGTAAGGTCGAACAGCCTGCACATTTTAGGCTTTCATCACACCCAACATAATTGATCAAGAAAGCTTGATCAACAATTTATTTACGTGGGGTATTAAGTGGTAAGCCTTGGCTTCTGGTGTAGTGTTGGAATTTTGAGCTTTTGCTCAATTTTTCATGCAAGATCTGTCAAAAACCATGTTTTTGAGAGATCTGAGCTTCGTCCTACCGTGAGCTCTGATACCATATTAATTTGTCACAGTAATCTAGGGACTAAAACACGGTCTCATAAGAGATTTCAGAAAATTAAGCATGAAAATGGCATAATGGTGTTGCAATAGGAGTAGCAGCTTTGTATAATCAATAAAGAATGAGTAATACAATACAATGATCATGCAAGATGCATGAATTCCAAGACAATTCAAATTCCCAAGGAGGTCATTCGAATTGAATGAATGGGTGTAGCTTAACTGGTGCCGATTAAGTCAATAAAACTAGGATAGTGGTTTAACAAGGCCAAATTGACCAAATTAAGTGTGCATGGCAGGTAAATGTCTCCAACATTTACAAACCATGTTTAACGCCTCACGACCACTAAAGAAATACAGCATGTCCACCACGAATCCAATACAAAGTTTGGCATCCCAATCTGCAAGTTCAAATCATAGAATTTATTTAGGCTCTACTCCATGGGAATTCAAAGAAGAAGACACAATTCATCAACTATTTAAAGACATGGAGTTGGAGAATCCAAGATCAAGTTTATACCTATAGCGGCCTCACAAAAACCTTCATGAAGGATTCAAATAACTTTTTAAAACACTTTTGTATGATGGAAATGTTGGTGTTTAATCTCAAGCTTAGACTCCATTTTGTAACATTATGTTGTATAGCTTTGTAGTAGTATTTTTCATACAAAATTTCTACACATTCTTGTTTATACATATAGATATAGATAAAAATAGATAGATGTATATAGATAATTTTGTTGAGGTTGATTTTAAATTTCAAATCTCCTAAATTGATATTAAATTAAAATGTGGATTAACTATTAAAGTTTTTTTTATAGATGCGTCATTATATACAAGAGTCCAATACAAGGTATTTCCAAGTTATAATTATACTTGAGGTTGTTGGCTTTATGTGTATGCTTGTATAAAACACACATGACACTCTCACGCAACTTTAATTGAATCTTATTTATCGACATGGAATTTAAGGTCACGTGTTTGACATGATTTATTTTCACTTAGACTTGTTCTTCAGTTATTGCTATGGTTTTGGTACATGAGGCTATTATGATCTTTGTAATAACCCCAGTTTTGACCCTTTGAATGTACTAAATTAGATTATGTAAATGATGTAAATATGCTAATAAAGATAATGTGAAGCTCAAGTCCAAGGCTTGACTAGTGAATGGCTAGGCATGTATGATGTAAATATCCACATATGGGCCAAGTGGTTGGATTATCAAATGATGTAAAGCTGGTAAATAATATGTTGAAAAATATTAAAATCGTCCAAAATGGTTGGGTTAACAGCACTATAAGGGCTATGATTCCACTAGAGGGGAAGAAGAAGGGGTCTATGGGGGAATAAATCCCCTTTTTCCAAGCGTTAGTATTAGAACTCATCCATTTTCTACCATGATATTTAAATGAGTTATTTACTTCAACTAAATTATCAATTTCAATTATTGAATGTGTTTGTAATGTTGATGGGAAATATTCTCATGTAGTTACAAAATAATTGGATGAATATACTTCTTAACACAATTGTAAGAGTCCTCCATTCTATGGTCATAAGTAACGCTAGTCTACCTTTCACCAATCCTCTCATATCCAGATAACTCTATCCCTCATTTTCCATGAAGAGTTCATAAACTATGTAGTTTTTGGTGTTGTTCTCTACATGTTGTCGGTTTTTACGAGACTGAGAAATTAACCACAAATTAGCATTGTGAAGAGGAAATTGCAAACATATGGTGAAGAACGATGGTTGTATGTGAGCATAAATGATGGGAAATATGGGAAACCTTTACCCACTATATATATTATACTCCTTGGATGCTTGAGGATCGATGAATTGATTTTATAGGAGATTCTCTTAAAGTTTACAACAAGTTGGACACTTTCTGCACACACTAAAGAGCACTATAAGGGTTGGGTACTCTTACAGATTATTGAGAAGAGAAAATGTAGGACTTCGTTATGTTAGTGGAAGAGTGTTCCATGCCTAGGATGGTTGAATCAGATTCCTGTAGTGTTATGTGTTGAATGAACTATCTAAGGATGAGATCGAATGGGTTGGGTTGAGAAAGAGTGAAGCTTATAGTTGTTTCCTTTGCTTTGGTGGCCTCATAGACTAACTTGGGGTTGGTATTTGCAACTGATACATATAACTGAGTGGAAAATATCTCTTATACAACCAATTTCTTTGATTTTCTTCAATTAAAAGATAGGTATCCATTGTTGTTTATGGATATGAAAAATTATATTTGTTTTTGTTATGAACATTTTGGTTTATGCATGTTGTGTGTGTAAAATATAGTTTCTAATTCTTCCATGTCCTATATTTATGCACCTATACATGAATTTATTAATTAATTTTATTCATGCAGAGCTTAAATTAGTTTGAATTTGGATATTAGTCTCCACAAGGAAAAAATTGGAAGTACGAAATATGTAACTACCCATTCTAGAACTAGTACATTTGGATGCAAAATCTGACATTATTTTTTGATGTTGAAGAAAAATTGTGATTTTAATGTCAGAATTTATTCATAAGCTATTAAAATTTCCAAAAAAAAGTCTTTGTATTCCCTAAAACTCATCTCAATTTTAACATTTATCTATTTTTCGTCATAATTCCATTGAATAGTACTTAGAATTTCGACAACTATTATTTTATTCTTCCAATGTCCATTATTCATATTCAAATGTTCAATAATTTTGACCTAATCAATTTTGACCAGGTCCAACGTTTGTAGAAATACCGACATTTATGTACAGTATAATTATTAACTCCCAAGAGATGTGGTGATAATTATGTAGCACTCATGACCTTTATAATAGTCATTTCGTCATTTTTTCGACACCTAAAACAATTTTTTTCTATCTACTTTCAACATCTAATTATTTATCTACATAGTTTGGATTCTCTACATAATCCAATTTCTCTTTAGGTAAACAGATTGTAAATAATTGTTTAACTCTATAGTGGGGAATTATTTAAATATATTCTTATATTCTACTAATATTTCTTAGTTGATTTTGTTGTAATAGACTCAATTAAAATGTCAAATTTTGATAAGATGAAAATGAGGACCATTGCTAGGTTAAGGGAGACATATAATGATGGTTTATGTTATGTCCCTTGCAATGAATGTAGGGGCTAGAATATGAGAAGAGTTATAATACAAATAGTTAAAAAACATTGTTACGAGTTTGGGCACTTTGAAGTAGGGATAGAATATTGACCCTTGGTAAGTTATTCAATATATGTTTTTATATTTATCATCATAAAGATATATATATATATATATATATATATATATATATATCATCTAAGAGGTGTAGATTGGGTGGTTGGGAGATTTGATTATTGCACTCCCCACCCGGGTTCGAATCTCGCTGAGGACATTTTCTCCATGGGAGCCCTTGTATGTAACGAAATATTAGGTTGGTGAGTCGTTTATCGTGATTGGCCCTGCCCTCTCGAGGGTGGTTGTTTCCCATTCATGTATAATTTCCAAGCGAGTATAAGATATTTTCCCAGGTGGATGTGGCCATGGTGTAAACTGGGCTTCCATGGTGAACCACCTATTTAAAAAAATGTCCATGGGACGTAGGTCAGGTGGTTGGGAGATTTGGTTGTTGCACTCCCCACCCAAGTTCGAATCTCGTCGGGGACATTTGATCTTTGGGAGCCCTTGTATGTAATGAAATATTATGTTGGTGAGTCATTTATCATTATTGGCCCTCTTAAGGGTTGTTTTTTCCCA
>LPNX010360972.1:0-138810 GCA_001517045.1 Pseudotsuga menziesii | reverse complement strand
TACGATTTTTTGTAGGTACAAAGTTTTATAGGATTGAATTCCTAAGGATGAGCCAAATTGTGGTAGAAATATTGGTGTACATGTTAGATTTTTATCATTTAAGCAATATGATATTAGGATCTTCTCTGATAGAATAACATGCACAGTAATAATCACAAGAGACAAGAGACACAAATAATTTTCCTCAAGGAAACCATAAAGGAGAAAACCCCACAACTTCCTCAGAGATAGAATGAGCACCAATGTCAGCAGTAAAACCTGAAAACATAAAGATGGTCTCCAACAACTGTTCTCTCTTACTTGTGCCAGCACTTCCTCTCTCACTCATGCACCCCAGTTGAGTGAGTCTGTGTGTGATAAATAGAGAGGCTCACTCTCTATTTATACTCTTTCGTTCACTTAATATTTGACTTAGTTATGTAGGCTCGAGTAATCCTAACTCAGTTATGTAGGCTCGAGTAACCACAACTAGGGTGCTAATGACCCGACTTACAACAGAGGGGAATTCCTCATGACTTTTAGTAATTCTTCCGATAGGAACATCGGGGTACAAAGAAATACAAGTGATTCTCCCGATAGGAGAATCGGGGACCAATGAAATACAATATATATACAAGTGAATACATTCCGAATTTACAAATACATCAACACTCTCTCTTAACTAAGAAGGTATTCTCTTGACACAATTCATCAGCACAAGTCTTCTTCTCTGGATCATCATCAAAGTTGTATCATCATCAAAGATGAATCATCACTGGATCATTATCAAATATGGATCATCACTAGATCATCACTGGATCATCATCAAAGTTGGATCATCATCAAATCTGGATCATCATCAAAGTTGGATCATCACTGGATCATCATCAAATCTGGATCATCACTAGATCATCATCAAAGATGGATCATCACTGGATCATCACTAGATCATCATCATCACTACTTTCGCTATCTCGATCAAATGGTGCTATCTCTAAATTCTACTTGTCACAGGAATTTCTACAGAGCCAGCCCTTTTTCATGTTGGTTGTAGGCCTAGCCTCCAGGTAGGTCTTCATCTTCTTCAGCGCTTACATCCGACCATGAGAGGCCCAACCTCTACATCAAAAAGGCCAACCCAACACTTATATCTGACCATGGAAGGCCTAGCCTGTCACCATGTCAGAAAGGCCCAGCCTTCCCCCATGTCAAAATGGCACATCCCTTACATCTGACCATGGGAGGGCCCAGCCTTCCCCCATGTCATAATGGCACAGCCCTTACATCTGACCATGGGAGGCCCTAGCCTACCCCCATGTCAAAATGGAACAACCCTTACATCTGACCATGGGAGGGCCTATCCTACCCCCATGTCAGAATGGCACAGCCCTTACATCTGACCATGGGAGGGCCCAACGTGCCCCCATGTCAAAATGGCATAGCCCTTACATCTGACCATGGGAGGGCCCATCCTACCCCCATGTCAAAATGGCTCAACCCTTACATCTGACCATGGGAGGGCCTAGCCTACCCCCATGTCAGAATGGCACAACCCTTACATCTGACGATGGGAGGGCTTAGCCTGCCCCCATGTCAGAACGGCTTAGCCCTTACATCTGACCATGGGAGGGCCTAGCCTGCCCCCATGTTAGAATGGCCCTGCACTTACATCTGACCATGGGAGGCCCCGCCTACCACCATGTCAGAATGGGTATGCACTTACATATTACCATGGGAGGACCCTCCTACCACCATGTCAAAATGGCTATGCACTTACATCTAACCATGGGAGGCCCCGCCTACCACCATGTCAAAATGGAACATGGACTCATCCCTTCTCGTTGGAAGGAACCTTAATATGGAGAACACCAAACTTCTCCCTGAAGTACTCAAAATTCACTCTGGCCATTTCTAGCATAGAATCACATCAGGGCTGATTATGTCCAAGGATAACCTGCGAGCTTTTCCAGGACTAATTACATCTGAGGACAACCTACAGGACTATTTATGTTTCAGAAACCTACGAGCTTCATTGAGATTTTATGCTCAGACAACCTATCTCACCGGCTATGCTAGAAATCCCTCTTTCAAGAGATCTCAATCTGGATCACAAAGTGGAGCTTCACTACTCCTCTCTCCCAAGTAGTCGAACAAGTGGCAACATATTTTTCATCGATTGTACTCAGCACCATGCAGGACTCCTTCCTGCTAAAACAAGAGATCATACCTAATCTCATACTGAAGCAACACCCTGAAGTGCTCTTCCTATCAACAGCACTGCCCAATCTGAATCCACATAACCCTCTAGGTTAATATTATGATTCGTATCATACTTGAGCCCATACTCAACTGTACCCTTCAGGTACCTCAGAATATGCTTTGCAACAATCAGGTGAACATGTCTCGGAAGTATCAGCAACTGGTTCAATGTGTTCACAGCAAAGAAAATATCTGGTCTCGTATTCGTTAGGTACATCAAGGACCCAATCATCTGACGATACATCATAGCATCAACCGTCTCTAATGAAGCATCAGTCAATAGCTTCAGGTTTGATGCCATAGGTGTGGTCATGGCATTTTAGTCCGTCATCTTGAACCTCTTCAGGATATCTACTGCATACTTCCCTTGTCCAAGGGAGATTCCATCCACATTTTGCCACACCTCCATGCCTAGAAATTAGTGCATCATATCCAAGTCCTTCATCTCAAACTCGACAGCAAGTCTCCTTCTTGCAACTTTAATAAGTTCCTATTTTCTGTTAGGAACAAGTCATCGACATATAGCAAGAGCATCACTGATCTTCCTCCTTCAACCTTGAAGCAAAGGTTGGAATCTTCTTTACTCTCAGTAAATCCTAGAGCCATCACTGAGCTATCCATCTTGTCGTACCATGTGGAACCTCAAGATCTTCTGCAGTCACTCCCTCTGAAGTGGAGCATCATTCTCCCTCTTCCTTTCGTACTCTATGCATTGAAACATTTTGTACTGGAGTGACAAGTAGCTTCCTCTGCTACTAATATTCTATGTATCCATATAGGGTCACTGTATACCAAGATCCTCTATATTGAAAATGTTCTCCTCACACCCATCTGTGAGCTTGTCATCCTCTATAGGCTTTCATCTTCAACCTTGTAACAAAGGTTAAGATATTCATCACTCTAAGTTATCTTCAAGCTCCTCATGTATGTTTTATCCCATGGGTGCCTTCTGAGCTCATACAAGGCCTTCTTTCATTTGTACACATGATTATGCATGTCATATGTCTTTCTAGTGGCTACAAATGTCTCTTCGTAGTCTATTCCTTCTTTCTATGAGAAGCCTCATGCTACGAATCTTGCCTCGTATCCCACGATGTTTCCATCTGCTGCATGATGGAACTATGACCTTCCCTTCAAGTCTCAATATTGCATCCTAGACATCATTCTTCTTGAACTGGTATTCTCCTTCCCTTTCTTCTTGGCTACTCCTTCATAGCTGGAAGGTTCTGTATCAATGATGTCGCTCAATAGTGTCACATAACTACATTCATCATATTATTCTTCATTCTTGGATTATTTGAATGAATCTTGAACTGTCATCACTTGTTCTTTAGAACAAGTCTCGTCCTTCTTTTCTTGTAGGAAATTGTGTGTGATCTTTCCTACAAGTCAAATGCATTAGTTGTATGGTTAGAAACATTTCATAAGGCATATTCATAATGGAAAATTCTTATGCATAAAGATACAATCATGCAACTATTTTAGCCAATACAACATTCATCCATATCTCACGAAAACTTTCTAGATGCCTTCCATCTCTACCAAGACATCATTGAGATTGTGCACTAATCCAATATGTCAGCAAAGAGGTTTCATTCTAGATAAGTAGCAATGGAGACTTGTATAGCACCATGAGCTACTTACCCATCACATGCATATTAGTAGTATACTGTCATTAATGCAAAGATTCTATCATGCATAATACATCAATTGAGTATAAACAAATGCATAACAAAACAATATCATGAAATGAAAATTTAATACTTATCTTTAATTGTTTCATGGGTAGACTCCTTCTTTCAGCTTCATCATCTTCTTCATTCATAACAATATCATTTCTTATCCAAATGATTAATATGGATAAGAGGTTATTCAAGAATTGAGTTCTTCATATTCCTCATCGCTTGAGGGATCTTCTTTGAATCGTGAGCACTTGATCTTTAGTTGCTCCCATATTCTCTTCTCTTATTATGGGTTGAGCTTCATCTTGCGTGTGCTCTTCCCAGAGTCTGCTGAAAGTAATCACTTCCTTCTTGCACACATTTCTTGAATGAATGAATCCCATGATCCTGGGAGGCCATTCAAGGTGGTTATCACAACTTATGCATTCTCCACTTCTTCTACTACTACTTCAAGTTGTTCTTTGATTTGAGAAACCCTTGTAAAGTATGACTGTATGGTCTCGGCATTCTGGATCTTCACATTCTTCAACTGGTTTCTCAAACTCATCTTCTTATTTATGTTCTTCCCTTCAAATAGCTTGGTCAAGGAATCAAACATCTCTTTAGGTGTCTTTAGGGAAGACACTTGTGGTATAAGGTGATCCTTGATTGAATCAGCAATGATCTTATTGGCCTTAACCAGGTTCTTCTTGTGTAAGGCTTTAGCCTCATCTCCCTCTGGAACTGGAACTTCTCCACTTATGTAGGTGTCCAATTCATTTTCTTTAAGAACCAGTGAAATAATATACTTCCATGATTGGAATTTGTCATCTTCACCAAGTTTTTCACCAAGCTGGTGTGATTAGTCATCTTGAAATGAGAACCTCAACTATAAATAGCAAAAGATTAGATCTTACCGATTTGAGGTGTTCGTCCTGGTTCTGGAGTTGGCTGATCTAAGGTTTGTCAGAGAAACCCTAATTTTAAAAAATTGGAATTTCAAAATTATGATTGGTTATAAATATAGACCTCTTCAATTCAAGCTATCCAATGTACTCCTTTTCTAAAAACAGTGGAGGGAAGCTCCCGGAACAGGAAGCCCTAGTTTTCCAATTTCTTCTACAAAAATTCGTGATATTGTTTCAATGGTATCTCTAAAATTACTACTCGTCTATGTCTGAAATTTTGTAATGGCGTAACCTCTTCTGTCCTTTTTCCAACAAAATAGGTTTGACCAGATTTGGTTTCACCAAATGGGACATATGCAAGTTTTTCCAAGGTGACTTCTTTCAGGACTGTTCAACATAGCAAACTTGTACGGACTTCCACATGTCACTGTTTCACATTCAAGGTCTGAACCTTTTACCATAGAAATTATATTTCGTTCCCTATTTGGAACATCTTGTAATATTTCATTTGGACCTTTTTAGCCTGAGATACGGCAATTCTCCCTAGGTGTCATGTTTAGGGATGAATCCTAGAAGAGGTTGGAACCCTGATTTGAAGGAACCATATCTCCTATAATACAGTGAATACGAGGCTGAAATTTTTACACAGGGTACATCAGGATTCTATATTCAGCCTGTGAAAATTTAGGCCCCTAATACTTCTCCAATCCAAAGATATAGAAAATGTACCAAAACTGTCAATTTTAGTATTTTAGGGTTTTTCACGCCCGGGGTCAAATTAGGGTTTGACTTTATCAGAGTTTAACCAACCAAAAAATTCAAGCTTGGTATCTAAAATTCGATTTTGATGAGGAGAGAAATCCTATGTCGGGTTCACTCAAAAATTCCTCTTCTGTAAAAAGCCTTAATTTCCTGCAACAAAAACTAAAAATGCCTGGAATCAAATTCTGCTTCAACAGAAAGATGCGCCCTTCAATGGAGAGTTAGCATAGCCTCCTTTTGCTGATGGATTGTGGAGAGAGACCCACAAAGTAATAAGCCCTAGCTTCTGCAGCTGCACAGTGTCTTATTCTTAGTTTAGCTCTGATACCATGTTAGATTTTTATCATTTAAGCAATATGATATTAGGATCTTATCTGAGAGAACAGCATGCATAGAAATAATCACAAGAGACAAGAGACACAAATAATTTTCCTTGGGGAAACCATAAAGGATAAAACCCTGCAACTTCCTCAGAGATAGAATGAGCACCAATGGTAGCAGTAAAACTCGAAAACATAAAGATGATCTCCAACAGTTGTTATCTCTTACTTGCGCCAACACTTCCTCTCTCACTCATGCACCCCAGTTGAGTGAGTGTGTGTGTGTGATAAATAGAGAGGCTCACTCTCTATTTATACTCTTTCATTCACTTAATATTTGACTCAGTTATGTAGGCTCGAGTAATCCTAACTCAGTCTTGTAGGCTCGAGTAACCACAACTAGGGTACCAATGACCCGACTGACAACGAAGGGGACTTCCTCATGACTTTTAGTAATTCTCCTGATAGGAACATCAAGGTATAAAGAAATACAAGTGATTCTCCCAATAGGAGCATCGGGGACCAATGAAATACAATATACATACAAGTGAATACATTCCAAAGTTACAAATACATCAACAATACAATCTTAAGGATATGGAGCATATAGAGATGAAGTTAATCATATGGAAGAAAATAAAACTAACAATATAGTTGAGAATTTTGGGATAAATAGAATGCTCCATGACACGTTTGCTACAATAGATGACAACTTTGATGATATTCATGATGTCTCTAATTGATAAGGAGAAAAAACTCTTATATTAAGGCTCAAGGACAAATTTTCTCGTTGCTATATTGTTGGTGGTGAACTTAAAGGTATTAAATGGTTTTTCAAACACCCGGGTCACACAAATCCTATGGTATGTAATATAATTCTTCATATACGATGAGATTTTTTTTCTATTCAATCACATTTTGCTCCAATAGATGTTAACTTTGATGATATTCATGATGTATTTAATTGATATGGCACAAAAACTCCAATATGAAGGCTCATGGACAAATCTTCTCTCTACTATATTGTTGTTGGTGAACTTGAAGGTATTGAATGGTTTGTCAAACACCTGTCTCACACAAATCCTAAGGTATGTAATATGGTTCTTCATACAAGATGAATTTTTTTCTATTTTTAGTGTTAAATATTATATAACTAATGTATTATTGATAAATAATAATCATTACAATCATTTGCTTTTTTATGTTGTAGACTATTTGGTGATTTTCTCTTACCATCGTCAAATAATTTACCTCATTCAAGCCAAAAATTGTCGACCATTATGAAATATATAAGAATAAAGTATCAATTTATTGATGCATGTCATAATTATCATATTATATATTATAGACAACATGCAACACAAATAGAATGCCATCAATGTGGAATTAGTAGATATCGAACCAATCAAGTAACAAATAAGGTGCACTGTAAGGTTCTTAAAAATATTTTATAAATCCACCTTTTGAACAATTGTTCAGGTGGTAAAACATAGCATAGTTGATGGATTATCATGCATGGAAGAGAAGTGAAGATGGTGTTCTACAAATTCTTGTAGCAGGTTATGCATTTAGGGACAATGAAAGAACATGACCAATTTTCAAAGAAGAACCTCGTAATGTTTGACTTTCACTAGTAGTTGATGATGTTAATCCATTTGGAGAGCTCAATTTTGTTTACATAGTGTGACCTATTATTATTATAAACAACAACCTTCTTCCTTGGGTGTCAATAAAGAGGGAGCACACGATTTTGGCAATGATTGCCCCTATATTTGTTTACAATAATGTTTTCAACATAACATTTCATTTTTTGTGTTCATTACATAATTTATTATATGTACAAGGTAATAATTATGTGCATTTTCAAATAATTAGGTGGGTACCAAGTTAAAATATGAATATATATATTGAGGATCTTATTGGTGAAATTCTAAAGTTATGGGTTGGCATCACTATGTAGTGCATCTACAAACCACTAGGGAGAAAATAATTTCAATTCCATGGAATACTTACATGGACAATTCATGATACCCTAAATTTCACACATTTTTATGGTATGTAAAGTAATACACTTTAACAATATATCATTTAACCAAAATATCATGCATCTTTTTAAAATAATTTCTTGGTATACTAGTATATATTGACATTATTTCATATCATGCGGGTCTTCAAACAAAGGGTAAATGTGCATGTCTAGTTTGTGGTTCCAAAATTATATCTTGATGTTCAAGAAGTTTAGGAAAGGAGGCATTTGACAAGTATAGGCACTTCATCCCTAAGAACCATAGGTACCAAACTACCGAAAATACATATTTTTAATGGGAAAGAGATACTAGATTAAAACCATGAAGAATGACACCTCTACTAAGGAAATTGGAATATAATAAGAATATTCAAGGTAAGCAATTGGTCTTTATATCATGTCAAATTCCGGTAGAGAAAACGGTCGAGACGGGTTTTGTTTGCTTGGAGGCCCAGGATCAAAACCCACTTCTCCTGGAAGGCGACACTTAAATCCAACCATGCTAAGGATTGGTGCAGCCAGGTCAGGTGCAATCCCTGGGTGATTTTGATGGCTTAGATGCCCCTGGATCGTGGTTTCTCAGACCAAAGGTTCACCCAACAAGTCACAGGGCACTTAAACAACAACAAAAAAATGGTCTTTATATCATATGTAACATTATACCATTTATATGTATACTCTATTCTTCTTACCATATCTAACATTTATTGATTCCATCGCACTTATGTTTCATAAAGGTTGTCAAATAATTAATGGGTTTCCACGAGGAAACAAAAGTTACCCCATCCGATTTAGTAGTTTACCCTATTATGAGCATCTACAAGTATTTCATTTGTTTGATACAATCCATATCGGGAAGAATCTAACTTAAACATTACGGACAATCTTAGATAGAAGGGCTAACAATGAAAAAAATGTCAAAGTTTGTAGTGACATTCAAGAATCCAATCATGTAATGCAAAATTTGATTCATTCTTCTAGTGATGGACAAACAAACAATTTTATGTTGTTATTTATCAAGCAGGAAAGCAATGTTGTAAAATACATCCTTCGAAAAAATTAATTTACTAATGAATTTTCTTGAAACATAAATAATATCTTAACAAAGAAAGGTGGATTTAGTGGGGTGAAAACTTATGACTAGAATACCTTTATTAAGCTAATTTGTTACATTATCATATTTGTAGTACACTTTTTTTTGTAATTTGTTATTTTTTTATTATTAAATAATGATTCCTTTTGTGTTACAGTATGTTCTACCTCTATCTCTCCAAGACAACTTTTCCAACAACATAAAACAAGTTATATATGGTCTTGGAAAATACATGAGGTAAGTAATTATTTATATTCGAAATGTTAGTTGTAGAATGTGCTATTATGATTAATTTACTAGCATTGTATAACTATTTTTTTGTTGAAACATATGATTTTCCCACATCACGTGTTGGTGGTAGTCATATAAATAAATCCATAAAGAAGATATAAATATTTGAAAGAGAAAAATTCCTTGATTAATGTTGAAATGCAAAAGTATCTACCTCTAACCTTTTTCAATGAACAAGAACACTACCTCATACTCCAAGTTGAGGAGATTGAAATATGTG
The DNA here is from genome assembly GCA_001517045.1 of Pseudotsuga menziesii. Classification (NCBI taxonomy): domain Eukaryota; kingdom Viridiplantae; phylum Streptophyta; class Pinopsida; order Pinales; family Pinaceae; genus Pseudotsuga; species Pseudotsuga menziesii. The sequence goes on along the minus strand of LPNX010360972.1, from coordinate 129,291 downwards.
GACCTATACATAGAAGGTGAATGTGGATTGTGGAGAGGCACTTGAAGGAATTGAAGGATTTGTTTAGACAAATATCACGTACTAAGGGTTCTATGGTTGAGGGATATATGGTATATCAATCCTTGGTGTATATTAGAGAGTATCATCTTGAAGTAGTAGCAAATATCAATGCGCCTCACATTTGGGATGCCAACTCCATTAACATATTTGAAGGGGAGGTTTTGATGGGGAAAGGTCAAATGAGGAAAGTTAAAGGTTAAATGGTAGAGATATATAATAGTTTATGTTACTTTTTATCACTATTGCACTTGTTTAGTTTTTATTCATCTATCTTTTCTTAATCTTTACCATGGTATATAATTATTTATCAATTTATTATTTCTTCATACAGGTGGTTGAGAGTGGGATGCACTGCATTTATACATTGAAAATAATATTGTCTAGATGAAGGTATGAATAGAACAATGTACAAAATTTTATGGTAGTATATCATGGGATTGGGTAGTATAGTTGATTAGAAAATCTCATCATTCTCAATATACCAATCTTACGTAGATGGAAATTGATTTAGCATATGGTGTAAAAGATAAACATGAAAATAGATTTACCCATAGTTTTTTTTTGGTATGGATCTATGTGTAGTGCTTTTTTCCTCGAAATATTAACAAGTTCTAAATATGTTTATCATTTCGCAATTCTTAAGTTTAACATGTTGAAAATATTAGAAGTTAAACACCACAAGGGTATGTGGTGCAATGGCCAGAAATTTCCGTTCACACAATTGGATGATAAGAAGAAAACCTTTATTTGTGACATAACTATAGACTTCTAGGTTAGTAATGTTATTTATGTTCACGCAATTGGATGATAAGAAGAAAACCTTTATTTGTGACATAACTATAGACTTCTAGGTTAGTAATGTTTTCTCCATAATTGACAAGTGCCCAAAAGTATTTAAAAATACATACTATGGATTTTTGGATGATAAACTTGACTTAGGCTTTAAATCTTTAAAATTAGTTCTCTTCAAGGTCACTTGATACAAGTCACAAATGAATGAATGAGATCTTGGTATAACTGTTATTGATCCTACTAATGGATTTACCATGATTAATACAAGGATATTAGAGATAGATGTAGATCCCTATGTCCCTTCCAAGTCAATGTGAGCAAGTCTTGTATATTTAGAGGTTCCAATTAAAGTGGGTTGTTCATATGTTAGATATGATCGAAGATGAAGGTTTGTAAAGTATATTGTACTCAAAGAAGATGATATTGAATAAGATTAAGAAGATTATGTAGAGGAGAAGGTAAAATGTGTCAAACGAAGAAGATCAAGAAGTTGAATTAGATGCAGATGACAATGTTCTCAATGATTATATCGACGATGGTATTATTGATAATGATATTTTTTTATGATGTTGTTATGGCCAATCCTTTCAATGATTTTGATCTTGACAATACAAAATAATATTGAATTGGATGAAGAAGAATATTAACGATAATGTTGAATTATTGAAATGTAGGAGGTACGTGATTATGTTTTTTTTCTAGCATTTATTCTCTTTAAAGTGTTTACTAATTATATGATTTATGTTTTTGTTAAATTTTATACCATTTTATATGGTGTATTATATATATTTTGTTAATCCCATTTATTTTCCAATAGATATATTTATAGGTATGGGGAGTTGAGAGTGATGTGAGGGGGTTAGGTCAAATGAGCTTCCACCTTCATGTGGTTGGCCTTATTCAGTAGGAAATTAACTATTATTGAAACCAAGAAAATTACCTATAGGGTTTCAAAATAATTACCTCGTGGTAGACCGTATGGAAAAAATATTTCTAGAGAGCCTATTGTCACCCTCAAAACATGTTAATTCCATCCATTAAGTCCATAGTGACCAAATGATCTTGTTGGCATGCAATTGGATTCAATCATACCTTGTTTGGATTGTTTAGGGGAGATAAATCTAAAGAATTATAGGTTATATGGTCTTATAATTATAGGGGTAAGAGGTTATATGGATCAATCATCATGGATTAAGAGTTATGAGTTCAAAATTATATGGTTTATAAGATCATAGGGATTATGGATTAGAATTATTAATAATAATGGAATAGAGGTTAAGGATTATAACTTTAAGCATTATGAGATATAATGGTAGGGGTTAAAGAGTGAAAGGTTAGGGGTGAAATTGGCATGCGTTACATGGGTGAGAAATTATATGTATTATTGGTTATAATGGTTAGGGGTTGTAGGGTTTAAGGATGGGGTATTACAAGAGAATGGAAAGGAGATATTTTTTGTGGTGGTTAGGGGCTAGATGTTTTTATTGGTCATGAGCTAAGTTTGTTATATACTAAGGGTTATAAATTATATTGTTTAGGGATTAGGGCCATGTGATAAATGTTAGGGATGATATGAGTTAGATGTTAACCATTATGGTTTGGGGTTTTAGATTGAAGGGTGATGGGTGTTAGTATTTGAAGGGGTTAGTGATTCCAAATTACTAGTTAGGGATTATAATCATTATGGTTGAGGGATTAGATATTATATTAATTAGGGATTATATTGGTTGGGCCTTGTATGAGTTCGAGTTTTTAGGTTATATTTTGGAGTGAAGGGTGATGGGTGTTAGTATTTGAAGGGGTTAGTGATTCCAAATTACTAGTTAGGGATTATAATCATTATGGTTTAGCGATTAGATATTATATTGGTTGGGCCTTGTATGAGTTAGAGTTCTGAGGTTATATTTTAGGGATTATAAATGATAAGGATAACAATTAATAGCAATTAGGGGTTATTATAGTTTAAAATGATAAAATTTATGTACTTTGGTGACCACTAGTTCATAGTTATAACATTTATGGGGTATAGTGGTTGGGAATTAAGGTTAGGTGTTTAAAGGGTTTAGTAGTTAGCATTTATAAGGATTAATTATTAAGATAATAAGGATTCATATGTTAATATTTAGGGGTTATAATGGTTAGGTGTTAGGGATTATCAAAATTATGGTTTAATGATGTTATGTGTTATAAGGATTAGGGGTTATAGTTATGAAGGGTTAATCTTTAATAATTAGTATGTGTCATGTGGGTAAGAGTTGGGGATTATATGGGTTAGTGATTATTAAGGTTTGGTTTTGTAGGAATAAGGTGTTATGGTTTCAAGGTGATGGGGATTAATGATAGTTTACAATGAGGGTTACTACTTAGGCCTTATATATGTTATGTTGGGGTTAATGGTACCCCCGTGATAGTGCTAATAGTTGGTTGGTAAGTAATATTTATAGTTAATATCATATTATATATTATATAATAATAATATTTAATATAAATTTTACATATAGACATATATAGTTTAAAAAATTCAATCCCTGCTAGCTCACTTGTTTAAGATGTGGGTTTCATTTGCAAGGTGACCCAAGTTCAATACCCTTAGGGGTGACTTAGTTGGGAGGAGACGCCAAAACATCCATCTATTTTAAGGGTTGGTGTGGACCAGGCCAGGTGTGATCCCCGGGTGATTTTGACAACTTAGATGCCATTAGGTTATGGTTTCTTAGCCAATGGTTGAAATTCACTAGTCTTGAGTAACGGGCATTTCTAATAAACAAACTAATATATATATATATAATAAACAAGGAAGCATATCAGTAACTATGTGCTTCTTTGTTTATTTTGTTTTTTTAACTATATATATATAGTTAAAAAAACAAAATAAACAAAGAAGCACATAGTTACTAACAACCATACACATTTCGTGCTTGACCCAAAATGCAAAAAGAAATAAATTCACTTACCTCTACAAAAGACCTACCCAAGCCCACCTTCATTTCACCCATTTGTACAAAGGTGACCCACCTAGGAAAATATGACCCTAGATCCAATAGAGGGACTATGTTTGTAACCTCAAAGGCACAAGGTAACAATAATATCAGGGCACGATAGGGGACCATTCAGTTTGACCACTATGCCTCCAAAATTGTTTTGTTATATTCTAGTCTGAGCCAATTGGTGAAATGTTTGTATAGGGGCTCTTGGTTATAATATTTACCATTATTTTTAACCCTAGCCAGCTTCCAAAACTAGGTTTTTGACAAGCCCCTAAAACCCTAAATTTGGGATTTTCTCCAAGGTAAAACCGTGTTTTTCTTCAAGTGTGTCTTAATATACCTAAAAATTCATTTTACCTAGAGGGAAAAGGGACATGTTTGAGTTTTTGGAGAAATAATTAGAATATTATAATAGGCATTTTCTTGTAGTTGCAAAGGGAGCTAGATAAGATTTAATCGCTTAGAGACCCAATGAAAAGGAGAAGAGGGATGAATACAGTAATCTTGTGTATATTATGCCTTGGATTTGCAATGCATTGAAATAGTGGTGGAGGAAGCATCACCCCAACAATTTTTCATATTGAGATATAATTAACCAACTTATATGAGCAAGGTNGAAACTACTTTTGGTAGTTGAAAATATGAAAACTTTAACATTCCCAAATATACACTAGCATAGTCATGCACTTTGACTCATGTTACTTGAGATGAGGCAATGCATGGATCATACACCATAAACTCGTGTCCATTTATAAACTCTAATTGAATAGGAGGAACCAAGGCATGGATAAAATTACAAATACATCCATTAATGCTTACATAATAGGCCTCAAGTAAGGAAGATGTATAGTTCATATCACTTGTTGACCCTAGGAAAAGATAGGCAGAATTCAATTAGAATTCTGCTCGGAATGTGAAGAATTCGATCACGCGATGGAGGAAGATGCAGGACAGAAGAATTAGCGGGAGAAGGAATGTTTTGACAAAAGCAACCACGAGGGAAGAATCCCATGACAGAAGGGAAATATGTGACAGAATCAGCCGTGATGGAAGAAACCACGATAAAAGGTGTGCAGGAGATGAAAAGGAAAACTCGAGAGATCGTGGGTAAGAATTCATCTAAGATTCATGCGTGCTTTAGGGAATAAATCATATTTGTATTTTTTTCCAATAGTTCCTACTGAAAAATGTAACGAAAATGTATGAGAATAGGAATGAAATCATGTTGGCTAATAGAATGAAGTCGGTTGATTATGACATGTAAGAGTCTATAAAAAGGAATAACCTAATTTATGTGCAGGTTACTTCCTAGTCGGTCGGTTGGTTGTTTACTCCTAGCTAGTATTTGTTTGTAGTGTTGAAATGTCGAAGAGTCGTAGAGTTGTAGAGAAGACTGAGTTGATCCAAGTTTTGTGTGGATCGACAGTAGAGTGAAGGAGAGAAAGATTCATAGATTTGAGACCAGAGAACATGAAAGGAGAGAGAAGTTTGTATAGATTGTAGAAGAATATCTAGAAAAACATTTGCAAGTTGATTGTGTGGATTAAAGGTGCCATATATTTATCATGCCAGATGAAGAGCGCCTTTGTGGTTTTTCTTGGATGGGTTTCCACATTAAATATTGTGTCAATGTATATTTGATAAATGTGTTTGTGTCGCATGAATGTATGATGTGAATAAGTGTTTATGTATTTGCTTATAAATAGTTCTTGTATGCATCTGTCGCAGTGTTTCTAGTTGGGATCTCTAATAAGTCATTATATTGACTATTGTAATCTTTGTCGACAGATAAGTAGAGTAACATTTTGAACATGCATAATAAATATAGATAAGACATCCATTGGCTTCAGTCAAGCGAGTTGGTAAGGTGCAGTGAGAGGAGAAATCCCCACCCAACTGCAGAAACCTTGTTCTGGTACTTGCCCATAAGAGATATCTTGGGTGAGGCTGCATTTGTGTCGTAGTTGCTGTCGACTGAGCCTTACTCTGTCAGGTCAATATCTTGGGCTTTGTTGTCATACAAATAAGGTTTGAACCTGGTTCAAATGAATAAACGCCAACAAATGGTTTCGTTGTTGGGATCGTAAATCATAATGGTGAGGGATATGTTTTAGCACCCAATGACGCCAAAAATTGAAGAGAGGGTGGATTCTAAAGCATTAGAGTTTGCATGAGAAGAAAGTGAAAGATCAATTTTGAATTTGACAAAGTGGTTGGAGTGATACCTCTATATGGCTATTCATGAGATTTTCTTTTGCAAGTTTCCTATTGTGTTGTATGAGTGGTTGTCTAAGCTAGCAACCCAACAAAAAAATTTAAAGGGGGAGAACTGACAGACTCGAATCCTCAGTTGATTCAGTGACTGAAGAGTATTAGCAACCCAGTGTCGAGGGATGTTTATTTTTGGGTAGACGATATTTTGGAGGGATACATTACTGGGTTTGTTGTCGACACAATAACAGCATATAGTGAGGCAGAAAGAAAAATTTCCCAAGGACCACTAAGAAGATCCTTGACATCTTTAAGAACTTGGATAAAGATTCTTATATGTGAAAAAGGAATCCTAATAATAAAGTGCGGCGAGTAAAGAACTGTATATAAATACCTGGGTTATATCACAAAAGAAGTGCATGAAAAATGGAGCAAAGTAAGTTGAGATGTTCCCTGGTGATAGTGGCAGTGCACTAGAAGGTGGACATCTAACAAGTGGAAGGATATTCGGTCAAGAAAAAGAAGAAGAACTATGACCAAAAGAGAAAGTTGCAATATGACCAGAGGAGAAGACTACGAGTTGAAGTCACACTCTGACAGAGGTTCTTGCGACGAAGAAGAGGAATATCAACCTATCCCTGATAGGGAAGAAGAAGAAGAAGAATCCCTGGACCTGGAATACGAATACGACACACCTACAACTCTAGGTATGTCTCTGGAGGTAAGATCAAGAAACTCATCTCCTATTAGGTTTGTCAATACAATTAATACTAACTGTGGGAATAGTGGACAAGGGAGTCCTAATAGCCAAACGTTTTGTCTAGCATTACCAAGGACCAATATAATGGTTGGGAATGACATTAAGTTGTCGATATTCAATGGAAATGGGTTAAAAGACCCAAATCAACATTGGTTTCTATGTGAAGTTGTATGGACTCCACGACAGGTCCATGACAAAGCAATAAAGAAGGTGTAGATGATCACGATTCTGAGGGGTCATGTGCTAGACTGGTATATGAAGTTTTATGTGGTTCCGACAGGAGTCACACAGAAAATGCTCGACCAAATTCAAGCGAGACTAATAGATGAATTTAGAAAGCCTAAATCCGAATCTAAGTGTATTACAAAGATTAAAGAGATTAAGAAATTGCTTACAAAGTCCGTGTGGGACTTCAACCAGAGATTTAAGACATTAATTGCTAAAGTAAGCTTTAAGGTGTTGGATGTACAACATAAAGAGTGGTTAATTTCAACAGTGTTACCACACATTCATATTCCCTTAATGCAACAAAATATTGTGTCTCGGACTGAAGCGTTGGAGCTGGGCATGAAGCTAGAATCTTCACCTGTAGGAGAGACTAGTTTAGGAATGATGCAGATTCAGTCACAGCTAGTTAACCTTAAGTTGCAACTCCAAGACATTAAAAAGGGGAAGGAAATCTAAGAAGAAATATGGTGTACCAGATGCATAACTGAAAGACACCACAAGGACAATTTCCTGACATTCATGAACTATGTTGCAACAGGAGCGTCGAACCTGATAAATACACAAGGGATGCCTTGGTGTAGAATATGCCAAACAAGAGTTCATCAATCGAAATGTTTCCTGTACTTACAGAATACTGTAAGTGCACCAGCTAGTTTATATTGTAAATTTTGTATATATGTATGCCACGATGAGAAGGATTGTAGAGCATTCCAGCTGTTGCAAGAGAAAATGGTCGACACCTATTTAATAAAAAATGAAGAGCATATACAAGTTGAGCAGGCTCAAACTCAATATCCTCAAGCTCAGTATCCTCAGCCCCAGTATCCACAAAATCAATACCCACGGAAATAATACCCTCAACCAAGGGGGAGTGGATATTTTCGAGGTCGAGGACAAGGAGGAGGATTTGGTCATGGAAGAGGCAAAATCATATGTTACAATTGTGGAAAACCAAGAAATTTTGTTGGGGACTATGTGAGATATGCAAAGGCATGTTCGTATTGTAAATAATTTGATCATATTGTTGAACTATGTCTGCAGTTGATTATGAAGCTACAGGCTAGAAATGTGGGAAATACAAACCCTCTACACAACCCCAATCCAAATACCAACCAGAATATCCAAATGATTTATGTTGAGCCAAGAGAAGCAAATATTGATGTCGTGAAAAGAGGAGGTGTTGCAACTGTAGTATACCAAGATACACAGCATGACCAACTGTAGGTGCAACCAACAACACAAAATAAAGTGTCGTTCAACATCCAAAGATAAAAGGAATTATTCTTGTACGCACGACCAAAATCCATCGACAAGAATCAAGAGTCGATGTCTGCTCCTACACTGACAAGAAGACCAATAATGGACATTCCTAAAAGATTCGATCAATTGTTTCAAGAGCAACCGACAGGAAAGGCTAGTAATATTAAAGAATTTTGTAAAACTTGCTTATCGCTAATACATGTTAAAGATGTTGTCGCAGAATTGACGGCTCTAATAGAAGAACATCAATAAGAAGTGTGACTAGACGGAATAAGAAACCATGTGGGAAAAAATATTAAAGGCCGGTCAGGAGTTAAGAATGACTACCCAGATAGGAGATTATGATATGGATTACATTATCCTAGATTTGGTATCTGATGTCAACATTCTGACAAGAAAAACATGGAAAAGCATAGGAAAATCGTGATTGGAATGGTCTCCTATTCAACTCATATTAGAAAATTAGTCAAAATTCCTACCTGTCTGTCGAATGACTCAAGTACTGATTGAGGTAGATGGCCTAAGAATGTATGTTGACTTCGAAGTAATCGACATTGTCGATGACACAAACCTGTATCTTGAACTTTTGGGTATTTACAAGGTGATTGATAAATAAACCATCATCAATTTTAATAAAATAATCTTATCATTTGACGATTCATAGCTAAGGGTGGTCACACCAATTGATCCGCTAGAAGGTCATAGATACGTCGAGCCAATACATAGTGAAGGAAAAGGTGACTATCTTGACCATATTTATAACATCACATCTGCAACGGACGATTATGTAAATCCAACAGGTGAAGAAAAGCTTAGTTGGCGAATTATTAGCTCATGTACATCATATTTCGATGAAGCATTGGAAAAATAGCAGAATCAGATGAACGAAGTATCCATGAGAAAGTGCACAAGAATTACACGATCTGTGCAACGAGCAGGAACTGAGGCAAGTGAGCTACCTACCTATGAAGGTTTACCTAACCTTGCATCTTTTCTAACAGAGTTTGAAGAAAAAGTCACAAGACATTAGTTTTTTTTCACCTTAGACTTTGTGTTGAAAGCTACACCCACTAGATGATGGGTAGCACATAAATAATCTATCTCGGAATGGCCACAATGTCGAAGATTGTTGGAGATAATGTTCGAATAAGACATCAGTTATCATGGTCAAAAGTATATAGGATTGACCAATCTTGTCGACCATATTGATTATTGTCATGTGACATGAATGGGTTCATTGTGGAAATTAATCCCAACCTTAGATCAATTGAATTCACAAAATTGCTTGAAAACTATGCAAGAAACACTCAAAAAGGAGACTAAATATGTTAAATAACACAAACTGTTGTTAATATTATTTTACACCAGCCATCATTAAATAGATATAGGCTTATCACCATGTATATACTCCAAGGATTTGAAAGTCTAAAGATGTTATTCGAATCAGTACAAAAGCAGGCTTACTAAACTAGTCAAAATCCCCCATAGGTGCATAAAGCACTTTCCAAACCAGTCAATATGCTCACGAATTTGATGAATGAGTAGGTACATATGATAAGTGAATAAAAGTGGAATTTATCATTATTTTATATGATTAAAACAAGGAAGGTGAGTTTTTTCAAAAAACAAGGCAATATACCTTAAAACTAGCTTTAGCTTTTGTTTTAAAAATGCAGAAAAGCTGGAAGCTCTAGATAAGGAAGGAATATGCACTTACTAAACTGGAAAATCTATTAGTTGGTATAATCTTATCCAGAATCTTTACAAAGCACTCCAGGAGGAATTTTTGGCAATTTTAACCACAAAAATGGAAGTGGATGCAAACTAGCTAGTGTAGGACCTAGGAAATTAATAAAAAAGATTAATTATTTTATCCTAAGTATTGGAATGGGTTTTGATTATTCCAACACCACCTATTAAGCCTGAATTTATGTACAATATCATAAAAATATCATAGATATAGGGCCTAGCAACAAGGCTTAGTGACCCTTTACATACTGCTAGTCCATACAAAACAAGGAAAGAGGCAAAACCACAAGGGGAAAATCCTCCCTTAAACATGGAAATGAAAAAAATTGTAAGAAATGTTGTCTTTAATCAATATTCACCACATGATCAGCTATTCCCAACAGTCATTTGAGATTTTTGAAATTCTTCTTAGAAAAAACCTTGGTGAAGATGTCTGCAATTTGCTTAGATGATGTGCAATAGAGCAGAGCAATGACCCCATCATGCACAAGTCCTCTGATGTAGTGCACATGGATCTCTATATGTTTGGTGCGCTGCCTAGGTAATAGATCAGTTTATATTCTAATGGTACTTTGGTTGTCACAATAGATGACTTTAGAAGTCTCATACTCAATCCCAAACTCTTCAGGTATTCCCTACAACCACAAAAAATGAGTAGCTGCATTCACAACTCCTCTGTATTCTGCCTTTGTAGATGAAAGTGAAATTTCAGTTTGCTTCTTACTTGAACAACTGATTGGTCCATCTACAAGCATAAAAACATATCCATAAGTTGATTTTCTATCAGTGTTATCACTTTCCCAATCAAAGTCAGTAAAACCAACTAACTCTAGGCTAGATTGTGCAACATAGTGAATCCCATGAGTTTGTGTTCCTTGTACAAAGTTTAGGATTCTATTTGCTGCTCTCCAATTGATTTCATGATTCTTATCCATGTATATGGAAGCCACACTCACTACATAATAAATATCAGGTCGAGTATGAGTCAAATACTGAAGACAACCAACCAGTTTCCTATACATGGTGTTGTTTACCAATGGAGTTGATTGTGCTTCTTCAAGCTTAATTCCTGAAAGGAAATGGGTCTTTCTTGGCTTGAAATCCTTCATATTGAAATTTTTCAACAGATTTGAAGCATGCTTGGACTAATTTAACTTGATTCCAATATCTGATTGAGAAATATCAAGCCCCAAAAATCGGCTTAACAATCCCAAATCAATCATAGAGAAGGCATGGTTCATTGCACTCTTCAAAGAGGCAAATTATTTCTTGGAACTTCCTGTTCATACACATACAATACAATAATTATTAAAGAACCATGAATCATATTCAAATATAAATTTGGATCAGACTTGCATCTAGAATAGTTTAGTGATAGCAAAAATCCATCAGTCTTGGCATACCAAGCTTTGGGAGCTTGTTTTAGCCCATACAGTGATTTCTTCAACCTACACACAAGAGATGGGTTAGTCACTAAACCTTTTGGTTGCTGCATATATATTTATTATTTCATATCTCCATGTAGTAAGGCACTCTTTACATCGATGTGATGTACCTCCCACTGCTTGGAACCAGCAATGGCCAAAACTAGTCTTATGGAGTTCATCTTTGCAACTGGTGCAAAGGTCTCGTTGTAGTCAATGCCTTGGACTTGGGAGAATCCATTGACCACTAAGCTTTCCTTATAATTTATATGATATCTATCAGCAGAAAATTTATTTTTGAATACCCACTTACACTTGACTATCTTTCTCCCTAGGGGGAGAATGACTAGTTCCCATGTGTCATTATTTTGGAGCGAATGGAATTCCTCCTTCATGGTTGTTTTCCATACTGGGTCTTCAAATTTATATGGATCCAATTCAATCATTATAAAACACTTATCATAAAATAAAGGGTCCTTGAAAGAAAGGGCACTCTCGAATTGAGATCTAGTCCTCCTAGAATCACTAGGATTCCCATCAAGTTCCCCAGTTGCTTGAATGATCTTTGCTGCCCTCTTTGGCCTTGTGGGGCTGTTAGGATATGCAAATAAATCATCATTATCAGGCATATGAATTAGAAATTTTATTTTCTCTTCCCTTATAATCAAAGGTGGAGGCGGTGAAGAAAACTCTTCAATTTTTGTTGCTAACATATGCTCTTCTTCAAACTGAACACTCCTTTCAATGAAGGATTTTTGAGTGCTCATGTTTATCAGCTTATACCCTTTGGAATATTCATAATACCCAACAAATAGTTTACTTTGGGGTTCCAAATCCCTCCTTTTGTCTAATGGAATTCTAGCCCATGCCCTTGAGCCAAAAATCTTGAAATCAGACACATCAGTCTTGTGTCCACTCCAAGCTTTGAAAGGAGTAACTCCATCAAGTTGCTTGTGAGCCACCCTATCCTATATTTAGGATGCATAGTGTATAGCTTCAACCCAAAACTTTGGTGGCAAAGTCTTAGACTCCATCATACAAGTAGACATCTCCTTTAGCTTATATTCTTCCTCTCAGCAACACCATTCTATTGAGGTGTGTAAGGAATAGAGTGTTGCATCTGGATACCTGCATCTTCAGAATATTTAATAAAATCAGACTTGACATATTTACCAACATTATCAGATCTGGGGATCTTGATTTTCCTCCCAGACTGGTTCTCAACCAAGGCTTTAAAAACCTTGAAGAGGTCAAAAACTTCAGACTTAAGTTTAAGGAAGTAAACCCAACAGTACCCGGAAAAGTCATCTATGAAGGTTAATACATACTTGGCTTGAATCATGGACATATGAGGGAAGGGACCAGAAATGTCACTGTGGATGAGCTCAAGAGGTGACGAGGTTCGCTCATGACTGGCTCTCTCATACTCATGCTCTAGATGTTTTCCTAGAATGCAATCATGACAGACTCGTTTGGAAAACTTTATCTTTGGCAGCCCTGAAACCATGTCTTTTTCACACAAAACTGAAATATATTTGTAATTTAAATGACCAAACCTCTCATGCCAAATATTTCTTGCTTCAATGGTATGGGTGAGGAGAGAAGAGGGGTTAGATAAAGGCATGAAGTGTGAGAACCTATATACTTTTGAACTATGATCCACAAAACCTTTAGTAATGACTCTACTATTCACAAATATAGCAGAGATATCAACTTCATTGGGAGAGAAAACAACCTTATTAGGAGACCTAGTGTGGGTCATATGGTAAACAAACAAGAGATTAGCAGCAAGACCTGGGACATACACGACATTATTGAAGGAACCATGGTCAAAATCAATGCTACATTTATCCTTACTTTCAGTTTCTAAGTTGTCTCCTAGCAAAATATTTGGACCTTTCGAATCATCAAGAGATGAGAAGGCCTCCTTTGTTGAAACCATGTTCCTAGAATCTCCAGAATCAATGATAAAGGAAGGAGATCTTACAGTGCTTGCAACCATGGCATGAACTCTCTCCTTATATTCAAAACTGGATCCCCCTTCCTTCTTCTTTGCGCCATCGGGGAGGGAGATGTTGTTCTTCTCCAGGAGTTGAGTCAATGTATATATCTACTTCTTCATGCAAAATATCTTAGGATGGAAGCCCTTACCACAATATATGCACTTGGTACCTTCAGCTTTACCTTTCTTCTTCTTGGAGTTTGAGAACTCCTCATGAGACTTGGACTTTTCTCATTTTTTATCTGTAGGATTCTTAGCCTTCTTCTTACCATTGGAATCAAGCTTGGAATATCCAGCAACCAAAGCTTGATCTTTGGAAGGTTTGATGGTTCCCATCAAGACCAATTTGTCTTGATCCTGAGTCAAGGATTCCATGAAATATGTCAATGAAGGCATATTCTAGTTTCGAACTGTCAACTTAGTGGCATGGAAGGTCGAAACAAATAATGAGTAGTCAGGGCCAAGCTTCGAAAGGATGGCCAAGACTAGGTGTTCATCTTCTTTGTCAATACCACATTGTTTTAGCTATAAAACAAGTGATTTGAATTTGGAGAAGTATACTTGCAAGGATTTGAAGCTGCTTGGACTCAATGAAATCATCTCGTTCTATAGTTGATGACCCCTTATCTTATTTGTCTTCCCAAATAAATTTTGAAGCTTCTCCCATACTTCATTTGGAGACAACAATCCATCAAGATGAAATAGAAGGTCTCTGAAAATGTTGACACATAAGAGACCATATGCCTCATCTCTCCTATTAAGCCATTTTATCTTCTCTGTTGGTGCATTACGCTCAGGTTCAGTTTCCATGGTCTCTCTGTATAATTCTTTACTCCTCATCACAATCTCCATCCTTTCCTTTCATTCGAAGTAGTTGAATGGAGTCAACTGCACCCTTTAACAGATAAAATGTGCTCCCAATGAGTGATGTCGACCTTGCACAATAAATTATATGAGGAGAAAAATAAAGATACCAAGGCTATGATACCATGTGGAAATTAAGCCCAGGATTAGATCAATTGAACTCACAAAATTGCTTGAAAACTATGCAAGAAACACTCAAAAAGGAGATTGAATATGTTGAATAACACAAATTGTTGTTGATATTAATTTACACCAGCCATCATTAAATATATATAGTCTGATCACCATGTAGATACTACAAGGATTCAAAATCATAAATATGTTATTTGAATCAGTACAAAAGTAAGCTTACTAAACTAGTCAAAATCCCCCATAGGTGCATAAAGCACTTTCCAAACCAGTGAAGATGCTCACAAATTTTCTGAATGAGTAGGTACAACTGATAAGTGAAGGAAAGTGGAATTTATCATGCTTTTAGATGAGGAAAAGGAGGAAGGTGAGTTTTTCCAAAAATAAGGCAACCTACCTTAAAACTAGCTTTAGCTTTTGCCTTAAAACTATAGAAAAGATGGAAACTATGGATAAGGCAGGAATGTGCACTTACTAAATTGGGCAGTCTGTTAGTTGTTAGAATCGTATCTAGAATATTTCCAAAGCACTCTAGGAGGCAATTTTGGAAATTTTGACCACATAAATGGAAGAGGATGCAAACTAGCTAGTGTAGGACTTAGGAAATTAATAAAAAGATTAATTATTTTATCCTAAGTATTGGAATGGGTTTTGATTATTCCAACATTCATCATTTCATACACACGTTAGACATGATACCAAGGATATGGTATACATTAGTTGAACCAAGACGAGGAACTATTGAATGGGATGAATTAGATACTATCTTCATACACACATTTGAGTTTGTTGATGATCATTTGTGATTGATGTTGCATTGCAAGTAATCAAGATAAATATATTTGAATATATCTACATCACAATGATACACTTCAATCAGCACGCTACAACAATCCATAACTGGATGGAGTGCTACAATGTGACCGTAGAACCTGATGACGATGACCTACTCTACGTAAACATACCTAAGTTTGAAGGTACGTGTGTAGTTGAAGGATTTGGTATTTCTAGTGACCAATTTCTGAATCCACCAAAAGTAAAAAAAGTAAACATTGGCACCCCGAAGAATCCAAAATTTGCCAATATTGGAGATTACTGGGATGATGAGACTGTTGGGAAAATCACAGATCTATTGCATGAGTTTCAAGATTTGTTTCCTATGAAATTCTCAGAGATGAAAGGGGTTTTCAGAGACCTTGGAGAAATGAAGATACCTTTAAATCCCAACGTAAAACCTATCAAGTGGTGACCATACTGATTGAATCACATGGTATAAAGAAAAATTCAAGTCATAGATGGATCGAATGTTGAACACAAGTATCATAGAACCTATAGAAGAATCAGAATGGATCAGTTTGATATTAGTGCAAGATAAAATAGACTACTGGTGAAGTGCATATTTGCGTCGACCTAAGAAAATTGAATGATACTTGTTTACATGACCCATTTCTGACTCCATTTAAATATGAGGAACTAAAGAGTGTTGGGGGTCAATAAATTTACTCATTCAATGATGGGTTCTCTAGCTACTATCATATTAGAATCACAAAGGAAGACTGACACAAGACAACCTTTGCGATAGAGTGCGGTTGTTTCCAATACACGGTAATTCCCTTTGGACTCAAGAATGATCCTGCTATTTTTTTTAGAATAGTAGTGGTTGGCTTCAAATATTTTACTCATAAATTTATTGAGGTCTACTTCGATGATTGGACAGTATTTGGGCTCATTAAGGATCATATTGGGAGCCTCAGGATGATGCTGGAACACTGTCGCCAGTATCAAATTTCTATAAACTTAAAGAAATGTATATTTTGTGCCCCATTTGGAATTCTGTTGGGCCATGTAGTTTGTCGTGATGGAATATTAGTCGACCCTAACAAAATTGTGATTATCGTCCACTTACCACAGTGAAGAAATTGAGAGTAAAATTAGGACATACATGATACTACATAAAATTTATCGAAGGATATGCAGAGGTGACTGTTTCGATGGAAAAATTATTGAAGAAAGATGTTAAATTCCAATGGATGGAAATTTCCAAAGAGATTCTGCACACTTTAAAGAACAAGATGGTTATAGCACCCATACTTGTATTTCCAGACTGGAAAAAGGAATTTCATGTACATGTCGATGCGTTGTCTGTCGTGCTCAATGTGGTAATAGCAAAGCCTAGTCAAGGGTTGATTAATCATCCTATTCCCTTCACCAACATAAAATTGTCAATAATAGAAAATAACTATACCATCACGGAAAGAGAAGGAATAGCTATGTTATACACTTTGCAGAAATTCAAACACTATTTGTTGGGTGGACATTTCAAAATGTACACAAACCATTCAGCATTGAAATACCTATTTAATAATCTAGTGTTGGGGGGGGAAGATTTGTCGGTGGATTCTCCTTTTTCGGGAATTTCACTTTGAAGTCATTGTTAAACTTGATCGATTGAATTTAGGACCAGACCATCTGTCGAGGATCAAAAGTGGCGATGAACCTGGTAACCTTGACAATAATCTCCCTGATAAGAAACTATTTACGATAACAATGTTTGATGATTAGTACAGATACATCATACATTTTTTTAGTACGGGTTATGCACCAGCTGAATTTACTACTGCACAAAAGAAATAGTTAGTTGTGTGAGCTGCAGACTTCGAGTTGATCACTGGACAGTTATATCAAATGGGCCCTGATGATATTCTTCGTCGCTATGTCTGCGAACATGAGCAACCGATGATACTATATGAAGCACATGTTGGCATCGCGAGAGGACACTTTGCTTGAAAAGATATAGTGCAAAATATATTGCAAGCAGGATTGTGGTGGCCCACCATGCATGCAGATGACCGAGAATAGTGTCTCAATTGTGATATTTGTCAAAGAACTGGAAATGCGTCATTACGAGATGAAATGGCATTAGTACCAAAAATAACTATGCAAGCATTCGATAAATGGGTCGTTGATTTTGTGGGTCCTATTAGTACAACAAGGAAGCACACAAGAGCAAGATATATAATTATTGTGACCGACTACCTAACCAGGTGGATCAAAGCAGCATTGGTAAAAGATTGTACTCTTGCTACTGCTTCTAAGTTTTTATTTGAAAATGTTGTGCTAGATTTGGATGTCCAAAAAAATTTTATAAGTGACCAAGGCACACACTTTGTCAACCAGTTGATTGAGGAACTAACGAAAGAATTCCACATCCAGCACAGAAAGATAACCGCATATCACCCTCAAGCAAATGGTGTTGTCAAAGCATTTACCAAAATCCTGGAGAATGCATTGACAAATATTTGCAATGTCCAAATTCATGACTAGGATCAAAAAATTTCCGCAGTACAGTGGGAATATCGCACCACATGTAAGAATTTGACACTCCGAACTCCATTTCATTAGGTATATGGACAACAAGTTTTGATCTCGATGGAATACATTGTACCCAACTTAAGGATTGTTGCGATCACGGAGATGATATATGTTGGTGTTGTTGAGGAAAGGTTGTCACAACTGATACAATTGGAAGAAGATCATTTTGTTGAAGGAATCATCAAAACATTGAGAAAGAATGATAGAATGTATGTCATGATTGCCACATCAAGAACAAGCAATTTCATGTCAGAGGACTTGTTCTTTTGTATGATATAAAATTCTTCAAGCATCTGAGTAAGCTAAAAACACAATGGTTAGGACCATATACTATGATGCATATCACAGATGGAGGCGTAGTGGAACTGCATAAGTTGGACAGAACACCTGTTAAAGGACTGGAAAACGAAAGTCAGCTAAGCCTTATCAGGATAGTCGCGACTCGGTCAAATAAAAAAAACAAAGAAAAAGAAAAAGAAAAACCCTCTGAATAAGAAATCAATAATTACGGACGAAATAATTCGACAGTTTCGAAACATTATTAAATTTTTAATTGGGCCACATCACATCTTGTTGTAGCCGTGAAAAGATCCACAACGCCAATAGTTGGTGAACCAATTTTTGTCATCTAAAGAAGAATTCTATGTCATTAACTAGTATTGGCCGGAAGAATGGCAGTTTTTTGTTGCATATGACTAACTATATGTAGAAGAAGAGCTGCGACAAGACAACCCACAAATGCAGAAGCATGGCGAACAGGGAGGGGACCCACCACTGCAAGAAACACAAGACCCCAACCCTCCCCATATTGGTTCAAGTAAAACCCCAATAGGCCCAATGGTAGGAAAGAAGAGGAACCATACTGAGGTATAGGTGCATGATACAAGGCATAAGAAAAGAAAGGTTGATAAAACTACAGGCATTTTCATCCTTGATGGTGAATATTTTACCCTTCTCACAAAATCTATGGCAGAAGTTGTGACACACAACTTGAATAGAGGAGAAGAACGTCAGGAAGAGATCACATGAAGTATTATAGATCTACTATAGACACTCTACAAAGCCATAAAAGAAGTACGGGTCACAATTGACTAAAAACCCCAATCGATAGAGTCGCAATACTTACCTGGCCCATCAGAAGAGCGACCAACTGATGTATCAATACCAATTCCACCAATAAAGGCTCAAGTGGTGGGAGAAGCACTCAACTTGGGAACATCAGAGTTGAATACTATGGCCAAGAAATTGGGCCATGTGACAATATATTTTTTACAGATGTTGCTATATGAAGTCTATGCAATGCAAAATGCCATAGTCGCAGAAATGAAGGTAAGAGAAGGAACATTGATCAAGCAGGAAAAAGTATAAAATAAGGTTGTTAGTAAGGTGAATAAAACAATCAAATAAGTGGAACCAAAATCTAAAAATTGGGAAGAGGACAGGAACTAGCTCGACAATGTTGTAGCACTTGATTGCAACAATTTTGCAGATGAAGGCATAACAGAGGAAATGTTCACAGAAGCCAAATTCATTCAACTTGGAGAAATTACAGAAGACCTTCATAAAAAGGTCATGAAATTAGAAGCACATGTAAAAAACAATACACCCCCATAGGTTTTGGAAGAAAGAAGGATGATAGCATTAGAAGCTGTGAAGAAAATAGAAGAAGTTGAGGCATTGTGTGCCAAGGTCATCAAACAAGTTTCCCAAACTTGGGAAGCATTGATCGATGATGCAGAGTTAGAGAAATTAGTAGAGCAGTTGCACATTGCTGAGATAGAAGCAACTCAACTAAAGAATGAAATGAAGAAGTTTCCCTTATCTGAGCAAATGGCTAGGGTTGTGGATATGAAAAATTTATAGCAACAAGTCACAGTGCTACGAACTCAACAACAGTAGATTATTGACAAAGTTGCAGAGTTACAGGCTAAAGTAGAAAGAGTTACATGCATTATTCATCTTGTATATCAGAAGGTGCGACAAGTAACAGAGTCCACAGGACTCGCAACGTCAGAACACATCAATTTTGACCTGGTGGAAAACTTGCAGAAGGAAGAAGAGGATGTGAGACAAGAGACAAAGGAGATACTAGAAATCATTCAATACTTTCAAAGTAAAGTCATCATAACTACATAAGTTTTGGACTAGCGCAGCATGGCTCAAGATGAGCCACAGGTGAGTGTTGGGGACCTGTTGGCCCTAGGAAAAGATAGGTAGAATTCAGTTAGGATTCTACCAGAATGTGAAGAGTTTGGTCACACAAAAGAGGAAGTTGCAACGGAGGAAGAGATAAGACAGAAGAAGTAGCGGGAAGGAAATTTGTGACAAAAGCAGCTGTGAGGAAAGAAGTCCACAAAAAAGGGAAAGATGTGACAAAATCATCTGCGATGGAAGAAACCACGATATAAGATGGGAAGCACCTGAGAAGGGAAGCTCGAGAGATCGTGGGTAAGAATTTGGCTAAGAGTCA
This sequence comes from Pseudotsuga menziesii, assembly GCA_001517045.1. NCBI lineage: Eukaryota > Viridiplantae > Streptophyta > Pinopsida > Pinales > Pinaceae > Pseudotsuga > Pseudotsuga menziesii. The sequence goes on along the minus strand of LPNX010360972.1, from coordinate 108,983 downwards.
CTCATGCTTTAGGGAATAAATCATATTTGTATTTTCGGTCGATAGTTCCTATTGATAATTGTAACAAAAATGTATGAGAATAGGAATGATAGTCTGTCGGATAACAGAATGAAGTCGGTTGATTACAACTTACTTCCTATGTGTGGGTTACTTCCTGGTCAGTTGGTTGGTTTTTTACTCCCAGCTGATCTGTGTTTGTAGTGTTGAAGAGTCAAAGATTCGTAGAGTTGTGGAGAAGAGTGAGTCGATCTAGGTTTTGTGCAGATCGATAGTAGAGTGAAGGAGAGAAAGATTCAGAGATATGAAAATAGAGATCATGAGAGGAGAGAGAAGTATGTATACATTGTATAATAATATCTAGAACATCATCTAGAAGTTGATTGCATAGACAAAAGGTTCCATATATTTCTCATGCCAGATGAAGAGAGCCTTTTTGGTTTTCCTCAGATGGGTTTCCATGTTAAATACAATGTCAATGTGTATTTGATGAATTTTTTTGTGTCGCATGAATGTATGTTGTGAATAAGGGTCTATGTATTTACTTATAAATAGTTCCTATATTCATTTGTCACAATGTTACTAGTTGGGATCGCTAATAAGTCATTATATTGACTGTTGTAATCTTTATCAATGGATAAGTAGAGTAACATTTTGAATCTGCATAATATATATAAGTAAGAAATCCACCAAATTCAGTTGAGTGAGTTGGTAAGGTGTAGTGAGAGGAGATATCCCGACCCAATTGCAGAAACTTGGTTCTGGTAGTTACCCATAAGAGATATCTCAATTGAGAATGCATCTGTGTCACAAGTGTTGCCGACTAAGCCTTGCTCTATCAAGTCAATATCTTGGGCTTTTTTGTCGTACAAAGTCTTAAGTTTTCTTAATTTTCTTAGATGATATCTTAAAATTTTTTGTCAATAGTAGATCACTAAAAGAACAAGAAGCACAGAAACATAAGAACACAAGAACACAAATATTTTCCTTGGGGAAACCACGAGGGAGAAAACCCCACAAAACTTCCTCAGTATAGAACTCAATTAGAGCAGTGTAAAACCGATGCAACTGCTTCTCTCTTCTTTCTGGGGCACTAATATTTCTCTCTCTTGCAAAACATCTTGAGTGAGTGAGTACAAATGAAGGGGATTTCCTCCCTATTTATATTCTTTAGTTGACTTGACCTCTAACCTAACAGGGCCAACTTGTCTAGATGACTGGGCTAACTTGTCTAGAAAGGCACCAAAAATAACATTTATTATATTGAAACTTGGGTACTATTGACCCGACTTACATTTGAATGTTTACATTGATTATTTTAATGACTCTAACATTACCAAACTCATCTTTTGAAGGAGGAACGCAATCAATACATCTAGAATATCTTCCTAGTTACAATACTTTAACACTCCCTCTTAACTAGGAAGGTATTCAACTACAGTAGCAACTACTACTACATCTGTGCAACTGACTGATGAGTCTCTATATGTCATAGGAATTTTTGGAACATCATCGATCTCAACTGAATCATCTTTAGCAACCTCAATACTTGAGCATATTTTCTCATCTTCTAATTATCTTTTGTAGTATCAGTATGTGGATACCGAATCATCTTTTGGATCATCTTTTGTAGCATTAGTATGTGAATAGTGAATCATCTTCTATCATGTCAATATATGAATACTGAATCATCTTCTGGGATATCAATATGTGGATACTGAATCATATTCTGCCACATCAGTATGTGAATACTAAATCATCTTCTAAATACTAAAACTTATTTTGTAACATCAATATGTGAATACTGAATCATCTTCTGCTACATCAATATGTGAATACTAAACCTTCTATTAGTATGTGAATATGGAAACATCATCTGCAACATCAGTATGTAAATACTGAAATATATTGAAACATCATCATCTGCATCATCAGTATGTAAATACTGAAACATCAACATCTACATCATAAGTACTAAAACATCAACATCTGTATCATCAGTATGTGAATACTAAATTATCAACAACAACCTCATTAGCATGTTAATGCTAAAATCAAAACATTTATAATGTTAGATCATCATCTGCATTGCCAACATAGAGAGGTTGGAACATCAACATCACCATCATTATAGAAATACTGAAGTAAAATAATCAACAATAATTAGTGTAGCAACATTGACACTATTTCAACAATCATCTCAACAATCATCAGTATAACAATACTGAAACTGTCATTTCATCAATCATCAGTATAACAATACTGAAGCAAACATATCATCAATCATCAGTATAATAATACTAAAGAAATAATCTCAGTAATCATCAGTATAACAATACTGAAGCAATCATATCAACTATCAACAGTATAGCAATACTAAAGATACATCTTTCCCTTTAATATCTCAGAGCAGCATCATAGTGAGTTCTCTGGTAGATTCATCCGGCCATTTTGTTTAACTTACTAACCATTTCGGGCCAAACAAGCCTAGGTAGACAAATGGATCTCCCTGGGGACCAAACAAGCCTTGTGTGGCTTACTAACTCTTTCGATCCAACCAAGCCTAGCCATACATACTAATCCCCCTAGGATCAACAAGCCTCATCTGACTTACTAACCCTTTCGATCCAAACAAGCCTAGCCAGACTTACCCTCCTCTAGACTAAGCTACTCACCATTGCATCCATCATCCATATACTGTCACTCCCTCTTTCAAGATAGGTCCTTTCGGACTACACCAAGATTTTCTAAAAAGTATTCAAACTTTACATGAATCAAAGGTTTAGTTAATACATTTGCCACTTGTTCCTCTATAGGAACATACTTGATCTTTATAACTCCTTTCTGAACCATATCCTGGATGAAATGATATATGATTTCAATGTGCTTTTTCTTATCATGAAACACGGACTTTTCGTCATCTTAATACAACTTTTATTATCACTGAGGATATTAGTAGGATCAAATAATCATGCCAACATATTTTGAAGCCATAATGCTTCACTACATGTTGAACATGCTGCAATGTATTCTGCCTCTGTCGTACTAAGTGCAATACTGGGCTGCTTTCTACTGAACCAAAAAATCATGCCTAATCCCATACTAAAGCAACATTCTGAGGTGCTTTTTCTATCTTTGGAACTTCCTCCCCAATTTGAATCTGTATATCCATGTAATTTGATCTCGCCACTAGATGCATATCTGATCCCATAGTCTAAAGTTCCCTTTAGATACCTCATTACATGTTTTTCTCCAATAAGGTTAATGTGTTTAGGATTCACCATATACTGACTTAGAGTGTTTATAGAAAAACATATATGTGGTCTTGTATGGTTAAGTACATTAGAGAACCAATAATCTGTCTGTACAAGGTAGCATCAACTACTTCTGAAGCGTCATCATTTAATAACTTCAAAGTTGTTGTCATCAGAGTGGTCATAGATTTGCAATCTATCATTCCAAATATTTTTAAGATTTCTACAACATATTTTCCTTGGTTTAGGAAAATCTCATCTGGATACTGCCATACCTCAAGACCTAGAAAGTAATGCATCATTCTAAGGTATTTCATCTAGAACTCTGCAACAAGCTTCTTCTTACATTCAATGATGGGCTTATATTCTCCTGTCAAGAATAGATCATCTACATATAGTAATAAAATCATAATCCCATCATCCTCAATCTTATAGTAGAGGTTGGAGTCTGCTTTACTTTTGGTAAAGCCTAAGCTCATTAGAAATCCATCGATCCTTCCATACCATGCTCTGGGTGCTTTCTTTAACCCATACAATGCCTTATTTAGTCTACATACAAAAGTTTTTTTATCATTAGTATCAAACCCTTGTGGTTGTTCGATATATACCTCTTCTTCAATCAATCCATTTAGAAACATTGTCTTCACATCCATTTGATTTAGCTTCCACTTCATATTGGATACTAAGGTAAGGATGGCTCTTATTGAGGGGTACCTAGCTATTGGTGCAAAGGTCTCCTCATAGTCGATTCCCTCTTTCTGAGAGATCCTCGAGCTACAAATATTTCCTTGTCCTTTTATACACTATGGCCATCTTCTGAGTGTTTAGTTTTGAAGATCCATTTCAAGGATACCACACACTTTTCTTTTGGTCTTGGTACTACTTCCCACACATCATTCTTTATAATGGATTGGTATTCCTCAACCATTGCATCAACCCACTCCTTATGTTTTATTGCTTCTTCAAAGCATTTCAGTTCTTTACAACTAGATCACACATCAAATCCATATAACTAGGGCATGACTTTGGATTCTTTCTTTCTCGGATGGTTCCTTTTGAGGCACCATGTCTTTTTTATTATTTTATTACTTCACAAGCCCAGGAAGGTTTCCTCTTTCAAGAAATAATTTCACTAGGTAATTCTTCAGGTAACTGAGGTTCTATCATATCATAATCCTCAGGTATCTGAACTTCGTCTTTGTTCCTAACTATTTTAGTACTTTTAGCAGCTTTGGTATTTTCATGCTCCTCTTCATCTTCCTTATCTTTCTTTGACTTCCTGAAGGTTGTATCTTTGCGAATGTGACATCTCTGCTAAGTTCAATTTGATGGTATCCTGGGATATAGATCTAATAAGCTTTTGATTGCTCACTATATCCTATGAACAATCCCTTCTTTCCTAAAGGATCTAACTTTGTCCTTTTTTCCTTGGGAATGTGTATGTATACAGGACAACTAAATATCTTTAGGTGACTTACTTCAATCTTTTCTCCAAAAAACATTTCTTCTAGAGTTTTGTTCCAAAGGGAACTATGGGATATTCTATTATGTACATATGATGTTGTTCTAGATGCTTCTGCCCACAGGAACATCAGTATATCTTGATCATGTATCATAGCTTTCATAGCTTCCATGATAGATCTATTATTTCTTTCTACCACACCATTTTGTTTTGTATTATAGGGAATGGTGAGCTCCCTCTTAATCCCATATTCCTTGCAGTAATCATTGAATTCATTTGATGTGAACTCTCCTCCATTATCTGACCTCAATGTCTTTATTTTCTTTTCAGATAGGTTTTCCACTAGGGCCTTAAATTTCTTAAACCTTTCAAACACTTCATCCTTCTTTTTCAAGAAGTATATGGCAAGTCTTGTGGGAGTAGTCATCAATAAAAGAAGCATAGTAGACATACCCTCTTAATGAAGTGATTTGCATTGGCCCGCATATGTCTAAGTGGATAATATCTAAGATCCCTTTTTCTTTACTGTCACTTTTTGGATAAGGATTCTTAGTATTCTTTCCTTGTGCATGTCCTTTGCACACTCCTTCATGTTCTATATAATTTTTTGGTAAAATAGTCACAACCTTGCTTACAATTGGTAGAGCTTTGTAGTGAATATGAGAAAGATTTATGTGCCATATCTCACATGGGTTTATGGTACTAGTTGCTAATGTTGAATTTGTATGTCCCTTCAATTTGTAGAGTCCTCCGTCTTCAACTCCAATTTCTACTGCATCATCTATGGTTTTACCTTTTGTCCACATGAGAAATTTTCCATCCACAAAAGAAAATTTGAATCCTTTATTTTCTAAGGCTGAAATGGAAAGAATATTCTTCTTTAGTCCTAGGACATACATGACATCTTTCATCTTCATAGGCTTTCCAGAACCCAACTTATAGCATGCTTCTCATATTCCTTTAATGGGGTATTTGGATTCTGGAATCATCTCCAAGCATTACTTTGTGTGGATATTCCTTTTGTACAAGGCATGAGAGTGAGTCCTTGTAACTTGTCATGTGCTTGGAGGAAACACAATAAACTATCCAGGTGTCATCTCGTAGTGAGACTGATCCTGTTAGAGCAGCGATTAATACATATTCTTCATTGGGGTCTTCATCCTTCTTTTCTTCTTCTTCAACTTCTTGATCACTATCTTCAGCATCATGGGACTGAAATATTCTCATCTTTTTTAATCTTTCTAATTTCATGGGGTAGTTGATGGAAATGTTTCCCAGCTTGTGGCAAGTGAAGCATTCAAAATTTGAGAAGTCTCTCTTGGGCCTTTTAAACCCTTGAGTCTTATGAGGATGGTCATGGCTCTTACTTTTGCCTTCGGTATGAGTTGTTAAGGCTTGATCCTCATTGTCATTTATATTTTCGTCTCTAGTTGACATCATTTCTTCTTCTTGAACACATTCTTCCCATAACTTTCAAAAATTGGTTAGTTTCCTTCTTGATTAGATTCCTCAGATAAAAGATTCCCAATCTCTTGGAAGACCATTTAAGGTTGTCATCACAACTTCTGTTTCTTCAACCATATCATCAAAGGTTTCTAACTGATCCTTGATTTGAGATACTCTTGTAAAGTAAGACTACATGGTATCTGACTTTTGAGCTCTTACACTTTTGAGTTGATTCCTCAAGGTCATATTCCTATTAATGTTTCTTCCTTCAAGTAAACCAGATAAAGCATCAAACATTTCTTTTGGAGTCTCCCTTGAGGATACTTGAGGAATCAAGCTATCTTTGATGGAATCAGCTATGATCCTTTTCACTATGATCATATCCTTCTTATACTTGGACTTAGATTCAGGTTCTTCCGGTTCTTTCACTTCCTCCTTTATAAATCTATCTAGATCATTCTCTTGTAGAATAAGCATGATCATATACTTCCATGCTCTGAATTTTTCAACACCTTCAAGATTTTCATCTAGCTTGGTATTCTCTATCATCTTTAATACACTGAGAACTTCAAATGGAATAAGGAGGAATAGTACTTACTTGAAGAAAACAACTTTTGACTGACCTTCTTCTGGATGACCTAGGGTTTGATGCAGAAACCCTAATTTTTTAGTTGTGATAACTGGTAAAGCTGAGTGATGGAGAATATGCACCTCCCTAGGGTGAGGTAGACTGTATCTTTCTTTTTCTAAGATTGATGATGGAGTCTCGAGAAAATTGAAGCCCTAGTTTGTCTTGGCAATAGTAACTGGTCCAAAACTGAAACTTCTCGAAATTCAGTTATGTCTTCACAGGCAGATGCGCTCTTCAAGGGTGAGTTGAGAGAACCCTATTTTCTAGTTGATTTGTTGAGGGATTTGTTTGGAGTAAAAAAACCCTAACTATGTAGTGCTTCCTTTCATGGTGGCTCTGATACCATGTTAAGTTTTCTTAATTTGCTTAGAAAATATCTTAAAACAAATTGTCGATAGTAGATCACTGAAAGAACGACATGCACATAAATATAAGAACAAAAGAACACACAGATTTTCCTTCGGGGAAACCACAAGGGATAAAACCTCGCAAAAGTTCCTCAATATATAACTCAACCAAAGCAGTGTAAAACCTAGACAACTGCTTCTCTCTTCTTTCTAGTGCACTAATATTTCTCTCTCTTGCAAAACAGCTTGACTGAGTGAGTACAAATGAAGGGCAGTGCCTCCCTATTTATATTCTTCAATTGACTTGACCTCTAACCTAACAGGGCCAACTTGTCTAACTGATTGGGCCAACTTGTCTAGAATGACACCAAAAATAACATTTATTATATTGACACTTGGGTACTATTGACCCGACTTACATTTGCAGGTTTACATTGATTCTTTCAATGACTCTAACAAGACCAAACTCATCTTCTTAAGGAGGAACATAATCAATACATGTGGAAAATCTTCTGAAGTTACAATACTTTAACACAAAGAAGGTATGAACCTGGGTTGAAGGGAGAAACGTCAACATCACTTCTATTTGAGCACCTTAATAATACTTTCCTTGTAAAATTTAGAAATACTATTATCTATCACCTCAAATGTTCTTTGTTTGGTAGAAATTTTACAATAAATGTAGCATAACCGCTAATATGTATACATTGTGCTTATTTCTCACCCTATATGTGTTGCATTACTCTTCCATGCTTAATTACATAATATCAATTATTTACATTCTTGTAAATAGTTAGAATGGAATTTTTTTTAGGATAACTTTGCTTAAACCCTTTTAAAATGTCAAAATGATTCATCACATGAAACTATATATATAAAGTTTTTCATTATGAAATATAATTAACCAACTTATATGATAAGGCTTTTTCAAGCAAATGGTACGAAATACATGTATTGTATTATGTTTTCTCATTCTACCATACATGGGGTCTTGGATGGCTATATTAGTTTTGTCCCGAGAGCTATTTTAATTCTATATTTCATTTCATTAGTATTTGGGATTCCTTTGAGAAAAGAGGAAATTTGATGCTATCTTGCGCAACCTCCCTCAATCAATGGACACAAAACCTTCTACCCCATATGCTTATTGTAGGCCTTCTATATTTCCCGCTTTAGGCTTATTGATATGGTAGGGAGGGTGTGCATAGCTACGTCACATTCACTTGCACAACTACACAATAAATGACAAATAGTATGCCTCCAAGAATTTTGAAATTCCTAGTGAGTTTAGCTTGTATCTAGAGTGTAATAGAGTATGATCTTTCACTAGAGAAACATACCTTTATTTTTGCACCTTGGCAAGAATGTTGCATTCTTCCCCCACCAAAATTTGGATAAAATTTATTGTCCAACCATCAATTATGTTGTGTACTCTTTCCCCGCTAAACTTTAGATAAAATATTTTGTTAGGCCATGAATCTATTGATGTTCCATCAGGGTTTCGTGCTATAGTCCAGGTCTTATGGTTTTTAATTACTATGTTCATAATATATTTAATGATCCCAACAAGTATAACTAATCCATATCCCCCAAGTACTTGCAAAGGAGTGTGCACTTGTACTATCAATGCATGGTTTCATTTTCTGAATAAGCATATAAAGTGTCATGATTTGTGAAATATTCAATTCCTCGGACAATTAATTGCTCCAAAAGCGTATCACTAAATGTATCATTTTTGGCTCAAAGGTAGATAGCTTGATTTATTTCTTTACATTGAGCAAGGGAAACCTCCATTCATTTTGTTCCAAATCATCCACTCTCCCTATAAGATCAATAACATATGCATGAACATATAACAGCAAGACATAACATTTCTAAACTCATATGGAAAACATCAAAATAAAATAGTAATATATAAGAAACAAGAGAAACAAGAGAGAGGAGACAAAATTTACATGGTAAAACTGTTAGTTCTTCTAGATCTTATTAACTTAATTAGGAGCTTTGTCTAAAAGAATAAAAATCACAACTAGATGCATAAGATATAACAAATACACAAGACACAAATATTTTCACTGGGGAAACCATAAAGGAGAAAACCCTGCAAACTTCCTCATAATAGTACAGTCACAAATACTGTGTCATAAGATGAACAAACCCAATAATAAGAAGTCTTCAGCAACTATCTATCTCTCCTCCTTGTCTATCTCTCTCTCTCATGCGAACTTGAGTGAGTGTGAGGTGTGCATACATGAGGGAGTGTGCCTCCCTATTTATACCTTTAATGTTACTAACCTTTGACACGACTGGGTTGACCTGTTTCACTAAAAGGGCCGACTTACCCTAGAGAGACTCCAAATACACATTACATGATGGTACACTGGGGACTATTTACCGGACTTACAACATAGGTTTTACCTCAAGGTCTAGACATAATAAAGACATCCCGCAAGGAAGAAAACACATCTCCAATGGGGTTACAACAACATACAATGATCATATACATCAGAATATATTCTGAAGTTACAAATACATCAACACTCCCTCTTAACTAGGAAGGTATTCTCTCTCTTCCATAGCCATCAACACATCTGGTCAAGTCTTCATCGCGGAGTCGTTATCACGAAGTCATAGAGTCATCATCATAGTTATTGTCATCATCATATTATTATCGATCATCAAATGGTACTATCTATCATCAGAAGTTTCTATAGATCCATCCTTTTTTCATGTTGGGTGTAGGCCTAGTCCTCATCAAGGTATTCATCATATATTTCTATCCATCTCAGAGGAATTGTCTAGGACCTTCTTTACATTGCCACGAAAATAACATGCATCTTCTACCTTTGTCTCGTCGTATCCATATCTTCTCTTTTGTCTTGCACAAAATAAAACAAAGCACACAGAGCATCCATGGTCAACCAACATTCTACCAGTAAAGGAGAACTGCCTAGGTGCACCTCACGTGCTTCGTGACATTATCATCTCAACATAGGAACACACACACACACACATATATATATATATATATGTAAGGATTGATTATGACCAAACAACCTACTACATCAGTACTTTACGTTCTAGGTCAACCTCAGGGACTTATTACATCTGAACAACCTGCATCCATGATCTTTTCCATTTAGAAAACCTTCGAGGTGTATTACATCCGAGTAACTAGTGTACCATGCTAGGGCTCCTTTTGCACTCGGACAATCCACAAGACTTATTACGTTCGAGTAACCTGCGTACCACGCCAGGGCTCATGCTTACACTCGAATAACCTATCACAGGACTAATTATGTCCAAGGATAACCTACGAACTTTGCCAGGACTTATTACATCCGAGGACAACCTACGGGACTGATTTTGTCTGAGCATCCTGCTTCACCAGGATTTTTCTCGCTCGGGAAACCTGTCTCATTTCCCACGTGAGATATTATGCATCCACTATTTATAGCATAGAAACATATCAAGACTAATTACATCTAAGGATAACTTGTGAGCTTCGCTAGGAATTATTACATCCAAGGAAAACCTAAAGTACTGATTATGTCTAAGAAACCTATGAACTTCGCCAGGATTTTAAGCTCATACAACCTATCTCTCTATCTATGCTAGAACACATCACTCCCTCTTTCGAGAGGTCTCGTTCTGGATCACACCAAGTCTTTCTCTAAAGTACTCGAACTTCAGTCTCGCTAGAGGATTGGTCAACACATCGGCTATCTGCTCGTCCATTGCCACGTACTAGAGCTTCACTGCTCCTCTTTGCACCATATCCCTGATATAGTGGAACTTGATCTTGATGTTCTTTGACTTGTCATGGAACACATGGTTTTTTGACATCTTCATGCAACTCCAATTGTCACAGAAGATACAAGTCACATACAATTGGAGATCAAACAAGTTAGACAATAGATTTTGAAGCCACACTACCTCGTAACTAGGTGAGCAAGCGGAAACATACCCTGTCTCGGCTAAGATCAACGCCATGCATGATTTCTTCCTGTTGAACCAAGAGATCATGCCAAATCCCAAACTAAAGCAGCAACCTGAGGTGCTCTTCCTGTCAATGGCGCTACCTTCCCAATCTTAATCAACATAATCATGTAGGTTAATATTCTTATTCGCATCATATTTGAGCCCATAATCCATTGTACCTTTTAGGTACCTCGGTACATGCTTTACAGATATCAGATGAACATGTCTCAGATTTGTCAGGAATTGGCTCGGTTATTCACCGTAAACCATATGTATGGTCTCGTATTCATCAGGTACATCAATGAGCCAATCATTTGAAGATACATCGTGGCATCAATCATCTCGGATGAAGCATCACTCAGAAGCTTCAAGTTAGATTCCATAGGTGTGATTTTTTCCTTACATTCAAATATTCTAAATCTCTTAAGAATCTCCACTACATACTTTCCTTGACCAAGGAGGATCCCATCTGCACTTTTCCACACCTCCATGCCTAAGAAGTAGTGCATCATACCTAGGTATTTCTTCTCAAACTCTGTAGCAAGTCTCCTCCTTGCATCTTTAATGAGTTCCTCTTCATTTTTGAGAAACAAGTCATCGACATAAAGCAGGAGCATCACTGGTCTTTCGTCTTCAACCTTGAAGCAAAGGTTGGAATATAATTTACTCTTGGTAAATCCCAAGCTCATGAGGAAGCTATGCATCTTGGCGTACCATGTCCTTGGTGCTTGTTTCAATCCATACAAATCCTTCTTCAATTTGCACACATGGTTCTTCCTATCATGTGTCTCGAATCCCAATGGTTGGTCCACATACACTTCTTCCTCAACTACACCATTCAAGAAAGTTGTCTTGACAGCCATCTGGTGTATTTTCCATTTCATAATTGTTTCCAATTAAAGTATGGTCCAAATGGAAGTGTACCTCACCACGGGTGCAAATGTCTCTTCAAAATATATTCCTTCTTTCTATGAGAATCCTCGTGCTACGAACCTTGCATTGTATTTCTTGATGTTTCCATCTACAGCATGCTTGATCTTGTAGATCCACTTCAAAGTCATGACAGACTTATTTTCCAGTCTCGAAACTATCTCCCAAACATCATTCTTCATGATCGACTGATACTCCTCGTTCATAGAATCCTTCCATTCTTTATTTTATCTAGCCTCTTCATAAGTGGAAGGTTCTCTGTCAACGATTTCACATAGCAGGGAAATATAGCTATTGTAGGGATTTTCCCTCTTTCTCTCTCTATGTATTCCTTTTGGAGTGACACACCTTTATGCTTCTCATATGAGCTCTCATGCCCATGCTAGTTTCCTTTTGTGGGATTCCTTCTTAAGGAATGTCTATGCCAGCTCGTGTGGTTCTGCCATGTCATGATCTTCATGGTCTTCTGGAACTACTTCTCCAATTTCCATATCTCGGGCTCTCATATTTTCAGGTTCCTCGACCTCTTGAATAGGTGTCCTCTTGGATCTGAAGTATGTTGAGTCTTCATGAAATTTTACATCTCTATTTATTTCAATCTTCTTGAATCCTAGGAAGTATATTCAGTAGGCCTTTGATGTATCATTGTATCCTATGAATATACCCCTCTTCCTAGAAGGATTGAGCTTGGTCCTTTTCTCCTTTGGGATATGTATGTACACCGGGTAGCCAAATATTCTCAGATGGTTGACTTCTGGTTTCTCTCCTGAGAAATATTCTTCCATATTCTTGTTGTCGAGTACCCAATGAGGAGTATGTTTTGTACATACACAGTTTTCCTTGTTGCCTCTGCCCAAAGGTGCATAGGAATATCCTGGTCATGCAACATTGCTTTTTCTACTTCCATGATGGTTCAGTTCTTTCATTCCGCAACCCCATTCTATTGAGGATTGTATTGAGTGCTCAGCTCCCTCTTAATCCTGGACTCTCTGCAGAGTTCCTTGAATTCTTCTGAGGTGAATTCTCTGCCATTATCTGACTGTAGAGTCTTGATATTCCTATCGATTTGGTTCTCGAACAAGGCTTTATATTCCTTGAACTTACTCAAAACTTCATTTTTCCCTTTCAAGAAATATATCCAAGTCTTACGTGATAAATCATCTATAAAGGAAACATAGTACACATACCCGCTTAATGAGCTATAAGACATGGGTCCACATACATCAGAGTGTACTACCTCCATTATTCCTTTGGCATTTCTCTCACTACTGGAAAATGTCTTCTTTGCATTATTTCCTTGTGCACATCCTTTGCAAATGTTTTCATGCTTTGCCTGGATCTCTGGTAGTCCAAATATTGCTTTGCTTTCCATCAGTAGTGCTCTGTAGTGCACATGTGCAAGCCTTTTGTGCTATAGTTCTCTTAGCTCAATCAACTCATGAACCAGTGGTTTTTCAATTATTCCTTTATCTTATACGATCCTCTATCTTCTTCTCCAATCATTATTGCATCCTCTATTGTCTTCCCTCTAGGCCACATTAGAACTTGGCCATCGACAAATGCAACTCTAATTCCCTTTGCATCTAGTGCATAGATGGAGAGAAGATTCTTCTTCAATCCTGGAAAATTAGCACACCCTTTATCTTTAAGGATTTCCTAAATTCAAGCTTGTCTGAATCTTCTCCACTCCCTCTTATGGGGTATTGGTAATCATCCCCAAGTTTCACCTTCTAAGGTGGCTCATGTTCAGACATATTAACGAATGATTCCTTGTATCCTGTCACTACTCTTCATGTGAGGTAGTGCTCCTAAGTATTGATATTACCACATAATCTTGATCTGAATCATCCTTATCTCTTCTGAATTTTTTGTTTGTTTCCCTTCTCCTTGTTGTAATGAAATTTATACTTCTTCTCCTTCTTCTTGAATTTCTTCCTAGTGTGAATTGTGAGAGCTTGATCATTAGTTGTTCCCATCTTCTCTTCTCTTGTCAGGAATTGAGCTTCTTCTTGTGCACATTATTATCAAAGTCTTCTGAAAGATATCAACCTCCTTCTTGCACAAATTCCTTGAATGAATGAGTCCTGTGATCTAGGGAGACCATTCAGGGTAGTCATTACAATTCCTCCTTCTTCGACGTTCTCGTCAACCACTTCATGTTGTTATTTGATTTGAGCAACCCTTATGAAGTAATATTGTATAGTGTCAAAGTTTTGTATCTTCACATTCTTCATCTGGTTCCTCAAAGTCATCTTTCAATTGATGTTCTTTCCTTCAAACATCTTTGTCAAAGCATCATATATTTCCTTCGGTGTCTTGAATGAAGACACATGGGGGATGAGGTTATCCTTAATAGAATATACAATTATTCTCTTATCATTTTCCATGCTTCTATTATGATCAACCTTAGCCTCATCTCCCTTTGGTTATGGAACCTCCTCAGTGATGTATTGATCCAAATCATTTTCATCAAGGATCAAGGACATTTTGTACTTCCATGCCTGGAAGTTATCAGCCCCTCCAAGCTTGTCCTAAAGCTGCGTATGGTGAATCATATTTTCAAATGAGAACCTCAAATGGAAATAACAAATATTTAGATCTTACCGATTTGAGGTGTCTGACCTGGTTCTGGAGTAGGTTGTCCTAGGGTTTGTCAAAGAAACCCTAATTTTCCAAACTTGGAGTTTGGAAATTCGGTTTGGACAAAAGGATGTGCCTCCTTGAGGTGAGTTTCTTAGCAAGATCAATTTTTGAAAACTGAGGTGGGAAGCCTCTGAAACTTGATGCCCTAGTTTCTCCCGGCACCAATGACTGGGTAAAAAATGAAACTTCTTCAAATCTAAAACTGCTTACACCAAAAGATGTGCCCTACTGAAGCGAGTTATCCTAGCCCTCTTTTCTTGATGATGTGTGGAGAGAACATCTTGAACTGGGAATCACTAGTTTCCATAGTTACAGAGTGCCTTCTTTCAAAGAGGCTATGATACCATGTTAGTTTTTCTAGATATTATTAGCTTAATTAGGATCTTTGTCTGAAAGAATAATAAGTACATGTATATGCATAAGATATAACAGATACACAAGACACAAATATTTTCACTAGGGAAACCATAAAGGAGAAAACCCCGCAAACTTCCTCATAAGAGTACAATTACAAATACTATGTCATAAGATTATCAATCCCAGTAATAAGAAGTATTCAGCAGCTATCTATCTCCTCTCTCTCTCTCTCTCTCTCTCTCTCTCTCTCTCTCTCTCTCTCTCTAATGTGAACTTGAGTGAGTGTGAGGTGTGTATAAATGAGGGAGGGTGACTGACCTTTGACATGACTAGGCCGACATGTTTCACTAACAGGGTTGACATCTCCTAGAAACACTCTGAATACACATTACATGATGTCACACTGGGGACTATTGCACCGACTTACAATGGAGGTTGTACCTCAAGGTATAGACACAATAAAGACATACCTCAAGGAGGAAAACACATATCCAATAGGGTTACAACAACATACAATGATAATAAACATCAAAGTATCTTCTGAAGTTACAAATACATCAACAAAAACCCCAAGATGAGGAAACATCCATGGAAGCAAGGACTTCTTGTCCTTCATCAAATGCTCCTCCTAATTACAACTGCTAGATTACACAAATATGGATTTCAAATGGGATCCAGAAAAGTCACCAACATATCGATGATATTCCCTAAGGACCCATAGGGTATATTCTAAATATCAATACCATAAGTCACCCTCCACTTCCTTGATTCAAGGCTAATGACCTCAATTTATAGTAACCAGGAGAAACCTAAACCATTGATCATAAGGTGTAATTCGAGACCAACCAATCCATAAAGATGGATTATAAGATCATCGAGAGATAAGAGATAGGTGGTGGATAATAATAATCTATTAGTGAAGGTCAATTTTACCGAACAAATGGGCCACCACCAAATAACTCCCAAACCTATATGCATGTGTACATGTGCAATATTAGTATAGAATTATATCAAGGACAAGTTACATGTATAAGTGACCCAAAATTGGTTTTATAATAATAATCATTGTGACACTAATTACAAGATTACATCAATCCTCGAGACAACATTAAAACACATGCTAACATTCCCCCTTAAGTTTGACTAGAATGAACATATGAGTTAAGAAATGAGTAGTTTTACATAGGAACAATGGAAAAATAAGGTTAGAAATTTTAGATATCATAAGTCTAATGATACCTCATTATGTGTACAAATGCCCCAGACTGGTATTATCACAACTATCATAATGATAGGCAATTCAAAAGTAATGTGGCAAGTAGACAATAATTACATCATAGTTTGAATAAGATGGCATTACATTAGATTCCCCCTTAATAATGACTTCAAACATCCTAGATAAAGTGTAAAAGAGAGCTTCAAACCTTGTTGTTTTCAATAATAATATGTTGATTGGAACAATGTAGGAAACCACAAATAAGTTGCAACCAGATTCTCAATAAGATTCAGGAAGAAGACACCTGCTATTGTTAAGAACCAATGCAGAATGAGCAATAATTGAAACATCAAAATGATCACGATGAAGTGCTAAACAAATCAAGATGGAGTAATATTTTGTAGAACCAATATGTCTCCAAACTCTTCATAAATAGCACTGTGGAACATGTGAAGCGAATGGATATATGATTGCAAGAATTATCCTCCAAGAGAAAAGGCATGAATCATCGTGTCAAGCGCACAATATATAAATGAAAAATATCCCTAGTAAGCCATGAAATATAGAAAAACATGAATCTAATTGTGATATAGTAAGCTAAATATGTCGAAGATCAACTAGAGTGATCCAATTAAGAACTTTAACATGATCTCACATTGATCATCAAATTCAACACGTACTCAAATATGCACCGCATGAAATCTAAAATGGTCCCCCTGTCACAAATACAAGTTTTTTAACAAAGAACTAATTTCTTACATCAATATATTGTCTCAAACATATTAATATCACAATCAAACAAAGGAGATACGTGGCCACTACCATCCTAAATACCCATATGATTTTATTTTTTTAAATTGGGGCAGTTGATGTCTTGCTGCAAATTTGTTCACCACTTTTGTTACAAGTGATGAAATCAAATTTTGTTGAAGGCCCATTTAAGATATTGAAAAGATATTTCTAATAGTATATGGAGCTTATTTTGTAGTATCCTGACGAGTGAAAAAAATCATTCTGAAACTCAATGTACAGGTGGCCTTCTGGTGTCAAATACTTGCAAGGATTTAATTAACGATATCTCCCAAACTACGAAGCAAAAAGTAATATCCCTTATCTGAATCAGATCAGAAAATTATCTCTTGCTATTGATATAATTAAAATATGAATTAAAATTTTACAAGTGCTTCAGTATTTTCCTTGACAATGAGAAACACAGGCAATATGACCAAAAATATGAGTGTGGAAGAGGATTAATTGAAGAAATCAAAGGACAAGTTTGTACATTGAGATTTCATATCCATAAGCACCTGAATGTTGGTCCCTCTTAGGTTTTGAGCATCAGTTATGCTGAAGTCTACTCCCAATATTCTTGGTGTCCCAACATGTGCAAACTGAGATTGAACAATCAACTCCAATAAACCCCATGTAGGAGAAATGGAACATGATACCACATAGATGAACTCATGTGAAGAAAGTTTGACTTGCTCCATCAAGCCAACATGTAAATAGTTGCTCCAAAGACAAGCAATGCTAGGGTCCCAATGCTTTCATTGCATCCCCATCAATTATAATTCCATCCAACACAACTCCTCAGACAAAAGTATGCATGGATCCCATTTCCTCAACTACAAGTATCCATGTAGTAGTATCAAGGGTGGAAACTTGACATCCGAAGGAATGCCAGGATCCCACTGTCTGGTGTGCATTCTCCTAAGCATCATCTACATAATGCAGAAACCACCATCATGAATGGTACTATGAAGGATAGCAATAACATCATGAGGAATGTCTAAATCATGCAAGTGACAAGGGTGAAAATACCATGTACAAACCTAATGAAGATAGGCATCATCCAAAAAAACAAGGATGCCCAATCTACTCACAATGAAATGATACATCAAAATTGTCTCTAAGAATGCAAACAAGAAATACAAACATGTGCCTCCTCATCCAACAAGGGAATAGGATGACACTCCAACCAAAAAATCCATGTGAAAGGATTGTGTAACAAAAGAGCATGGTGTTTATTAACTTGAACCTACCACCAGTGTTGTAGAAGAACAATCGAGAAAGATAACAAATGCTATGCTACCACTGTATCATCCCTGATCTAAATTAGATCAGAATATTATCTCTTATTGCTGATATAATTAAAATATGAATTAAAATTTTACAAGTGATTGAGTATTTTCCTTGACAATGAGAAACACAGTCAGTATGACCAAAAATATGAGTGTGGAAGAGGAGTAATAGAATAAACCAAAGGACAGGTGTGGACATTGAAATTTCACATCCCTAAGAACTTGGATGTTGGGCCCTTTTAGGTTTTGAGCATCATCTATGTTGAAGTCTACTCCCAGGATTTTGGGTGTCCCAAGTGGTGCAAATTGAGATTGAACAATAAAATCCAATCAACCAAGGATTAGGTGGGTTTTCAATCAGTTATTAGGAAGAAAAAAAACATTTGAATAGGTTTGGAACAGGTCTATAATAGTTTGAAGAAGTTTGAGGGTGTTTGGGAAAAACTAGGATTTTTCGCCTTGGGAAAGCCTATGCAAGGGAGGTCACTCAAATGATGTACGAACATATTGCTTTTGCCAGTTTTTTTGGATAGTTTCTATTTGTCATCCTAGGCAAGTTGGCGTTCCTAATGTGCCCTCTTGACATGGCAACTCATTCCCACATGTCATTAATTTGCATATTAATTAAATATTTACACATAAATAATCCATAATTTGGAAATAAACTTAGTACATGCCTCCTTAGTATGAAATAATCAAAATTCCCTAGATAATTTAATTAATTCAATTTTTTAACCCCTAGGTGCTTGACAAGGTCAACACTTTCAATGTCCTTCCAAGAAGGGACATTACACAAAATCAAGTTCCATGAAAAACCCATTTGAGCTATCGAAGATATATTTCTTTCAATGTATGCATCTTATTCTGTAGTAGCCTAAGCAGTGAGAAAGTCTACTCCCAGGATTTTGGGTGTCCCAAGCGGTGCAAAATGAGATTGAACAATAAAATCCAATCAACCAAGGATTAGGTGAGTTGTTAATCAGTTATTAGGCAAAAAAAAACATTTGAATAGGTTTGGAACATGTCTGGAACAGTTTGAGGAAGTTTGAGGGTGTTTGGGAAAAACTAGGATTTTTCACCTTGGTAAATCCTATGCAGAGGGGGTCACTCAAATGATGTACGAACAGATTGCTTTTGCTAGTTTTTTTGGATAGTTTCTGTTTGTCATCCTAGGTAAGTTGTCTTTCCTAATGCGCCCTCCTGACATGGCAACTCATTCCCACATGTCATTATTTTGCATATTAATTAAATATTTACACATAAATAATCCAAAATTTGGAAATAAACTTAGTACATGCCTCCTTAGTATGAAATAATAAAAATTCAATAGATAATTTAATTAATTCAATTTTTTAACCCTTAGGTGCTTGACAAGGTCAACACTTTCAATGTCCTTCCAAGAAGGGACATTACACAAAATCAAGTTCCATGAAAAAACCATTTGAGATATCGAAGATATATTTCCATCATTGTATGCATCTTATTCTATAGTAGCCTAAGGGGTGAGAAAATTCCTATTAAAACTCAAGGTAAGCATGTCCTTCTTGTGACAAATAATTTTAGATATCCATCTCCTAAATTAGGAGCCAAAATGAAGTTCCACGAAAAAGCTATTCAAAATGACAAAAAGTTTCAATGAGTTATGGTAGGCCCTCTAAGACATTATGTAGAGGTCAAAAAACCATTTAAGGTTTACAAAACATGGTCATCCTCCATTACACTATAATGGCATTGTTAGATATGACCAAATCTACTCAAATCTGATGAAAAATTATCCTAAAATGAAGAACCTAAGTGGTAGTCCAAATATATCTACATATCTACAAAGCAAGGACCCAAAAAATAGATTTGAAGTGGAGGATTAACATATATGAAGATCTACTAGTGTTTGATTCATATAATAATTCAAAATAAAATTTATCTAAGGGGTTAGATATCGATAACAAGCTTTGATACATATTTGTATGATGGGAAAATATGCATGAACATATATCCACATGATATAACTTATCTAAACTTATACCAAAAAGCATAAAAACAAAACAATAAAATCTAAGAAACAAAAGAGACAAGAGAGAGGATACAATATTTTCATGGTAAAATGATAATATGGGGAAACATCCACAAAAGCAAGGCCTTCTTATTCTTCATCAAATACTAATCTTAAGTACAACTATTGGAGCACACACATGTATGGAGTTCAAATGGGATCCATACAACTCTCTAGCATCTGGATGATGTGGCCTAAGGACCCATAGGGTATAGCTAAACATCAATACCATAAGTCACCCTACACTTCCTTGAATCAAGACTAATGACCTTGATTTATAGTAACCAGGATAAACCTATACCATTGATCATAAGGCACAATCAAGGGTGGATATCAACAAATTTGTAAAGGTTGAAGATAAGATTATCAAGATATAAGTAAGAAGTGGTGGATAAGAATGACCTATTAGTGTAGGTCAATGTTACCTGACAAATATGTCACCAACAAAATAACTCTTAAAACTATCTCCATGTGTACATGTACAATATTATAGAACTCTAATGAGGTCCAGTTGCATGTATAAGTGCCCATAAATGATGTTATAATAATCATCATTATGACACTAAGTACAAGATTACATCAATCCAATAGACAACATTAAAACACATTATAACACTCCCAAATTCATAAGTCAAGCAAAGATCCATCTTTGTAAATGTTGATAAGACCCAACAATTCATAGGTACCAACAACACCACAAAGTATATGCCTGGATTTTAGAAAATGCCTCTTTGACGATGGATTAGCCATGGATACATGTTAGATATAAGAGTGATTATGATGATGATACTGTTGAAGTAGATAATCATTTGGGATTATTCCATGCATTATCTTTGTTGGAATCCCTAATTCCAATCTAGGACAAATATAAGTGATGTATGGAGCTCGGCCCTAGGTAGCTAGAAATAGATCAAAGCCATGCAAGTGTATAAGATCTACATACTTCTTAAAAATGATAAATGGTCATCTTCCATTGTTTGTTGATAATATACATCAAACCTCTCGATGTTCATTAATACAAATAAGCATATCTTTTCAAATGGTTTCATGTTTTTTATGATTCACGAGGGTCAATGGAAAATTCCAAGTCACTAAAAAATATGACTAGGATTTTTTATACCATGGACTCTAGGGATCATAAAGTTTCTTACTTAGTCGAAGGTACACCATAATTTAAATCCTTCCATGCAACACCTTGATTAGTAATCCCTACTTCCCATTAGTTTCAATTTCGATCGTTAGACCATGGTAATTTATCAAAATGCATAAGCAATGTCAAATTTCTACCCTTCAAAATAATCAAAGCTCATACCCTCCTCTCTAAAAAAAATTATCATCTTTATTACTAAATCCATAACATGGCTCTTCAAGAGTATCCTTCATAACCACTGAAGGGTAGGAGTTAATAATGCTCGTCAACGGATATTTCAAAGTCTCTCTTATAATCCTAAAATTTGTTGCTACAGATCTAGAAATTATGGATTATGTGGCCATTTTTCGAAAACGGGAAGCTTTGCATATTTGTATGGAGTCTTTGATACCTAAAACCACATCTATCATTTAATGCTTATTATTCTTAAGAAATCAATACAATCATTATCTTCAAAAATATTTTTTTCCATGGGTGATGTAGTAAGGATTGCGATCAAAAGAAAAGAGGATATCACAGCTAAAAAAAACAATGCAACGCTTGCCAAGTAATGGAAAAACAAATTCTTAGACCATCTATTAGTAGATAGATACTCTAAAACTAAATGGGTGGTATAAAATTAGATTTAGTCGTAGTGGTTACATGTTTAGTGCATAAATATATATTTTTACTAACAAATTTAGATTTACCATTCAATAGTTCATACAAATGTGATTATTAGTTTTTACATGTTCTTGTACCCCCTGCAAGGGGAGGGCTATCACTAGTTGTAGATACATGCAATATTATGAACCCAAACCTCAAGATAACATAATATAACAAAGTACACACCATGTACATAAATGTAAATGTGGAGCACAACTCCAAGATAGATAAGATTTATGAGTTACATAACAACTCCTTAAAGAATAGGAGAACTTCCTCCAGATACCCGAATACATTTATACATTTAATCCAATGTTCCTTCAACAATTACAACATGGCCTATATATAGTCCTAATCATTATTCATTGCACATGCGGTCCATTCATTAGGACAACCACTATTACATATGCATTTACTCATACATATATATATAGGTAACCCTCTATATGCCCCCCTTGGGGTCATATCATATACATTTAACCTCATATATTCCCCCCTTGGTCCATAACATAGTACCCTCCTTCAAAAATATTTTTCCTTAAAGCTTTACAATTAAGGGATTCACATGTGATGAAACCAAGTAATAGGATTTCCTTTATTCATTCTTTCTTATTTACATTAATAATGATCCATCCATACAAAATCAATTATTTTCAGTCTTGATCCTTGATACCCAATGGTTGCATAATTTTGATTCCATGTGCTTTTGTTGTGACTTCTCCAATTTGTTGTAGTTTGTGGTATCTGATTATATCTTGTCTAATAATGGTTTTTTGATGCACTACTCTATGAATATTGTTGATTATTATGTCTTCTTCCTTAGTAATGTCAATACATATCTTCTTGTCTTTCTTGGAGTTTTTCTTGGTAATTTGGATGTCGATATGGTTTCCCTTCACGCACACTAATATCAACAATCTTATTTGCAAAGATAATGGCATCCACTAACCTTTGTTCATGGCCTTCAATACTACCTTATTTTGCAATAATTCCCTCATATTTGACTTTAATATTTCCAAGTTGGTGCTCAACTTCTTCAAGTATTTTCTGGTGGCCTTTTTGAATATTTTCTTCCTCTTTTTGAAAATGCAATGTGATGCAATACATTAAATTCACATGTCATTGAATTCTAGATTGGAATTCTAATTTTACCTCATTTGCATTTAGCTATTCTTCAACCTTTTTGCAAATTTTCTCTTCAACTCTTTTGGTAGTCTCTTCATCCAAAATCCTTATTTTTTCTTTATTTTGACCATGCTTCTTTATTTTTCTGATCTCTTGACCTAATCAAGTATTTTTTTTATTCTAGTTCATATTCTACGTATTTCTTCACCCTTCTTTTTCAATTCTTCCCTTGACTCATCCTTATCCCACTTTCATTTTCTATTATTTTATTTCTTCAATTTATCAACCTCCTTATTGAGTGATTCATTAAGGGCATGTATCTTGGACAACTCCTCACCTTTATTCTTGATATATTATTTTCCTTCTTTTATTCATCTTGAATTTTATGCATCTCCTCCAAGTTGGTATCCCCGATCCATTTATTTGAGAATATATTTTCAAATTATTCCCATGAAATATAATCTTGTATCTTCATAAAAACTCCTCCACCACTTAGAAGCTTCACCCAGAAAAAAAACAACATGCCCCAAAAGTACTCATGCCATTTCCCCCTATCTTCTACAACCATTCCATGGGATTGATACCATTCATTATATTCATCTCCACAAAATGTAGGTATGTCCATTGCCATTGATTCTTAATTCAGATCCAACCAAACACCTCAAATTCAAGCATAAATATATTCAAAGTAATAAATTTAAATAATGGTTTTTATTTTTCCAATATATTCCACTGTCTTTTCTCTTTCCAATAGCTTTTGAATCACCTAAATTAGACCTCCCTGTCAAAATTTATGCTAAATTTAAGTTAACATACATTTTAAAACCTTGAATTGGAGATTGTCTTGTTGATCGACCTTCAACCTGAGGTAAATCTTAAATTTTGGTCCCTATGAGTCTCAAATGCAATTGTATAATATTCTTAATGTCTTCTTTACAATGCCATAGGTTTCACCAAATTCTGAATAAACCTAGAGAAAATTATGTTAACTTTCCCAAAACTTGTTGATTCTATCTCTTTCCAAAGAGAAAACTTGTTAGAGATGACATGTACCTGATTTCATATTCTACCTTTGAAATTTTAACCAAGTACCATGGTTTGTATTTATTGTGATGCAATAAGTGGCACTTAATTTGGATCTCTCAAGATTCAGATATAACCCTTTTACCCTTAACACTTGTTTGATACTAGTTAAAAACCCTAACTTCCACAAACTATAACTCTGAACTTATAATGAACTAGGACTTGAAATTTTTACCACAAGTACTTTGCTATGTATAATGAAACTTCTGAAAATTTCACTATATAATATGTCACCAAATTTTTTTATAGTGAAAATGGATTTGATACCAAATGTTATGCACCAAATTCCCAAAATAGCATAAAAATATAAAGAAAGAGTAACCCAACTCCTTGATAATGATATAAAGAGATAAATAAGAATCATCGTCAATGGGAAACCTTTTTATATAATTTA
This sequence comes from Pseudotsuga menziesii, assembly GCA_001517045.1. Lineage (NCBI taxonomy): Eukaryota > Viridiplantae > Streptophyta > Pinopsida > Pinales > Pinaceae > Pseudotsuga > Pseudotsuga menziesii. The sequence goes on along the minus strand of LPNX010360972.1, from coordinate 84,191 downwards.
TCTAATGCACAAGACAATATTATATAAGGGAGATGAGTTACTCAATAACTCCTTTAAAGAATAATAGAACTTACTCCAAATACCCCAAGACATTCATACATCCAATAACATGTTCTTCAATAATAACTACATGACCTTTATATATACATATTCACTCATTGCACAAGTAGTATCTTCATTAGGATAACCACTATTAGATATATATTTACTTCATTACATTTATATTTAACCCCATACATGCCCCCTAGGGACATAACATACAACATTGGTGTTTTGGGCTTAAGGGGAACAAGTAAATACAAAATTATTATCGAGTATCAATCATCTATTGAACTAGAATCCATGAGCATAAACTTGGAACAACAAGTGCTATGGGAACAAATTTTTGGTGCATCCTCCTGGCTAGATGAAAACTCTAAACAATGTCAGAATTGAAAACAACGTATACCTACCCAAACAATTTCTTTGTGTGAAGCCTATTGTAGGAGACACAATGCATTAAGTCAACATAAAGGGTGTGAGGCAACACTTAGAAAATATTAAGTTGGAAAACATGTTCGTTGTTTTAATTGTGGTTAGGAATTTCAACAAGAAGAGATGGAGAAGGAAATGAAAGTATTCCATGAACCCCTTAATTTCTGACTAGAGAAGGAAGAAATTGTAAGAAATATAATTATATTGTCTTGCATGTGATTTCTTCTTATATTTTATTCATATTGTCAATATTAAATAAGGTAAGGCATAGGAGGGTATAAATGGATTCCCATGTAAACTTTATCATAAGTTCATTTGATGAATTTGTCTAACATATTGTATATTTTGAACCATGAATTGAATCTAATTAAATGGAAATCAAGGAAACTACACTTGAAACATGTGCGTTGTAGCTATCTTCTTAATCATACTCATGGGAATAATAAATAGAAGGAAAACTTGTTGTTCCACTACAAGAAAGAATATACTAGGAGGCGAGTTGATATTTCACTCATAGCAACCATTTTCATTTCCAATTAATTAAAAAGAGAACAATTTCAATCCCCAATCATAATTTTTCCAACAATAATCCAACCCTTTTTATTCTATCCATGTAAACTCAAATTTGAGTCATACCTATCACGAATTCCATACCAACAAACAAATGAAAAGTCCCCCTCCCATGTTTTCCATGAAACCCATGTCACAAATTTGATCCTTGATTACTCCACAAAAAGTGAAAATATTTAAAATGATGAAATGAAAGTGGATATCATGCCACTATTTCTCATGTTTCTAGTTACTTGAACTAAAAGTGTGTAGTTTGACATTGTGTTATCATTTGAATGCTCAAATCTAGATATGGTAGTTTGTCATTGAGGTATCATTTTTTTTATTTCAAATTAAGACATGTGTTCTTCTACAAGCCTTGCATAAGGGTATCTATACTCTCAAAAACACCTAGCCTCCAAGATTTCATACTTCCCCTGATCCAAGCATGCATAATCAATTCAAATTCCCCTGATTATGTACAACAACATATTACTATAAGTAGTTTTGGTAATAAGGATGGTAATAAAGATCATATAACTTTCATCATGCGCAAGAGATAGGTTTGGCATATTTAAGAGCATTAAATTTATATATATGTATGATAAGAACATATGGAAACATTTTACCCAAAACAATTCTAGAAACTTCTCAACATGGTAACTTATTTGTCATGTTCTTGACATATCATTTCATTTCATAGAAGGCCATGGTTTCTTTTGTTAAGAATTATGTATTATGAAATTCCAATTTGAGTACATTAGCATTACTTGAGGGATACATTTTGTTTGAGGCCCCTGACATACAAAAATTAAATGGAACAATTCGTCGCAATTATGACAACAATTTGTTGCAACAATGACCTCATTGTCGATAATGAATCAGTATAGAAAAAATTTCCAATGATATATGTGAGGTTAGGTCAAAGGTTCAATCTAACATAGTCACAAGTTTCTATCACAACAATAACTTGATTGTTTTATTTATATACTAGGGGAATCAACAACTGGGGTGGGGCTTATACTCACATGACATGGGGTCAATTACATTCGCTACAACTATACCCCTAGGTGCATCCACACAATCTTCCGGCATGGCGAACGGGTTTTGTGGAGTTTGAACTTGTTACCTTCTTTACATTGTGTCATATCATTTTCTCCTTTTCCAATTGGTCTACACCCTAATAGGAAACAATGACTTGATTGTTAATAAAGTGTCGATATAGAAAAAAGTTTCAACAAATTATTTAAGGTTACATTGAAGGTATGGCCTAACATCATTGAAACTCCAACAACATTATGTCACAGTGTTGACAACCTCTCATTGCAACAACAATGAAATTTAATGTTCAATCAAAATTCCATCCTAATCTCATCTCTATTACAATGAAAGTGGCATTTTAGCATACATGTATTGTCATCCATGAGGCATTCAAATTATCACAGTTGAGATGTAATGTCATATATATTATGAAAAAGGTGACCTTTTTGCATAGAAGTATTTACATCCACATGACACTCAAATTTTGTCAAAATTACAACAAAATTTGTTGGAGGAATTTTGATAGTTTGTGACCTTTGATTACAATAATTTTATGACAAATGAATGTCATTAAAATGTCAGATTTTGCACCCAAATTTTTTATGTATAGTGTCATCATGATGGATGGAGATGTTGCATAGTGGTATCATATCTCTTGGTTACAACTTTGAGGATGTATGGGTCAAATACAATTTCTACAGCAAATTTCATAGTTACAAACAAAGTGTTTAATGAAATGCCTTAGAGAAATTTGTGGTTTCGAATTGCTAGATGGTGTTTGATAGATCCATGGGTTATATATTGTGGTTACTAGCAATAATGGAAATATTATTTTGAGAAAAAATAAAATTGGTGAAAATGCCAATTATGTTAATTAACAAAAGTTAAATTTGCTCAACTATTGGGTCACAATTTTCTTATGTTGAGCCAGAGAAGGATCAATGGTTGAGAATTAATTTTGTTTGTTTGATGGTGTGCAGTGATTTGATGATTAATGGTTACATTTATACCACAAATGGCATAGATCTTATCAATCCCCTAAGATCTTCAAATTGTGACGACCAACGCAGAGGTAAGTACTTGAAGTGTAATATGGGGAACCTCATTGCAAACGGCTAATATCTGCTTATGCATATTAGCTCAAACGCTATTCATGGAAAGGAACATAATCGGGGAATAATAGGAGGGACCATGTCGTGAACAATCCAAATTTAATTAGCCATATTATATATAAGTTAATACTGACCATTTGTGCAAAAAGATATGAATGGGGCTTATCATCAGGGAATTATCGTGAACAATTGAGATTATATGATGCAAGTCAAAGCTATAGATATTGACCATTTTTTCTAAAATAAATGATCAAAACCTATCATAATGGGAATTTCCACAAATGACTAGGATTAAATCAAGCCATCGAGATCGTTGGATCATGTCCCTTTCTTTGCACAAAGTTAAGTTGTCAGATTATAATAGAGGGGACTTGAACATGAAGGTCACGTTTTGTCATGTTGATGAGATTGATAGTGGAGACTTGTCAAGGATTAGATATTTATGGTCAATAATATACGTGTAGGATTCCTTTAGTTGGTGCTAAAAATTACAGTGGGATACATCCACATATAAATTTCCAGTCCTTTCTATGAAATTGTCTATCAAAATGAAGGGATATAATATGTAATATGCAGCACATTTGCTACAACTTCCTCTTCTCTCTCTCTCTCTCTCTCTCTCTCTCTCTCTCTCTCTCTCTCTCTCTCTCTCTCTCTCTCTCATTTTTCACAATACAACAATACACAACCGTAATACAATTCCTCATACAAAAGCTCATTTTTCACAATACAACAATACACAACCATAATACAATTCCTCATACAAAAGAGGTTTTCCTTCAAGGGATAAAATCACTAACATAATTTCTCTCTCATTTTTCACAATACAACAATACACAACCGTAATACAATTCCTCATACAAAAGCTCATTTTTCACAATACAACAATACACAACCGTAATACAATTCCTCATACAAAAGAGGTTTTCCTTCAAGGGATAAAATCACTAACATAATTTATACCGTCATATATGGGATCTAATGAACGACTTAGATTGACTATGAAATTACAACATTTCACAAGGCAATTTTCGCCACATTTCAATGGCCGAAAAATAGACAAAAATGGACCCAAAAAAATTTCTCCCCCAAACCCCCAAAAACCATCCGGTCGAGGGGTGGTCCACCCCTCCAAGCCCCCATATAGCTCAGTAGGGATTTCCAACATGACTAAAACAATAATCAAGCTCCATAAACAACATAGGGAATGATGGGGATATGACATGGTTGAAATAGAGGTTGCCACATATGGTCTAGGTGGGTATGGTTCCACATCATCACCTGCCATGTGAAATTCCATGTGTCATCCAAGTGTTGTATCAGCAAATGAAAAAAAAAATTAAAAAGTAGAGCAATTTTCTTGTTTTAGGAATAATTGGAGAAGATTTTATTAGATTTTTATGACCCTAGGGGAGCAATATATGGGTTTAAATGTATATAATATGAACCGAGAGTAAATATATGGGGCTAAATTCATATGTAATAGTGTTATGCTAATTAAGGGGCCTTAATTGAAATGAGTGAATATGTATATATAAAGGTAATGTAGTCATCGTTAAGGACATGTGGAATGATTATGGAACGTATTGGGGTAGTTGGAGAATTATATACTATTCTTTAAGGAGTTATTGTGTAACTCATATCTCATATATATCTTGGACTTGTGCTCCAAATTGACATTGTTGTTCATGGTATCTACACTTGCCTCTCATGCTATCTTAAGGCTATTGGTTCATGTCATTTGGTATCAGAGCTTGGAAGCTTCCAAAACGAGTCAACTTGGAATTTTCACTCTGACTTTTTTTCTAGGGAAATTCGGACAACAAAACCTAGAGGGGATGTAGAGGACATAACAAACTATATGTGGTATGATTTAAAGTTTTGTTTCATTACAAATTTGGAGTTATACCTTGTGGAAGTTAGGGTCTTCTACTAGTAAAAAAACTAGTCTCAAATAGGTGTTTTATGTAAAAATATTATATCCAAAGCTTGAAATATCCAAATTGTGAGACTTGTTGCATCCAAAAGAAAATGGATATCAGTATTTTTGGTATGATTTTTAGGTCTTGATTCATTACATTTTCAGAGTTATACATTACGCAAATTAGGGTTTATGACTAGTCCAAAAACTAGTCTCAAATAGGTGTTCTAAGTAAAACTATTATGTCTGGATCGTGAGAGATACAAATTGAGTGATACCTATTGCATAAGAAAGGAAATAAACATAATCATATGTTGTAGCAATTTTAGAATCAGATCCAAAAAATTGGACACATGGTAGCTCATACACTATTGCTCTCTTGAATAGGGAAAAAATAACAATTTGTGGAAAAATCATAGTATCTCTCCCTTGTAAAATCAAAATTAGGTCAGCCCAATGACATTGGTATCACCTAAATTTCAAAATCAAAGGGGCCTAAATTTCTGAGTCACCCAAGTTGGAAGGTTAGCCAACAAAATAGTCAACAAATTAGAGTTTTGAAAGGTATGTAATTTTGAAATTTGCATAACTTTTGGTCGTAAAGTCTGTTTTAAGTGTTTTAAAAGTTGTTGGAAAGAGGAAACACAATATAATATTATCGAAAAATAATATTATCAAATTTTGATGTTATTTTCAATCTTTTATCCTTTGAGGTTGGAAGTTGAGGTTTTTGTTTAAACCTCAAATTTAAAAAATCACAATACCTACATTTACTAGAAATGAAGATTAAGATGAGACCAATTTCATAGAATTGTTTGAGATTATGAAAGAAATTATTTCCATTAATAAAGTATTGAACAATCAAGCAATTAATTTAATGAAAGAAATGGATGAGTCAAGTAAATAATTGAAAAACAAGTATGAATAAATATTCGGTTAAAAAAACCATAATAAAAAGTTACTGGATGAGATCAAGAGAATGAAAGTAGAAAAGAAACATGGTCAAAATCAAGAAAAAGAAAGGATATTCAATCAAGAGACTTCCAAAATACTTGAAGAAGAAACCTGCAAGAAGGTTGAAGAAACTCTATATACAAATGATGAAAAAAGAAGAAATACAATCCATAATTGAAGAAGGACATCAAACTTTGATGAGTGACATCACATTGCAAAAGGAAGACAAGATTATAGAAGGGCACCAAGAAATAATGAAATAAGTTGAGCTCCAACTTGAATATGTACATGTCAAATATTATGGTATCATCTCAAAAGCAAGAGTGATCAAAGACTAAGCACAAATGATAAAGGACACCATTATTTATGAAAAGAAGAACAATGATATGGGTTTGTAGAAGGAAAAGAAACCATCAAGTGTGAAACCATATCGACATCCTCATTACCAAGAATGATTCAAATAAAGATAAGAAAATATACAATGAAACAATCAAGGAATAATATGGAATAATACTCAGGCTTTAGTTTGGTGTTTGAACGCTCTGTCAACGAGATCACATCTTCAGGATCTAGCTAAGGCCTCTGACCCCGATACAAATCCTCTGTTGCATGCATGCATGTGGGCCTGGCTCGTGAGGTTGCGTGCCTAGATATTGTGACCTCTGTCAGGAGCAGATCTGTGTGCTTGCTTCATTCTATGATCTGCATGCAGGATGTGAATCAGATTCTAGATTATTATGGGAGCCAGATCTGGTGAAAGGAGATCATTGGCCGATGGGTACTGAGGAGGGCAGGCTGCATAATGTCTCGTTCTCGGAAGTATTCGAAAGGCTTGTCGTTGAACAAGGAAAAAAGACATCTAAGGGAGCCCCTCTAAAGTTCATCAAATTGATCAAGGATGTTCTGGTTGTAGCTCTACCGCCGAAGGACACAATCCGGGTGCCTCTCTCGTTGGTAGAGCGGACATTGATTGGGAAATTCATTAGACTATGGAAATCTCCAAAAACCACAGAGAACTGAGTCCAGAGGAATTGGAGACCCTTGATCTCAAAAAATGTAGCTTCTTACTTAGTCAGGAGAGGTTACTTCTTATTTGACTTCGAAGCTACGGAGGACAAGGAACTAATCTCCAAAACAAGCCCTATTTCATGGGACCACAAGGCCTTTACCTGAATAATTGGACACCGTACTTCAATCCTGAGGCAGGCATTCCTAAGGTTGTCCCAGTCTAGGTTAGGATCCCAAACCTCCCAATGCATTGTTGGAATCCAAATTCGCTCAAAGCAATTGGGAATACGTTGGGAAGGTATATTGATATGGCAAGTCCAAAATATCAATATGCTTATGCCCACATCTACGTTGAGGTGGATCTAGAATCCGGATTACCGGAGGAAATCAAGCTCATAGTAGGGAACTGGTACCAATTTCAAAAGCTAGAATACGAGCAACTCCCATTCAAATGTAGAGGGTGCCATGAATAAGGACATTTCTTCCGTAACTACCCGCAAATGTAAGAGGACCAACAGGAAAGAGAGGATGGATGGCAACTGGTAAGGAAGAGCAAAACCAAATCAAAATATGGAGAAATGAAAAAGAAAGAAGGGGGGGGATGCTCATAGCAAATCCTTTTCAGAAGGTAAGGACAATGAGAAGAGGAGTGGGACTGGCGTTCCAAAGGAGAAACACAGTAATGGGGAGGAGAAGGAGCATGAAACAGAAGTTGTCTTACCAGATCTATCCAAGAAAGACAATTCCCTCTCAGATTCAAGAGAAAAGGTGATAAAAGAAGGGGGAAATCAGGAAAGGTCAAAGGAGGAATCTGATTATGAGGAAGAGGAAGAAGAGGAAGGGGAAATCAAGATGGCTACCCCAAGCACAAAGAAGGCTAGATGAAGAACTTCCACCAAGGAGGTGCGCAAGCAAGCCACTTACAAGGATAAATTGCAAGGCTCCCAGTTAATTTTGGAAAAAAATCTCTAAAACACCAGAAATACTAGGCAGCAAGGGAAACACCAGAAGGGGATGCCCACATCCTCTAAAAGTAAGTAATGAAAGTCCTTTCCTGGAACTGCAGAGGCCTGGGAAGAAAAGGCAAGGAAGAAGATATGAAAGATATGATAAGACTATTCCATCCAGACATCTTGTTGATCCAGGAGACCAAGATGGAGAAAGATACTTTTCTCCAGGTAAGTGCAAATTTTTGGAAGAAAGGAGGAAGAACATCAGTCAGATCAAGGGGTGCCTCCAGTGGAATAGGTACACTATGGGATGACCATAAATATGACCTAGTTAAAACCAAGCAAAGTCAGTGTTGGATCCTTACTACATTGATGCAGAAAGAATCTAATACCTAGGTAGGACTCTTCAACATTTATGTTCCTGCTACTAATGTTGAAAAGAAAATTTGTTGGAATCTAATTCATGATGAAAAAAGAAATCTGATGGGTAATGTCATCCTAGTTGGAGACCTAAATATCATCTTAAATCATGATGAAAAGAGAGGAGGTTCGGTGGTCAGAGATCCTATTAGGGAGCAAGTTGATGATATAATTCTAGATTGAGGTCAATCAGACATCATCCCAGCCAAAGGAAAATAAAATTGGAACAACAAAAGATTGGGGCCAGGGCACATTGCTACCTGGATGGATCACTTTCTAGTCCAAGACTCCTTTCTTCTTCTGGGTGTGAATTCCTCTTCCAAAATCCTGGCATTTGGAGGATTAGCTCATAAACATATATTGCTCGAGATAAGGAAAGACCAGAACCTTGGCCCTATTCCTTTTTCATTTCATTCCTCTACGGTTCTGTCACACTGAATTCAAGAAGATTGTTGTTGAAGCTTGGAATTCTCCAGTCATAGGCTCTCCATTCTACATTTAAGAAGAAAAATTGCATGGAACTAAGAGGGGGCTCAAGAAATGGGAAAAAAATCTTGAAACTCCAAGCCTTAAAAAAGAGAAAGTCATGATGATGCTTGAGGCCCACTTGATCACCATGGAGTCTAAATTCATACCTGAGGCGGACCAAAACAAAGAAATTAAATTACAGCAAGAGCTCTTCGACGCTTGCATACAGGAGGCTGTGCTAGGGAGGCTGAAGTCCAGGTGTCTCTGGCTCAAAGCTATAGATCGTAACTTGGGGTTCTTCCATAAATAGAAAGAATCGAGAAAGAATTTCAAATCGATGCAGGAGATTCACGTCCACAATAAAGTAATTCATGATTTTGAAGAGATCAAATCTGAAGCTAGTCGTTATTTAAACACTATTTACACACCACAAGCCGACACCATTGCTAATTGTGAGATTATGGATTTAATTCCAAAAATAATTAGAAAAAAGGACAACGACAGACTAGTTAATAGAATCATGATTGAAGAGCTGAAAGATGCCATGCATGATATGAAGGATGACAAGTCACCTAGTCTAGATGATTTCAACGCAACCTTCATCAAAGCTTGCTGGGAAATTATTCAGAAAGACTTATTCAAAATGGTGACAAAATCTGAGAGATGTGACAAACTCAGTGGAAGAACCAATTAATCCTTTCTTGCTCTGATTCCCAAAGAGAAAGATGCGAGCTCCTTTGACAGATTTCACCCAATATCCCTGTGTAATATTGGGTACAAGATTATTACTAAATTAATGGCTAGAAGGCTAAAAGAAATTATGCCTCGTATCATTCGAGAGAACCAAGGAGGATTTATTAAAGGTAAGAGAATCTGGGATAATATTATCCTAGTGCAAGAGGCAATTCACTCTAGCCTCAAGAATGACAAAAATGTATGGTGGTGAAGATTGACTTAGCCAACACGTTTGACAGAGTCTCTCATACCTTTCTCCTCAATTCTACGGCAAGATATGGCTTTGATTTGAGCTTCATCAGATGGGTCAAAGCCTGCATCAATATGCCTTGGATCGCCCCTCTCATAAACGGAAGAGAAGCTGGTTTCTTCTAAGCCACGAGAGGATTGAGGCAAGGCTTCTCGTTATCGCCTCTACTCTATGCAATCCAAGCCTCCGTTCTCAGTCTCCAACTCAAGCAAGCTAGGAGGTCCCAGGACCTAATTGGTATTAGTATGGCCTGAGGAACTGAAAACATCAATCATGCTCAATTTGCAGACAACACAATTCTTCTTGGAGGAGCGAGTCAGCTCATAGCCAGAAGATTCAAAGCTGAAATGGATCACTACTGCCAAGCTTCGAGGAGAAAACTAAACCTTAGGAAGAGCTTGATATACAGTTGTAACATCAATCCGAGGGAGATGTCTAGGATATCCCAGATACTTGAAATTAAAGGAGTTACTATTTGGCATTCTTTTAAATATCTAAGGATTCCTATATTTAGAAGTAAGCCGAAGTGCTCGAACTAGAATCCGTTAATTGAAAAGTTCAAAAATAAAATCATGGCATGTGGTGTTGTTTGGTTAAATCTCGACGGGAAATTGGTTATGATTAAATTTGTTCTTAGTAGCTATCCTCTCTATCAGTGTTCTATTTTATTGGATCTGACCAAAATCTTAGCAAAAATAGAGTGTGTGTTGAGATCCTTTCTCTAGCAAGGAGGGGAAAATGGAGAAGGGAAAAAATTTGCTCTTATCAGCTGGAGAAAAAATAAAATGTCTCGGATAGAAGGAGGCCTGGAGCTCAGAGATCTGAAATTCCAAAATTTAGCATTGGGAGCTAAGTTGCTTTGGAATCTAATTGACCAAAATCCCTCCTGGAGCAGTAAGATGATTTGGAACAATTTTTTCACATGACCAAGACTCTAGTGCTTGGAAATCGTTCCAAGGAGCAACACCAACTCTCCCTTCTTCAATCTCTATAAGAAGGCATTGCCTATATTCAAGGAGGATCTTCACTGGGTGCCTGGAAATGGCAAGATGATTAAGATCTAGCAGGACTTAATCATGGGAAAATCGCTGCCTCCACCTCTCCCAGCTCTCAGAAGGTGGTTTGATCGGCAGGGAATTAATACAATGTGGGACATAGCCCAATGGGATATTGAATCTCCTCACAGGTGGATCGGATGGAAATTTATTAAGTGCCATGTGGATATGGAGGGAGAGAAATTCCAATTCATGGAATATCTTTCTGGCAACGCACCGGTGGCTAGAGGAATCAAAGACCAACATGGTTGGGGCAATTCGGGGCTCTACACCTCCGCACATGGTTATAGTGTGTATTCGGTAGTCTCCAGCATTGCCAACGATCCTGCAATCTAGAATAATTTGTGGGAAGCTCCTACTTTTCCCAAAATTGATATTTTATGTTGGACAGTGCTGCACAGCAGGATTCTAATGGGAGATTACCTACAAAAGTGTGGGATAGAAGGTCTGTTTAGATGCCCACTATGTCGGGTCAATTCTAAATCCATAGTGCATCTTTTCTTCTTCTTCCACTTCACCAAGGAGGTGTGGGATCAGCTCACCATCCCATGGTTTGGCAACGTGAAGTTCTCTGGCAATGTTCAGCTCTGGTTAGTTAATTGGGAAAAGGCGTATACTGGTGAATTGGTGAATAAAAAGGGAATGAAACAATGCTGGCTTATGCTCCCAAAACTTGTCTGTTGGCATCTATGGATAGAGCGTAACCATAGAATATTTCAAAACAAGGATCAAATGCCAGGGAAAATAGTTTCTAAAACGCAGGCTCTTATGGGAGAGGTTTTAAAGATCAATCAGGTCACCAGGAATAAAAACAAGCTCACAGCCAATGAGATTAATTGGATGCAGTCCTTCAATTCTTCTGCTATTGACATTGATCCAATTCCGAAGAAGCTGGAGAATTAGAAAATAATGTTGGATAAATCCCAATTTGGAAATTGGTTGAAAGAAAGGAAGATGTTCAAACTGTTCTTTGATGGTGCCTCAAAGGGGAATCCAAGGATGGTGGGAGGTGGAGGGATCATTATTTGTCCTGAAGGGAAAATAGAAGTGGAATATTTCTGGAATATTGGAACCGGCTCAAATAACATGGTTGAAGCCTATGGGCTGTGGAAAGGAATCAATCAGCTGAAAGTAAAAGGAGTTGAGGAAGCTATTGTCTTTGGAGACTCTCGGTTAATCATTCAAGCGTTGAATGGAGCAAGATAGAGTCAAAATTTGAGGTTGGATAGACTAATTAAAAGAATTAAGGCTCTCTCTAAGTCCTTTCAATGTTTAGAGTTCTTCCATGTTCTCCGTGAGCTAAATGACGTGGTGGATCAGGCTGCTAATTAGTCAATGGGATTAAGTAAGAATGAGGTGTCAGTCAATCTTTTTTTATCCTCAACTTTCCCTCCTTATGATGCTAGGTTGTTGTTTTTCTGACTGAGGGAATGTTCGGACATGTTTGTAGGAGAAGTTGCAGACTTTTAGAAACTGTTTTTTTCTAAAAATCAGATCATTGTATCTTTCTCATTTTTTCAGCTTATTTTACAACATAACTGTTTCTGTCAAAAAACAAATATGGAATAATACTTGATAATATTTATGGAATAGGGCATAAAAAACTATTATCCAATAGGATATTATCAAAGACTAGAAACTACATCAAATTGGAGGAAAAAAATCACAACACATGGAATAAAAATTATGAAACAACCAAATATCAAGGATTGAGACAAAAAATAATCAAATTTGGATGGATGGATCAACATCAATGGCAACAAGAAATTAGAAATATAAGGAAATCCTAATACTTGGATTCATCACATGTAAAGCCATTAACTATAAATCTTTGAGGACAAAGCTTTTTGAAAGAGGATACTATGATATGACCCTAGGGGGGTCATATACGGTATTAAATGTATATAATAGGACCCAAGGGGACATGTATGAAGCTAAATGCATATGTAACATGATCAAATTGTTGAAGGGTCCTTAAGTGGAATGAGTGGTATGATATGTATATATGAGGTCAATGTAGTCATTGTTGAGGAAGATGTCAAATGATTATGTGAATGTCTTGGGGTAATTGGAGAAGGATATCCTCTTCTCTAGGGATTTATTGTGTAACTCATATCTCTTATCTATATTGAAGTTTCACTCTACGTTTACATTGTTGTGCATGGTGTATACACTTGTCTCTTATGTTATCTTAAGGTTTTGGTTCATAACAACAATGCCATGATGACATGGATATGGAATGTGAATATAACATGGCTTAACCAGTGGCTGCCTCATATGGCCTAGGTTGGTATGGTTCCATACCATCACCTTCCATGTGACATGCCACATCAATAAATGAAAAAAATTAAAATTAAAAAAAAAAGGTGTAGCCATTTTCTTGTTTTGGGCATAACAAGAGAAGATTTTATTAATTTTTTATGAAATTGAAAGGGTAGGAATATAGATATAAGCACTACAAAAATTATATCAAGGGAGGATTCCTGATTTGGATCAATATTTTCAAAACTTGAGGGTGAATTCTTTTTCACAGCCCTGATCAGAAACCCAACCAAAAGACTTGTTGGTGATGAAATTTGGATAGTGCAATCAATGGCCATTCATGAAGAAACCAATTAGAGTATTTGATATAATTCTAAATAATTTGGAATAGGAATGCAAAAAGAAATAAAAATCCACTATTTTGGGACACTTTTGGAGGATCTTCAAAATATTGCGGGAATGATAAAAGACAACTAAGAATTCAAAACTGAATTTATTTATTTACTCAACATTTTACCACAACAATATGAACAACTTTGTCCAAGTGAAGGAATACAAATTTTTCTTAGTTTGAGAGATAGTAGTTTTGGGCAAATATTTCCAGTCTAAAAAAACATAAAAATGACAAAGTAGTCTGTTACACCGTATCCAGTGTAATGGATAATCCGTATCCGGATTAAGTTAGCCTATATCTAGGTCTAGGGAGGAATATGTTCCAACTTCAAATAATTAAATATATAATTGTATAATAATTGAATGCATGATTTGTTACAATGGAGATGGCTTCCTTAAATATGGCTTGGCCATCAAATGTTGAAGAGACATTTCTCTTCATAACAATATTTAATAATTAATTACTATTAATAATGGTTATAACTTGATTATTTATTATTTTATTGTTGTAACATTGCCTTCCCCTTAGGAAAGCTTTGTCCTCAAAGCTTAGATTATCGTTGTCATCTTTTCATTCTCATTTTGTGTTGAAACAACATCATTACTTCCTTTATGTCTTTTTTAGAACTTCTATTAGGTATGTGCTTGGTATTTACGCAATAGTTTGTCATTTTCCTTTCATTTGTAACTTGAATTTGTACTCCATTATGTTTATTATTGTTGTCCCATTTTCCTTGTACATGAATACGAGGAATATTTTTGTGACTTACCATATCAAGCCTTGTTTTAGAACTCGCTTGTCCTACGATACTTAGGATGTCATCACGTAATGTTTTCATTTTATTATCCTTACGAGCTATCTCGAGAAGTGGTGTTTCGTGAGGCTTCTCACACTGGAAGTCACCTGATAGTGTTACATTTAGGTTTCTCCGGGGTGGTAGAAGAGTTAAGGTAGAAGATGAATCTACGATATCTAATTCATTTGACTTGGATTCCTTTGCATATTGTAGGATCCATCTTTTTTCATTGTATGGATCGTCCTTATTGTCAATGATACTGGGTTGAATCTCATTATGATCTTGGTCGAGCTCAATTTTATCAAATATGTTATTGGTATTTTGGTCATCTCTACGATATTTAGTCTCCTTGTCTTGTTTATTGTCTTGATCAATTTCGTTACTCTCATTTTTGTTTACATAGTGGTCCAACATATCTGGTTTATTGATATGGTTTGTATTAGACCTTAGTTTTTGTAACATATCCATTATGGTATTATAGTTTAGTGTCATGATGCTCAAGTTCTGTGCCATGGTGCTTATGTTCTGTGTCATCGCACGCATCTTGTCATCTAACTCTTTTTACTTCTCATGCATGATGTCTACTTTGTCATCAAGTTTTCTTCCTACTACTAGAACAATATCTTCTTTGATTTCTTTCTTAAGTGCCTTGTTATTTTTCGTTTCTTCTCTGAATTTTACTTGGTTGGCAATGAGGGCCTTGATGTCCTTCTCCAATTTCTCAAGTTTGTCTTTTAATTCCATCATAGCTTGGGTCATTTTATGCGAACGTGTGTATTTGGAAGTTTATTTTGACTTATGGAGGAATAAAAGACAACTAATGTCTTTGAAATAATTAATGAATTAATCATTATTATTATAATTATTTAATGTGTTGAAATAAAATAATAAATATAAAATATTATATTTAAATATTTTATTAAAAGGTGGATTAATAAGTTTTAAAATATTATATAATAATATTTATTTTATTAATATTGTTTTTGTCTATAGGGCTACATGAAATGAGGGGGTGCAGCGTGGGTTGAAGTTGGAAATCAAAACCATGTGTTGGTTTTACTTTATCTTTTCTTTTTTTACTTCTTTTTTCCTTTCTTTTGTTTTTTACTCTTTTTTTTATCTTTTCTTTTTAATTTTTTTCTTTATTTTCTTTTCTTTACCTTTTCTTTTCTTTTTTTTTACTTTTTCTTTTTTTTCTTCTTTTTTTTACAATGTTCTATATTTTAGGGAAACCCTAAAAACTAAATTTACACAAAGTGTAAATAATTGCCAAGTGTCGTATAGCAATTTACACAAAGTGTAAATAATGGGCAAGGGTTGTATAGCTCTGATACCAATGGTACACCGTATCTGGTGTAATGGATAATCCATATAGGAATTAAGTCGGCCTATATCCAGGTCTAGGGAGGAAGATGTTCCATCTTCAAATAATTAAATGTATAATTGTATAATAATTGAATGGATGATTTATTACAATGGAGATGGCTTCTTTAAATATGGCTTGGTCGTCAAATGTTGAAGAGACATTTCTCTTCATAACTATATTTAATAATTAATTACTATTACTAATGGTTATAACCCAATTATTTACAATTTTATTGTTGTAACATAGTCAACTTTAGAAAATTATAAAAATGACTAGAGCATTAGATTAGTAATATGAAAGTTGTTGAGTAAGCCCTATCATGATTATTATCAATGCCCAATATAAAATAAGTAGATAAATCAATCTCTCCCTATATTTTCTTTTACAGGTGGTTGAAGTTAGGCTTCGCAACTAAATGCATATATATGAAAAGTGCTTAAATAGGCAAAATTGGTAATTTTGGAGGGCTGTTATTTTTAGGTCTAAAATCATAAGTGAACATGTTCATAATCATAGGAAATATAATCAAAAGGAGAATGAATGTAAATTATTATATTTTAAAGAAAAAATTCAAAAAAATCCTAGAATGGGACAAAAAAATATCCTATAGCCTTGACTTGACAAAATATGCTAATATGGATAGTTTCCAAAATGCATAAGAAATTATTTTGTATTTTTACGAGGATATAACATATCTAACAAGTGCAATTGTATGAACAATTTTGTAGATATGGTACCATATCAAGGATATAAGAGGTCAACATTCAATATAGTTCAATTAGAAAGGTTTTGGTCTTGGTTGGGTCAAGAAAACCATCACCATGGATGATGTATAGGATCCTTATGCAGTTAAGACATATGACATTTGAGAAAATATGCATGCTGAAAATGTAGAGAAAGAAACTAATGGCCGTAGAAATCAAATGACCCCCTCGTATATTGTAGATACCATGGAAGTCTAAATGTGGAGTAACAAAGTTGTAGAGAAATAATGAAAATCCCATTAAATCTTTGGAAGAACATGATAACTAATTGAATGTGGACATTTTTCAAAATTTGGCATGCATATAGAGGAGAGTTCATGATGGACATAATTCAAATAATGATGATAAGAGTGGAAATATCTCCACGATACATTCTCACAAGAGGTCCCATAGTACAAGAAGAATTTTGAGAGATAAGACATATACACCAGTAGAGTTTTCTAGTAGTGAGTCATTTGCCTCTAAGGACTCCATCAATTATCCAATCTCTTGTTCTTATGGGACTGAGAGAAAGAGTTATTTCATGTACAACTCACATGGAGAATTTTTAAAGTCCAAACCTCCTATATTTGATGGTTAAATTAAATATGGACAAGGAGTTGAGGTTTAGCCACTTGCAATGAGGAAATATTTCCAAGTTCATGACTACTCTAGAAACATGAAGGCCAGAGTGACCATATTTAATTTAAATGATATAGCATCAACTTGGTGGGATCACCTTAGGAAAGTTAAAAGGATCAATAAAAGAAAGATTGTTTTGGAACAATTCAAGTAGTACTTTAAGAAAAAATACCTTTGTGATAGGTACTATTTGGATAAAGTTAAAGAACTCCATCGGTTAAAGTTGGGACAAATAAGAAATATCTCAGGTTTTGAATTTTCTCTCCAAGATTCAAAAAAAATTGCAAGTTTGATTTTTGCTCAGTTTGGAGGTTTCCAGGAGTCTGCAATTTGCTAAAGGTTGTAGTGGCCATTCATTGCTTCCTAGAAATTTAAGAACCATGCATTTCCTGGTTCTCTCGTGAAGGAACACCTTGTGGGTGATCAGGCGTTTGTTGGTGGCTTCGATCTGTGGAGTTTTCTTGGTCATTTCCTGTTGCTGCTATTTGCTGGTGGCTTTTGCCTCCTTCTAAATTTTGCGTGGGTTTTCTTGACTCTATCTTTTATCTGATTTGTTGTTTTCCTTTGGTTTGGGAGCTCTATCCTAGAGTCTTTTTGATCCAACAGGCTAGCCTTGGTTTTTTTTCTTGGAGCCTGAGTGAGATATTGGGGATATTATCTCATAATCATGGATTCTGGTAGTGATCCTCCTCCCCTCCCTCCGAAACTGATTGCTTTTAAATGATTAGTAGCTTCCAGTGGAAAGAGGAAGGGCAGCTCCCTTGTGCAGCGATTTGTGAAGAAAGTAGATATTCCTACTTTTGAATTGCCAGCTGAGAGACCTTGTTGGATGGATTTGAATCTCTCTGAGCATGGATTAATTGGTCAATTCACGGGGCTCTAGCCTTCTCCTAAGGCAATTGATGGTTGGGTACAGCGTAACTGGAGACTTTTGGTTACAAAAGGAATTCGTAGTCACTTGGTCGGAAGGGGTTTTTTTGTCTTTGTATTTGACTCTGCTGGAGATAGAGACCTTATTTTTCGAAATGGGCCCTACTTTATGGGCCCTCAGGGACTATATTTGAATAAATGGACCCCTAATTTCGATCCTCCTCAAGATGATCCCTCAGCTATTCCAGTTTGGGTTCGACTTCCTCGTCTGCCGCTCCACTGTTGGAATTTGAAATCCTTGGAAGCCATCAGAAACAAATTAGGAAAATATATTGACAGGGCAGAAAGCAAAGACCAATACTCATGTGCAAGAATATGTGTCGAAGTTGATTTGGAGACTAGGTTGCCGGAAGCAATCAACTTAACAGGGGCAGATTGGTCCCACATTCAGGAACTTGAATATGAGCAACTTACTTTTAAATGTCACCATTGTCATGGTTATGGACATTTTGCTAGGAATTGTAAGAAGAAAGCTGAAGAAATCCCTGTACTAGAGAAAGCTGAGAAATGGAAAAATATTCACAAAGCTAGTCCTTCTAAGCAAGGTCCCAAATCGAAAGGTAAAGAATCCACAGGGAATAGATTCAACATCAGTGAGAAGAAGAATTTATCAAAAGATGTAGGAAAATCAGAATCCTCTAATTCGTTTGTTGTATTGGCTTCGTTGGAAGGCCATAATCAACCTCTTGAATATGGTGAGATAATCCCTTTAGAAGTACTAATCAGTGAAATTGAAGTAAATACTGGAAATCTAGAGATGGTAAGTCATTCTCCTGGTGTTCCAATTCTTCAGGAAATTCATAAATCCCCTTCAAGCCCAATTCTACAGGAAATTCATAATTCTCCTTCAAGACCATCTACTTCGCCTTCCTACGTTGAAATCCTTAAAAAAAGGTGGTCGAATCATCTAGGTCCTCTAATGAAGATACATTTGAACAGTCTTCAAAAAATATTGGGAGAATGTCTTGAAAAGAGATTAGAGAAGAAGAAGCGGAGCGTTTGAAAATGCAAGGTTCTCAAGCTACCATTGAGACGACTTTGGGTAGAAGTAAGAGGAACAAACCTCTTAAGGGTGGATCAACCCCTTCTGGAATAGGTAAATAATACAACTTACTTTGTGGAATCGCAAGGGATTGGGGAATCCCAACAAATCTAAAGAGGTCAAAGATCTTCTGAGAATGGAATCTCCTGATATACTATTACTGCAAGAGACAAAAATAGATAAGGATTTGCTATTAAATATCAACAAGAATAAGTGGAATATGAATAATGGTATTGCTGTCAGTGCTTGGGGCACCTGTGGGGACCTAGCTACTATTTGGCCGCAGATAAATTTACCCTACTCTCCTATTTTGCTTCTCAACATTGGATCTTTATAGAGCTTCAATGTTCTATTAGCAATAATTCTACTGCTATTTTTAATTTGTATGTACCTGTAAATCAAGTCAAGAAGAAGGAGTGTTGGCTCTCCCTTTCTAATTTCCTGGATTCCAATTTCCTTAGATTCATTATATTAGCAGGAGATTTAAATATCATATTAGATCCTAGTGAAAAAAAAGGAGGCATGTTGGGCAAAGACCCTTTATTGGAATTCATGGAGTCAATTCTGCATACTTGGGATCTCTTGGATTCTAAGCCTAAGAGAGGTCATTTTATGTGGAATAATAATAGGGTAGGGACTGATAGCATCCTAGCCCGGTTAGATCGTTTTTTGGTGCAAAGTTCATTTCTAGATAAGAATCTTCTCATTTCCTCTAAAATTTTGCCTAAGACTTCTTCAGACCACCATCCAATATCCTTGCTTCTGAAAGCAGAAGAAGATTATGGGCCAATACCGTTTTGGTTTAGTCCTTTATGGAGTGAGCGTGATGGTTTTATGGACACAATAAATAATGTTTGGTCTCAATTCATTGATGGCTCTCCAAGCTACATATGGGAGCAAAAATTAAAAAGAACAAAGTATGCCTTGAAATCATGGATAAAAAAGTCTCTAATAACTCCTTCTAGCAGCAGAATTGAGAGTGTGAAAGAATTAGCAAAGATTCAATATAGCCTGGAAAAATTTGATATCTCTCATTCGCTATTAAAAATGGAGAAGCTAGCACAAGCCAAATCGTATCAGTCCTTTCGGCACGAAGAAGAAACCTTGCGTCTCAAGTCGACAAGCCTTTGGTTACTAGCTGGTGACAAAAACACAACATACTTTCACAGACAATTTCATTTCAGAACTTCCCGAAATCATATTGTAGAAATTACTTCTAGTGAGGGAGTATCAATCCAAGGTCAAAGGGATCTATTACAGGCTGCTAATAGTCACTTTCATCAACTCTTTACTGAGGATGGTGTATTAAATAATGCAGTTAAAAGTGATATCTTATCTTTTATCCCCTCTCTGGTTTCTGCTAAGATTAATTATGGTTTAACATAGCCTTTTTCAGAGCAAGATGTAGTGGAGGTCATCTGGGGTATGGAACTAGATAAAGCCCCAAGGCCAGAGGGTTTTTCAATACACTTTTTCAAAATATGTTGGCCTGTTATAAAATATGATTTGCTCCGTATGATTTCCTCCTTTCTTAGAAAAGATAAAGTTGGCGGTTGCACAAACTCAACTTTTTTAGCCTTAATACCTAAGGAAGTCAACCGTGCATCCTTTGATAAGTTCCGCACTATCTCTCTGTGCAATGCCTCTTATAAAATCCTGGCTAAATTATTAGCTAATATATTAAAGCCTTTATTGGGTTCTTTAATCTCTCCTTAGCAGGGGGTTTTGTTAAAGGTCGGCATTTAATAGACAATGTAATTCAAGTGCAAGAGGCCATTCATTCCAGCTCCATCAGGAAACAGAAAGGTATGATTATTAAACTTGATATGAAAAATGCTTTTGATTGTGTAAATCTCTCCTGTGGAGTTTTTTAGCTTGATAAAATCATGCACAGACATACCATGGATAGCTCCCCTTATCAATGGTAGACCTACAGAATTTTTTCAAGCATTTAGAGGACTACGGCAAGGGTGTCCTTTGTCACCCTTCTTATACATTCTAATGGCTGAAGTTTTAAGCAGAAAGTTGTCTGTTGAAATGGCAGACGACATTATTCCATGAATTAGGGCTGTTAGAGGGGTGGAGCCTATCAATCAGGCTCTCTTTGCTAATGTTTCTCTTCTACTAGGTGGAGCTACGTTAAATATTGCTCGTTCCTTTAATGGTATTCTTCAAAAAATTTGCTCTATCTCTGGAGCTTTGATAAACAGGGAAAAAAGTGCGGTGTACAGGTGGAATGTGGATCATACGAAAATGCTTCAAATTTCTAACATTCTGGGCTTCTCTGGCTTTGATCAGTGGGTTAAGATCAAATATCTAGGCCTACCTTTGACCCTGGGTGCTAGTCCTCCTTCACTTTGGCTAGATGTTTTGAGAAAACTAAACGGTGGCCATTGGTTGACAAATGCAGGTAAATTGGTTTTGTTAAAGTCAGTTCTTTCTTCCCTTTCCATTTTTCAGTCCTCATTGCTTCTAGCTCCCAAGTCCATTTCGGTCCAGATAGCCAAGATTCTTAGGGATTTTCTTTGGTGCATAGGAAAAGGTAATAAAAAAAAATTCATTTAGTCAAATGGGAGACTATTAAAAGACCTATTATTGAAGGCGGATTGCAAATAAGAGATCCTGAATTAACTAATCTTGCTTTGGGTGGCAAGCTTGTCTGGAAGATTTTTGCAGATAGGAATCATCCAGTCGGGAAACTCTTTTCGATGAAATATCTTAAAGGTGGATCCTTGAGAACTTTAAAATAAAAAAAGCTTCCTTCATGTACTGCTACTTGGAATTTGTGCAGGAAAAGTTTCAATTTAATTCGGCAGCATGTATACAGAATTATAGGTAATGGGAAAGGAATTTTTTGTTGGAAGATAAGATTCTTGGGAGCTCTCCTCTGTCTTCTGAAAACTCTTTTTCTGAGATTAAACTATCGATGGCTATTAAAGGCCTTCTGCATTTAGCTGACATCTGCTCTTGGGATGATGAGGGGAATTGGGCTGATTGGAAATTCCCGGAAATGCCTGATCGGTTGATTTCAAATCAACCAAACTTGATTAAAGCTCTATCCGGTTTGGATCCTGTACACTTCTCCTTGAAATATAAATGGGGCTGGGGTGTATCTGGTGTTTATTTCGTGGGACATGGATATTCAGCAAATAATCCTTCTCATGCCTCAATGCTAACACCAGCGCTCTGGAAATTGATTTGGTCCTCTTATGGATTGCCAAAGGTTAATTATTTCTCTTGTCTCCTCATGCATCAAAAGGCCTTAACCAGAAAGAATTTGTGTAAGCGTGGCTTCCTTGGGCCTCATCGTTGTTGCCTTTGCAAAGCAGCACCAGAAAATTCAGATCATTTGTTTATAGAATGTGAGTTCACTCAATTCATTTGGCATCTAGTTCTCCTAAATTTATCCATTGTAGCTCCATCTGGCATTACGGTACCGGTCTTGTTTTCTTCCTGGCCGGACAGGGTACCTGCGTCAAATTGCATCAGCTTTGGACGGATTGCTTGGTATTTAATACCGAAGTGTGTTTGGTGGGCGATTTGGCTTGCACGGAATGATTCGTTTTTCAATGCCAGAGTATGGACTTTTGCTGAAGTGGCTAAAAAAATTAATCTACAAATATTGGAAATAGTCAGAAAGTGTTCTTCCTCCATTCTGCAAGAAATGATAGAGTGGCTGGGATGCAGCTCGAAAATTAATGTCTTAAAAAAAATGACAAGCCATTATTGCCTTCTCTCTAGCGTGTGAGGTTAACTTCAGATAATTTCTCTCTTTGGTGGAAGAGTAAGGGAGTTTATACAATCTTTTTTTATGGTGCATCTAAAGGGAATCCTAGAGTAGCGGGTGCTAACGGCCTAATCTTCTCTCTGGACAGCGAGAAAATAGATAGTTTCTGTTGGGGCTTAGGAATTTGTTTTAATAACTAGGCCGAGTGTTACAACCTTCTTCGGGCCTGCCATCTCGCTACGAACATTGGACTCAAGGAAATACAAATTTTTGAGGATTCAGAGGTCTTGATAAAATTGTTGAATTCTTATTCACAGTTCAATAATCCTTCTCTGGATAATATTTTGCAGCGAATTCGTAACTTCTTGAAATATTTTGAGAAAGTCTCTTCTTTCCATATTTTACGAGAGTTAAACAAGCAAGCGGATTATTTGGCTAATAAATCCTGTCTTTTTCCTTTAGGAAGCTTTAGTTCCAATGAAGAACCTTGTACTATGCAGCCGCTTCTATAATTGTTATATGTATGAGGGGTGATGTTTAGAAATATCTTTTCTGATTTTTGTAAAGATGAATTTTCCTTGCTGAATGTTGTTTTACATTCCGGGTGGTATAGAAGATATCTTCTGACCTTATTGTAATTTGGTTGATCTAGCTATTGCTTGGTCATTCCAGGAATTCTTCATTTTTCAAAAAAATAAAAAAAATATAATCGTTTGAGTTAAAAAAAAGTTGGGACAAATGACCGTGGATGAATATGAAAATAAAATATTGGAGATGTTGGGGCATGTTAAGTACATCAAAGATGATAAGGTAAAAGTATAGCATTTTCTAAGTGGATTACCTCAGTTAAACAGGGACATAATTGAATTTGGTGTACCCCAAACTCTATATAAGACTATAAGGAAGGCTAAGTAATGATCAAAATAAAATCAAGCCAAATTTCCATATTAAAGGATAAGAAGAAGGAGAAGTTTGATCAAAGAAAGAAAGGATTCAATCCTCCTCATTTCAAAAATTAGAAAAGAAAACTAGTGCATGGTGAGAGTTGTTAGGATTATTAATCCTCCCTTGTTCATACTTTCTATTAAATTAATTATCCTAACTTAGGAGCCTCAATTAATTAAATGATTCCACTAGTGCAATTGGGTCCACATGGCCCAATGGGGCCACATGTACCAGTCATTGAAGTGTGGGGGACAATGCTAGAGGTTAACTGCCACTTACTGCATGTGCATGCATCAATGAGGGTGCCTCCTAGACCAATCCCTACATTTTAGGAGCCACTGGGAGTCCCTGCACCAACCTACTTTAGTTAGTTGGAGTTAGCACTAGTTAGCCATAGTTAGCCATCAGTTACCTTCATATGTCTCACTATCAGTTATCTAGTGCATGCTTTTCATGGATAATGCATGCATGCATGTGGAGGAGCGCTTTTGTTCACCTACCACACTCACTTGCACTGAGTTAACTAGTTGTTATTGGTCATCGAAGAGTTGATTTGTTGGACTCTAATATTGATTGGGAGACCTTGAGCTAGAGATTCAGTTAGATACAGTCTTATCCACTTGGATAGTTTGAATTCATTCCTCATGCATTCAAATTCTACCTATTTGTAATCTATTGTACACCGGATATTATTATGATGAATATATTGTAAATTCCTTAGCAATACTTGTCCATTGCCTGTGTGGTTTTTTTTGCTTAGTTTGTATGTTCATCCTCCATTCAATTGCTGCAACATAATTAGAATTCTCTGCTTGAAGATCATATGGCATTCAAATTCTAACATGGTATCAAAGCCTTCTCAGGAAGGTTTCATGCTTGTTTCTCCTCATCGAACATCAGTAGCAGTTGAGTTTCCACAGAAGTCCCCTATGAAAATTTGCTAGCTATGGATTCATTCAGAGCAGTGGAGAGGGCGTGACGGACCCTGAAAACATGTTCATGTCTGGAGGAAAAGCATGATTCTGACAGTTCTTATCTTTTAGTGTTATTTGCAGTGAAATTGACAGGTGCTACGTAGCTTGAAAGAAGTATTTATTGTCTCCCTATCGGAGCAATTATGAGTTCTCAAACTCCTGATCCACGGATCCTCACAACTTCCAATTACCTTGATCAGAGGATTGATTGCAGCTGGCCTTGCGCAAGCATGGCTACCACAGGATTATACATGGATGGGAGGTTGAACCTCATCGGTCGGTAGAGCGGAACAAGTTCCTAAATCGTTGTGATGAAGCATTCAGGTACTTATGTACTTATATTTCCAGAGATCTCCTCTTCCATCTGGAAGGACTGAGGACTCCCAGATAAGCTTGGGAGAAGCTTGATAGATTGTTTAACAAACAAGATGAGCTTCGGGGACACATTCTGGAGAATGAGTTGGTATCTTTACATCCGAGCAGTTTCGTGACCATTGAGGAATTCTTCTCCAAATTCAAGTCTCTAGTGCTACAATGCAAACAGTGTGGGATAGAGTTGAAGGATGAGAAGACTGTCCTTTCAATACTCAGCAAACTAGGTCTTGAGTACTCTGTCTATGTCTCTATGTTTCATTCCAAGCAGGAAATCTTTCCTGATTGGAAACAACCTTATCTATATTCATTTTTTGAATCCTTAATCAAAGAGCAAAACAAATTGATTCAAATGGGAGTCACTAGACTTCCAAAGATCAACATCTCTTGGTTACTGACTCTTCCAAAGCGCAAGCAAAGGGGAAATCAAAGAAGAAGGAGCCAAAGGAAATTGATTCGAAGCCTAAAAAAAATCAGCAAGCTTCTGAAAGGGCCTTCGGCTCTAAGAAGAAGAAATTGGGAAAACATTATGTCCCTAGTGTGAAAAAGGGTCTCACCTTGAATATCATTGTGTGAGGAAGGAACTTGATGAAATGTCTGCTCTTCTCAAGCAGCATAACATTCAAAGAGTAAAAGAGTCTGATAATGGACATGAAATATGTCATGATTTGAAAGCAGGACTACCTCAGTCTACAGCCTATTTGATTGATTCTGGAGCCTCCAACCACATGGTTTCCTCCAAGGATCTCTTCTCCTCTCTCAGTGTCAAAGAAGGGGCCACTATTCACATGGGAGATGATTCCCAAATCCCAGAAGTAGGGAAGGGCACCATCAGAGCGAACAATGGTGTGTTCAGATATGCCCTATATGTGCCCTCACTTGCAGCTAATCTGTTATATGTTTATCATATGACCCATACTGGCTTTCCAAAGAAAGTATTGTTTGGACCTGACTTAGTAGAGATCACCAATATCTCAACTGGGGAGATTGTAGTGAAAGGGATTGTTGATCATGCCTCCAAGGCCTACTATTTCTCTCACTTCATGCCATTCTCAGTTCCAACATCATCACAGCTTCCATTTGAAGTTGATGAAGGTATAAACATTCCTTCACTTCCTATTGCAGTTTCAGTTTTAAATCCTGACATTTATGATTCAGATTCAGAAGAGGAGTCATCCCAGTTTGATCCAGACATTGAGCTTATAACTCAAAGGGATCTAGATCCAGATCTAGCATCTACCTCATTCCAGCAGCCTAAATAGGCCAAGAAGCTCATAGAAGCAGCTGGAGATGGTGCTGGGGATCCAAATGGCAAAAGAAGAATGAGGTCCCAGTATCATAAGGAGAGTGCAACACTGTCTCACACAGATCCTCTTCTTGTTGAGAGGTGTTTCATGGTGCTTGGGTCAGATCCTCAATCCTTCAGGGAGGCTTGCCATGATCCTAGATGGCAAGCAGCCATGGATGAGGAGTTTGATTCGCTACATGACAACCAGACCTAGGAACTTGTCCCCTTGCCTCCAGGAAGGAAGCTGGTACAGTGCAAATGGATCTACAAAGCCAAAATAGTTGTTGATGGGACCACAACCAAGTGTTAGATTTTTAACATTTAAGCTAGCATTATATTAGGATCTTTAACTAAGAGAATAACAAGCACAGCAATCAAACACAAGAGACAATGAACACAGTGTTTTTCCTCGGGGAAACCATAAATGGAGAAAACCCCACAACTTCCTCAGAGATAGAATCAGCACCAAAAGTAAAACCCCAAAACAGTAAGATGATCCCCCAACAGCATTAGCCTCTTTCTTTCTAGCCCCATCAACTTCTTCTCCCTCAGCTATGCGCTACAACTGAGTGTGAGTGAGTGTGTGATAAATAGAGAGGATCACTATTTATTTATACTAATTCTCGACTTGACAATAACTCACTAGGGTTGACTTCACTAGCAGAGTCTAATAACCCTAGGGCCCCGCAACTACGGGGACTTTAACCCTTGATCAATAGGAGGGTTACCCACAATGACTTGACATGACTTGTTTACATTATAGAAACTCCCGATCGGAACATCGGGGCATGACATGACTCAATTACATTACAAACACTTCCTGGAATAAACATCGGGGTACAATACATAAGTTATACAAGTGAATACATTCCAAAGTTACAATTACATCAACACTCCCTCTTAACTAGGAAGGTATTCTCTCGACACAATTTAGCAACACAAATCTTCTTCTCTGTATCATCTGGATCATCATCGAGTCCTCGTCATCTTCAAGTCATCTTCATCTGGATCTGGATCATCATCATTGGATCTGGATCATCACTGGATCTGGATCATCATCACTGGATCTGGATCATCACTGGATCTGGATCATCTCTGGTTCTGGAACATCTCTGTTAGATCATCATCACAGGTGCTATCTCTTGATTCTTCTCGTCATAGGAAGTTCTACAGAGCCAGCCCTTTTTCATGCTAGTTGTAGGCCTAGCCTACATGTAGGTCTTTTCCAGCACTTTTATCTGACCATAAGCCAGAATGGCCCACCCAACACTTATATCTGATCATGTAGGAACCAATCCTACAATCACATCAGAAAGGCACACCCAGCACTCACATATGACCATGTGGGAACACATCCCACAACCCTGTCAGAAAGGCCCAGCACTCACATTTGACAATGAGAGGAACCAATCCAGTCATTTATGTCAGAAAGGCCCAGCACTTACATTTGACCATGCGAGGATTCAAACCTACCTACATGTCAAAAGGGCTCTGCACTTACATCTGATCATGTAGGAACCAATCCTACAATCACCTTAGAATGGCTTTACACTTACATCTGATCATGTAGGAACCAATCCTACAATCGCCTCAAAATGGCTCTGCACTTACATCTGATCATGTAGGAACCAATCCTACAATTGCCTCAGAATGGCTCTGCACTTACATCTGATCATGTAGGAACCAATCCTACAATCACATCAGAATGTCTCTACACTTATATCTAATCATGTAGGAACCAATCCTACAATCACATCATAATGGCCCTCAGTCCCAGATTGAGTGTTCCTGGTAACTGACCAGGTGCCTCCATTCCAAGAATGGCATTTAGCACTTATATCTGATCATGTAGGAACCAATCCTATAGTCACATCAGAATGGCTCACCACTCATATCTGACATGCAAGGAACCAATCCTCTCATCATGATAGAATGTCTCAACCCTTACATCTGACCATGGAAGGAACCAATCCTCTCACCAGGTCAGAATGGCTCACGGACTCATCACTTCCCTTTGGGGGGAACCTCGATCTGGAGAACACCAAGCTTCTCCCTGAAGTACTCAAACTTCACTCTGGCCAATGGCTTTGTCAACACATCAGATATTTGTTTGTCCATCGCAACATACTGGAGCTTCACTGCTCCTTTCTACACCATATCCATGATATAGTGATACTTGATCTCGATATGCTTCAAATTGTCATGGAACACCAGGTTCTCTAACAACTTCACACAACTCTAGTTGTCGCAATATATACAAGTAGCATCCAATTGGAGATCAAATAAATCAGACAGTAGCTTCCTCATCCATACTACCTCACAACTAGCTGAACAAGCTGTGACATACTTTGCTTTAGTTGTACTTAGTGCCACACAGGATTGCTTCCTGCTAAACCAAGAGATCACACCTAATCCCATACTAAAGCAACACCCTGAAGTGCTCTTCCTATCGATGGCACTGCTTGCCCAATCTGAATCAACATAAACCTCCATGTTAATCTTCTGATTCGCCTCATACTTGATACCATAATCAACTGTACCCCTTAGGTACCTCAGAATATGCTTTGCAGCAATCAAGTGAACATGTCTCCGATCTGTCAAGAACTGGCTCAAGGTGTTCACAGCAAACCAAATATCTAGTCTCGTGTTCGTCAGGTACATCAAGGACCCAATCATCTGACGATACATCGTAGCATCAACCGCTTTTGATGAAGCACCACTCAATAGCTTTAGGTTCAATACCATAGGTGTGGTCATGGCCTTGCAGTCCATCATCCTGAACCTCTTTAGGATCTCTACTGCATACTTCCCTTGTTCGAGGGAGATTCTATCTGCATTCTACCACACCTCCATGCCTAGAAAATAGTGCATCATACCCAAGTCCTTCATTTCGAACTCAACAGTAAGCTTCCTCTTCGTATCAGCAATCAACCCATCCATACCTGTTACAAACAGATCATCTACAAACAGTAGGAGTATCACTAGGTTACCATCTTCAACCTTGTAGTAAAGGTTGGAATCTTCTTTACTTTTGGTAAAGCCCAAACTGGATAGAAAGCCATCAATTATGTCGTACCATGTCCTGGGTGCCTATTTCAAACCGTATAGGGCTTTCTTCAATCTACACACATGAGACTCCCTGTCATGTGTCGCAAAACCGAGTGGTTGCTCTACATATACTTCCTCTTCCACTACACCATTCAAGAAAGCAGTCTTGGCATCCATTTGGTGTATCTTCCATTTCATCACTGCAGCCAGAGCAAGTACTGATCTAATGGAAGTGTATCTGGCTACAGGTGCAAAGGTTTCTTCATAATCTATTCCTTCTTTTTGTGAGAAGCCATGAGCCATGAATCTTGCTTTATATTTCTCTATGCTGCCATCTGCAGCATGCTTGATCTTGTAGATCCATTTGGAAGTTAAAACAGACTTCCCTTCTGGTCTTGGGACAACATCCCAAACATCATTCTTCATGATCGATTGATACTCTTCGAACATAGCATCCTTCCATTCTTTTCTTTCTGTCGCTTCTTCATAGTTGGAAGGTTCTTTATCGATGAAGTCACATAATAAAGCTACATACCCTGAGCAAGACCTAGTCCTCTTTCTTTCTCTATGATTCTCTTCTGGAGCCCCATATCTTTCTGCACCTTGGATACCTTCTCATACCCAAGTAGGTTTACTCTTATGAGGATTCTTCTCCTGAGGTGGATCTACATGTTCTTCTAGTTCTCGATCTTCTTCTTGAATTTCTTCATTCATGATTGTGTCATGAATTCTGGGTGCTTCTGTTTCTTTAGGATCTTCATCAGGTCTCTTTCTGGATTTGTTGTAAGTTAAGTGTTCGTCAAATGTTACATCCCTGCTAATGTCGATCTTCTTGAATCCTAGGAAGTATAGTCTGTAAGCCTTTGAGATTTCAGAGTATCCCATGAATATACCCTTCTTTCCTGAAGGATCTAACTTTGTCCTCTTTTCTTTTGGAATGTGTATGTACACTAGACATCCGAATATTCTGATATGGTTGACTTCTGGTTTCTTGCCGGAAAATACTTCTTTAGGTGTCTTGTTTTCGAGTACTCTGTGTGGAGTACGGTTTTGTACATACACTGTTGTTCTGGCAGCTTCTGCCCATAGATGCATGGGAAGATCTTGATCATGAAGCATTGCTCTTGCAGTTTCCATGATAGTTCTATTCTTCCTTTCTGCAACCCCATTCTGTTTTGGATTATATGGAGTGGATAACTCCCTCTTAATCCCCGAATCTTTGCATAACTCTTTGAATTCATTTGATGTGAATTCTCTGCCATTATCTGATCGAAAGGTCTTGATCTTCTTTTCAGTGTGGTTCTCGATCAAGGCTTTGAATTCCTTGAATTTGTTGAATAATTCATCTTTTTTCTTCATAAAGTATATCCATTTCTTCCTTGAAAAATCATCAATAAAAGAAACATAGTATACATACCCGCTTAAAGAACTGGATGACATTGGACCGCATACATTGGAGTGAATGATTTCCAAGATTCCTTTTGCTTTGCTTTCGCTACTTGGAAATGTCTTCTTTGTGTTCTTTCCTTTCGCACATCCTTTACAGACTCCTTCATGTTTTTCCTGAATTTCTGGAAGACCTTCAACAACTTTGCTTGCAAGTGGCAGTGCTCTGTAATGCACATGTGCAAACCTTCTATGCCAAAGTTCATTTGTCTCTATTGTGCCATGGACCAAAGCTTGTTCTGGATGGCCCTTCAATTTGTATAATCCTCCTTCTTGTTCTCCAATTACTATTGCATTGTCAATAGTCTTTCCTCTTGGACACATGAGGACTTGGCCATCTACAAATGAAACCCTCATGCCTTTTGCATCTAGTGTTGATATGGAGAGAAGGTTCTTCTTTAGTCCTGGTACAAACAAGACATCCTTCATTTTCATAGACTTTCCAGAGTCTAGCTTGTAGGAGGATTCACCACTACCTTTTATAGGATATTGGTAGTCATCCCCAAGTTTCACCTTATGGGGTGAATTATGTTTGGATAGTTTCTCAAAATATTCCTTGAATCATGTCATGTGTTTGGAAGCCCCACTGTCAATAAGCTAATATTTGCTTCCATGTGAGACAGTTCCCATGAGAACGGAGATCAAAACATATTCTTCATCACTTGAAGAGTCTTCACTTTCTTGTTTTACTCTCTTTCTGGGAGGATCATCATCCTCACCAGTGTGAGCATGATGTCTTCTTTTGGAGTTCTTCTTCTTCTTAGATCCACTCTTATTCATGGGACAATTTCTAGCAAAGTGTCCTCTTTCATCACATGTATAGCATCTGAGTTTGGATGGATCCTTCTTCACAAAATTATCTTTCTGATGAGAATGCTTACCTTGGTGGTGATGATTTTCCCTTCTTCCTTTCTTGGAGTGTACTGTGAGAGCTTTATCTTCATCTCCCATCTTTTCTTCTCGAGCTACTATTCGAGCTTCTTCTTGTGAGCATTCTTCCCATAGTCTGTTGAACTTAATTAGCTTCTTTCTAGCACAGATTCCTTGGATGAAAGAATCCCATGACCTAGGGAGACTATTCAAGGTTGTCATCACAATTTCTGCATTCTCCACTTCTTCATCTACTGCTTCAAGTTGTTCTTTGATCTGGGAGACCCTTGTAAAGTATGATTGTATGGTCTCCTCATTCTGGATCTTACATTCTTCAACTGGTTCCTCAAAGTCATCTTCCAGTTTATGTTCTTCCCTTCAAATAGTTTGGTTGGGGAATCAAACATAGCTTTAGGCGTCTTGAGGGAGGACATCGGTGGTATGAGGTGATCCTTGATTGAATCAGCAATAATCCTTTTAGCCATAACCAACTTCTTCTTATGTAAGGCCTTAGCCTCATCTTCCTCTGGAACTGGAACCTCCTCATTGATGTAGGAGTCCAAGTCATTTTCTTCCAGGACCAGGGAGATCCTATACTTCCAGGATCGAAAGTTATCAACTCCCTCAAGCTTTTCATCAAGCTTGGTATGATGAGACATCTTAAATTGACCCTCAAATGGAAATACAAAAGATTTAGATCTTACCAATTCAAGATGTCGGATCTGGATTTGGAGCTGAATTTCTGCACTGTTGGTTCAGGAGCAAATTAGGGTTTGACTTTCCTGAAGTTCTGTCCAACCAAATGCTTTGATATTGATCTCTAAAGTTCGATTTTGAGGAGGATATCAATCCAGGCCTGGGCTCACTCAAAAATTCCACTTCTATGGAAAGCCCTAATTTTCGGCAGTAGTGTCAGGTCCAAAACTGAAAAACCTCAGAATTGGATTCTGCTTCGACAGAAATATGCGCCCTAAGGAGGAGAGTTATTCCACCTTAGTAGATTATATTCTGGTTGCTTTGATTTATTTCGTGTTGAGCTTATTGCAGGTACACAGGGTGACTATCAAAGCATTGTATTCTAGGTATCTACGGCGTCTAGGGAGAGTCTTCAACCTCTGTCTTCTATTTGTTCTGGATCTGAACCATTCAGACCAATGGAACACCTTGCTGTCCGTAGGAGGTGAAATATTCTAGCTAACAGTCCCAGCCGGCATAATGACAATAGGATCGTTGGGGCTTCCTTAAACGCCCAATAGCTTGGTTGAAAGAGGGCACCAGGAGAAGGTGAGGGCCATGTTGGAGAGGATCCAAGGGATGCCTGATGTATAAGAGGAGTTAGAGGACTTGGTAGAGGCCAGTGAGGTATCGATATCAAGGAGGGCGAAGCATCCCTTTTGCACAATGTTAGAAAGGAAATACAGACCCCATCTGGTGATGGCCATCACCATTAACTTCTTCTAGAAGCTCTCCAGGATCAATGTCACCGTGTTCTATGCACCTGTTCTATTCAAGACTTGTTGATTAGTTGTCTATGCTAGGATGGAAATCCCTTGCCAATTGGTCGGTGGACTAGATATCCCTATATGGGTTCTACAATGGATTGGCCCTAACGTAGGTTTCTACTATGCGTCATGTACAGTGCACTGTGCATTGCCCCTATTCTATGAATTGAATCCTCTTATTCTTCTTTTCTTTTGGAGACTTGATGATTGGTTGTCTATGCTAGGATGGAAATCCCCTTGCCAATTGGTCGATGGACTGGATATTCATATCTGGGTTTTGCAGTGGATGAACCTACTGGCATTTCCCAACTGTTTCTCTCAATTCCTTGTTTATTTGGAATTTCAATTTTAGCTGTCATTCCTTGCAATTTTGCAGTATTGTGTTTGTAATAATATCGATGGCAATCAGACAGTAAATCACCCCATTGTGTGTGCTTCTATGCTACTGAGATCCCGATAATCAGACTTGGAATTATAATAATGATTCTCAAATATTTACAAATATTAATACAATCAATTATATAATCTCATTCCTCACCTTTGAAGGCTTGACAGTCTGGAAATTTCCTTCACTGTATAGTGTAAATAGAAAAATGTGGTTCACTGTCACGCCTAATTACATAGTGAGGCAAAGAGCTTGATTTGGATAATTTTATTTTTTGAAGCTAAGTCTCCAAAATTGACTGTATTAAGACAAACAAAGAGTTCTTTGTTTGATTTTTGGCTTAGGTTTAGGTAAAGGTAAATTATTTACTTCATTTTAACCTTAGGTTTAGGTAAATATAATCTAGAGGCTTAATATTTTCAAGACTATGATTTGGGGTATGGCATAGTCTAGGTTAAAATAAGCATTGAAAATGTTTTGCAAAGTGTACAAAAGGGTTATTAAGTCATTTTCTAAGATTAGAAAAGGGGAAGGTTTTATTTGCAACATTGTATGAGTTTGAAGGAAGCTAAATGTCATAGAAGAACATAAAGGTAGGCCTTAGTGCCCTCTATTGAATAACTAGAAATTACAACTCGGGATGAAATTTTGATGAAAATATGGAACATATTTTACTTCTTTTGATTTTTCATGAAAAACAGAGTTTATTACTACAAAGAAATGCAATCGTAATGCAGTCTTTAAAAGCAATAGGCAATATCATTATTTTGAAGAGCCGAAGGATATCAAGAAAGTTTGCAACTATGAAACTACTATTTTTCATAGGAGTAAGTGAGGAATTATTGTTTAAAATGAATTGTATCATTTTGGGTCCCATATGTGAGAAACTTTAGAAAATATAGAGATGATGTTTTTTATAGAGATCCGACATTATCAGGAGATAGTTCTTGTTCTAAGATTTTGGCTTATGAGAAGGATGTTTAGTGGCCCACTGAGCAATTATTCATAAATAGATAAGAGCACATTCAAGCTTCCTTGTAGATTACTTATCCCCCTTGTAGTTGACATGAGTGTCTTGAAGATTGTCATTTCAGCATGAAGGCTATAATCTTGATCTATCATAATCCTACCTACCATAACATAACTTTGAGCATTCGATGTCTTGATTTGTATCCAAAGTGACCAATCTTGCACATACTTAGCAATTCAAGCTCATGGAATGTCAATTATAATAAACAAGGTTATCTACCATATTTTCTTGGGATTTTCAGGATTTTCCCATGTGAAAACTATATACGAGTTATAAAAATGCACTCTCTAGACACAAGATGTATTTATGGAAAGAAAATGTATCATTATTTACTGTAGTGAAAGTTTGAAGATAACATGCACTGTTAGATTTGCACTCCTTAAATGTATTGTCCCCACATTCTGAAATATAATCCAGATGCTCAGTACAAAAGATACTACTATTATGTATCTTATTATCTTTTAAAATCCTGAAATTATAACCAAATGAGTTTACATGCTTCAAAGCATGTAAACTATGAATCTGTTGTTGCTCGTAATAAATTTTGTTTTGTTATAGACATTTGAGATATTCTTTTTGCTCTTTTGGTATAATAGAATCAAGTACAAGCGGAAAGTAGAGGAAAGTACATTCTAGAATTATTACATAATGTTGCTTATCTAAATGATGTTGGATGTGCTCTCTAATGGTATAAAATTCACATTTGTGTCATTTGGATGGTATGTACTATGCATGTAGCTTGCATTTTTTTCTTATTGTTTGAATTTTGAGAATGCTAAAAAGCCTTCCATTAAATCTTGTAGAGAAAAGAAAAAAGGGTGGATTCAATTAAGTATGCTTTTTGTTTGGATTATTGCAGACCGCCCTAAAACTCTACTTCAAGTTCATGTATACTATGTTCGCTCTATAGCTTCAACTTTGATTTTGCATATAAAACTAAGAATGCAAGCATTACTCTACGATTCCACCCCAAGTTGACACAGTTATAGACCTGTCAACCCCATACCCAAGTGAACAACAAGGTGGCTTGGAGAATAAATAAAGTGATGGAAGGCCATTATTTTCAAATATGGGAGGCTTGATCCATCCCCAAGTTGGCATAGACATAGCTCAATCGATTCGATTCCCAAGCTAGCTTTGAAGGATGTCCACTTTAGTCCTTAGTTGACAATTCAAACCTATATAAGTAACAACATCAAGTCAACATCGAAAAAGCAAGCCTGCAACCAATGCCGACATGAATTGTCGGACATAATAGAACAACTGTGACAACAACAAGTGTACGTTGCTGAGGTGTCTGGTAGCAGATTCAGTTACAGATTCCACTATAAATACCTGACATCCATCGAAAGGAGGAAGGAAGGATTTTCAGACTCATAATTTCAAGAGGCATTGAAGAATAAAGTACAGGTTGTTTGTTAAACCTGTCCGATTTGTAGTGAGGTTCAAAGAATGTTGTCCTAAAGTCTATTCACCACAAGTAGGTCTAGAGAGATACAAGGATAGAGCACAATGTGGTTATCCAAAAAATTTATACAAATAGATAAGTGTTGGCCATTCAAAACCTGTTCACTCTAGAGAGGTTCAAAGATACAGAGTCTGGAAGGATAGATTAAAGAGTTTTATCTCATATTAATATTTACATGGTTTTATTATATTATGGTAAACTTAACACATTTTTTATATCTATCTGAATACGTATATCATATATGTATAAAGGTTTATGTAAGTTAATGCTTTTCTCTTGTGATAAGTGAGTAATAATTTACCAAACATGATTCTAATTGTGTTGCGTCTCACTTTGTTTTGTTGAAATAAACAAGAAAAATGGAAAAGAAAAGAAAGCTTGTCAGTTTGATTGGAGGAACTAGAATAAGGTTGCTTTTCTTTTAAGTAAATTAGATATTGAAGTTGGTATGCGACCTCTAGTGTGCTAAATTTATAGTTTGATATTTAGATGCAATTATTGAGTAAATAGAGAAGAAAAGTTAATAGTTGAATATCTAACCCTCTATGACCTTGTATTTCTAGGGATAAATTTGTTGGATATCGGATTCTGAACATAGATAAAAGTTTTTATAAATTTCATGATATTAATATAACAATATAACTAATATAACTAACTATTGTTTTTATTTATGAGAAAAATCCTAAGTAGCCCATATCACAACTTTAAAAGGAATGAAGCCAATCACAAGGGAAATTTAATAGAACTGAATTTCCAAAAAAACAACCATTTAGTGAGAAATAAGTTGAGGTAACCTTGCATCCTTCTGCATAAACATGGTGTTGTGCTCTGGTTAAATATTAAGTTACGAATAGAAAACTTATTGGTTACATCAGAAAGAATCTTTTTAAAATGGTTTGTTTTATTGAACCAGCATAAATCTCTTTTAAATCCAAATTTATCAAGCACTATTTTGGTGTTTGATAAATTTGGGTTAAAGATGGACCTATGCTAGTTTTATTTATTTTTTGTTTTATGAGTTAAGTATGGATTTTTTTTTAACTTTTTCAATTTGATTTTAATTTTTTTATGAGTGGATTATCAGTTATCAATGTGTATATCAACATGTATGTATCAACCTTATACTTCAACTCCAACCTGAATATATCAGAGTCTATAGCAACCTGTATGTATCATAATATATAATATTTCTCTATCTCACATGCACATCTCCATTAAACACAACAATGCAAGTCAATATTGAAACATACACTTTCTTTTATTGAAACAACAATGTTTGAGCTTAAATTATTGCTGACAATATTGAACTGGCTACTTATTAAAATAACAATAGTTGAGCTCTAAGTATTCCTCATATCAAGTTTGGCAAAGTCTGCAAGGTGTTGCTTCCCTTTGAGTTTTCTAGAGAGGTGATAACGAATGTAATCTTTTTTTAATAAACTTCATGTACAAGCATGGATTTCGTTCATCCACTAGCTTTGTCGCTGGGGCCACCTCTACATCCACACTTGAATTGTAGAAAGCATTCCTCTCTTTTCATTTGTTGTTGCTCGGTGATCTACGCCCTTGTTGCTTCCTGATGCTCCACTTCTTATAAAAAAATTAAACAGAAAGCCTCCCACAACATAATATAGTATGATTTGATTTGCAAACCATTAATAACTTGTAAGGCTGGTAATTATTTTTTTAACTGTAATTAAATTCGAGAAACCATTAATTCATGCATTACTAATAGCAATAGCCTACCAAAGTTGGGCTTGGCTAGCCACTCGTATAAAAACTTGTAACCTTCGGTGTGCGACGTATCCATTGCCATTTCCACTGCCATTTTTATTTTCACCCTAGGAGGAGCAAAGCAAAGCAAACCAACCACACCCTGTAATAAAATAAATTGGTTTTGGCAATTGATTTCGTTATAATTACAAGACTAAAATAGATAGCTCCACCTCCAAGAAAATAAATTTATGTATGTAGTGGAGTACGTGAAATTGAGAGGAGATAAAAGATTATTAGTAGGCAATCACTTTTGACTCCTATTTGTAGGATGCTTATACATGGCTTTTCCTGGGCCTGATAAACTTGCTTTGTGCCCTCTTTGTGACTGGACAGTGATTGTGTATGCCCTCTAGTCCTGGGCCCTGACCTATGTGAGCCCTCCAAGGCCTGATACGTGGTTGTTGTGACCCCTTTTGCTTGTCGTGGGCTGATGGTGTGCCCTCCTTTAGCGGCCCATACTGAGTTGTTACCTCTTGCTTATTTCCAAACTTGAAATGTGGCCTTCTTGGCCTGTTTGTACTTGATGTTTTAACTTGTTGAGTTGGGACATGCCACACACCATCCCTAGAGGGCATACACAACCACTCTCCAGTCTAGTGAGGTCAGAACAATCATAAGCTATGTGTCACTCCTTTCCACATTTCTTGACCTTAGCTTGAACTGATAAAGGTTGGATGTAGTTTGTTTAGGGGTTTCTTCCTCTTTGGATAGGAAAAACCTAGACTATGATTTCCATGTAAATAATCCATGTGCTTTGAAATTACTTCTTATGAATTTGCATACTTAATAACAACTAGGTTATTATTTTTTAAAATTAATTAAAGTCGATAAACCATTAATGCATGCAGTAATAATAGCCATAGCCTACCAAAGTTGGGCTCGGTTAGCCACTCGTAGAAAGACTTGTAACCTCTGGGATGTGCCATAGCCACTGCCATTTTTTATTTTGGTAATCGATTTCGTTATATTTACATGACCAAAATAGATAGCTCCACCTCCAAAAAGATTTTTTTTTTATGCAGTGGAGTACATGAAATTGAGAGGAGATAAAAGATGATTAGTAGGCAATCAGTTTTGCCTCCTGTTTGTAGGCTGCTTATACGTGAATTTTCTTGGGCCTACTAAACTTGATTTCTAGCCTCTTCATGACTGCTCAGTGACTGTGTATTCCCTATAGGGCTGGGCCCTAACCTATGTCAGCCCTCCAAGGGCTGAGACGTGGCTTCTATGGCCTTCGTTTGTTGGTCAGGGGCTGAGGTTGTGGCCTCCTTTAGCTTCCCATACAGAGTTGTTACCTCTTGTTGGTTTCCAAACTTGAAACGTGGCCTTCTTTCCATGTTCGAACTTGATGTTTTCACTTGTTGATCTTGGTCATGCCACGCCCCAAACCTAGAGGGCATACATAACCACTCTCTAGTCTAGGGAGGTCAGAACATTCATAAGCTGTGTGCCACTCCTTTCAACATTTCTTGAACTTTGCTTGAACTGATAAAGGTTGGATGTAGTCTATTTGGGGGTTGCTTCCTATTTGGATAGGACAAATCTATATTATGATTCCCATGTAAATACTCTATGTACTTTGAAATTACTTTTTCTGAATTTGCATACTTAATAACATAGCTACAACTATGAGCCTGTTCAATGTCTACAAAACATCTGATGACCAAATATAGTGTCGAACTTCCAAAATTATTGGACAATAATATTGTTTTGTATGGATTTTTCTATAATGACTTGAACATTCTCTACTTCCAAATTTCTACCATGACATAGAATCTAGATGCTAGATAATCCGATCAAGGAACTATTATGAATATTACAAATAGTTTTTCCCATTTTTTGCTTAAACTTTCCCCTGAATTTCACATGGATCGATATCCAAACAAAATGTCGTTTAAGTGTGTGACTACATGACATGAAATGGAAAAAAATATGTTGTTTATTGTGCTTATTATGCCTACGTGTGTTTTTACCCTCGAGTCTTTGTTGAGAAAATTGTAGCATTCGCCATCCCTTCCACCAATCTGCCTTCCATGTATGTCTTCCTACACTCATCCTACTTTGTTGACATGTGTCCTTTGCGTCCTTTACCTGCTTTGGTTGACTTCCGGAGGCCCTGGGCTGCTTTTAAGGTTGTTTTTTTCCTCATGTTTGTAGGCTGCTTATACATGGCTTTGTTTGGGCCTCCTTACCTTCTGCGTGGTCCTATTTTAAAGCTGGATTTGAATCCTCCTTGTAGGCTTCTTATACATCCCTTTGTTTGGGCTTACTAAACTTGTTTTGTGTCATCTTTATGGCTGCTAAGTGACATACTTAAAATGTTCCCTTCTTGGCCTTTTTGAACTTGATGCCTGAATTTTTTTGAGCCTTATCATGCCACACCATTGCCCTAGAGGGAATTCATTTTCTCCTTGTATTCTGCATACATAATACACACAAGTCAATGCTAAAATGGCCAAGATGCCCCATTTTTTTCTGAACATTCCTATTGGTGCAGAAAACAATGTGCATAAAACAATGTTCATCTCATGAGCCCACTACTCTGAATCCGTCACATCCACTCTGATTCCCACTCGAATTAACCCAAAAATATATATATTCACAATAAAGGAAGGTTTATTAAAATATCTTGCATTGACCATGAAAATAGTGAGGGTTTCCTGCTCTACCCATCATAACCACTTTGTCTTTGACCTTGTAGTCTCGTCCACTCTGGTTCCCACTTGGTTCCTTCATTGTACCATTTGTTTCGCTTCCATAGTGAGGCTTTCCTACACTACCCTTCAGAACCACTTCATCTTTGGTCTTGTAGTCTCGTCCACTTCGGTTCCCACTCGGTTCCTTCATTGGACCATTTCTTTCACTCATTGTTTGCCTTGAATGAGATGCAAACAGTCATAGCCTTCCCGTCATTCCCTTCAGCACGTTCGATAATCCATTGAGCTACATTGCATGTGACCACCTCATGAGCATGCCTCTTTGTTATGTTGAAATTGATAATTAATTGATACACATTGCATGTGACCACCTCATCAGCACTCTCTATGCCTGCCAACCCTGAAAGATGGATTTTTTTATCATTAAGGAAAAAAAAAATCACAAATGAGGATGAAAAAATTGTTCTCTTCTTTGATGGTTTGGCATGAACTTTTCTACACACAAAATGTATTGCCTTAAATAGCTTTCTTTTGTTGGAAGAGGGGCATTTGAAGGTGTCTTAAACATTTATTTTCATGGTATCTTAAGAAAGACTTATTGTCAAATTAAATATAATTACATGTAAAAAATTATTTTTACATCTAAAAAACAACCAACATAAAATATCTATGCTCTTCTTATATTTTTTTAGCATACATTTACTATAATATGTAGTACTGAAATTTATTTTAATTATTAATTATCCAATGCCCATTTATTATTTATGCATTGACTTAAAGTAATTAACCTTTAAAAAAAACATATATATTCTGCCAAGGTTTTGGTATTTGTTTTTCATGTAACTATACTATTAAACTTGTTTATTTATCTATTTTAGATATTTCAAGTAAAACAATTAAAACATAAGTATGAAGTAGATCAATTAATGCATAAATATATAGATGTCGGAAATAACTTTTACTTAAGCAAGTACCGACGAATCACATCTTCAATTTGGATTTTTTTGTTATACAGTGATGACACAAAAAAATGTCTACATACCTTGAGAGAGAGAACGTAATAAAGGCCTTTGCTGACCTGTAACTATTCTTCTATCTTCCTTCTGTTAGTCGATGCCCTTAACTTGAACTAAAACACACTGGTTGTAGTCTATTTGGGGGGTGCTTCCTCATGGATACTAAATACCTAGACTAGCCTTTTTTTGTCTTCCTTTTGTCTTGAACATGCCTGTGGTTATCTTCTTCTAACAGGATTTGCCTATTTGAATCCTTTTTCCTTTGGGTTGTCTTTCTTATGCCTTGCACATGTCTATACATATATGTCTTAAACCCTGGATCATATGTCAAAAATAGTGTTAGGCCTAACCATATGACCTTTAGTAGCCTATTCTAAATCAACCTAATATTTATTTTATTTTATTAGTAACTATCCTACAACTTAGGGATTACCTAAGGGACTTTTCTATAAGGGTTTTAAATATTTTACATTTAGCTTTCACTCCTCCATTTGTAGGTGGCACCTGGGCAAGAAAGAAAATCAGATCTACTTCTTTATCTACTATAGACTTGTTTGTTGCTCTTTTGCTTTATGAGCTTTCTTCTGCTTAAC
The DNA here is from genome assembly GCA_001517045.1 of Pseudotsuga menziesii. Taxonomy (NCBI): domain Eukaryota; kingdom Viridiplantae; phylum Streptophyta; class Pinopsida; order Pinales; family Pinaceae; genus Pseudotsuga; species Pseudotsuga menziesii. Next base: position 41,982 of record LPNX010360972.1, on the reverse strand, counting down.
GCCCAGGGTTACTTCTGCTTTGCCTTGAAGCCTAGGTTTCTTTATGATCTTGGAGTGGGCCATGACATGCGTTTTTAACCCTAGGGTGTTTGTTGAGACCATTGTAGAATTTTTCCTCCCTTCCTCCAACCCGAATACCACACGTGTCCTCCTCCTTTGTTGACTTGTGTCCTTTAGGCTCTTTGGCTGCTCCATGTGGAATTCTTAAATCCTGCGGTTTCTTTCGCTACTCTGGCCGCTTCTTCCCCACACCCCGACGATTTATTCCACTTCTTCGGTGGGCTCTTTTCGCACCATGGTTTATTCTTCTCCTCCGGTAGTCTACCCTCGCTTTAGATCGTTCTTCTCTTGGTCCAATGGGCTCTCCTTAGCCTGCTGCTTGTTGTCTTGTTCACAATAGAGTTGAACCTATTAAACCCCAAACTATAGGTGTGAAAGAGTAAGGAAGATGGAAAGAAGAACGTAATGTAGGAAATGTATATTTAATAAATGTAGGAGATGAATTACATAATAGGTGCCCCGGTAATTTATACCGTAAATGGGGAAGAGAGGTGACTTTTCAAGTCACCTCTTAGTTAATTTACATTAATTAACCTAGCTTAATAATTAAATTTGGTTTTTGTTGCATTGCCTTTCCCTTAAGGAAGCTTTGTCCTCAAAGCTTATTTGACGACAATGACTACGTGAACTATCGCAACGTCTCTGATGTGGATATCTGTATGGGTTGTTACTGGCAGGTTTTTGACCCTGGTTCTATTTCGATTATGTGTTCAGTTTTTCTGTTGATGGGAGTGCCATAGGTAACTCTTGAAACACCTTGCGATGTTTTCAAATTAGCTCTTGTGTCTCTAGTTGTTTGTCCATATCTCCTTCACTTGTTAGAATCTCCATTTCTTGACATTGAGGTATGTACGTTGGTGTATCTTTCCAATGTAGCCTTTCCATCTGATGTGATGTAACCAGTTGTGTTGGAGATGGTTGGTACCCATATAATTTGTGTGTTTTCGGAAACGCATGGAATTCAATAAAATGTTCTTAGTGATTTGCAGAGTGTGTACCCAAGGTTTGTAACCATTGTATTCCTAATACTACGTCGATTCCTCCTAGTGGTACCCCAAGGAAACCTGACTCTAAGTTATATTCTTACATTTGTAACTTAACCTTGTGACATTTCCCACATTGTCAATCTTCTTGCCATCTGCTACCATAACCTTCATGTTAGGTACTGGACAAATAAATAGGTTAAATACTTTAGCAAGGTTGACATTAATGAAGTTATGGGTTGCCAGAGTTGATGAGAACTGTGGCGTTATTATTTTTTATATGTCCTTTAATCTTCAATGTTTGTGGTTGGGAGATTCCGGTAATAGCAGCTAATGAGATTTGTGGGGAGTCATCCTCAATTCCTGGGTGGTAGTCTTGTTGGCTATTTGCATCGTTCTCAACTAGTTCATTGACTTCTAGCTTAGCTTCACAAGCATATAAGTTCTTTTGTAAGCATATGTGCTTAGGATCCCATTTGTCTCCACATAACTTACATTTTCCTTCTTTTATTCTCTGGGCCTCTAATCTAGGCTTTGTTCCTTCCCTAAGTTGAGGTAGTGTATACCTTGGATTTCCTGTGTATCTTGATTGGAGGGGGTTCTTTTTGGAGTTGTCTTGGTCAACATTTGTATGAACGGATTTGCTTTCAATAATCCTAGCTTTACGTCGCGCTTCTTCCATGGTAGAGATGTTGTGTAATTCTAGTTCGACATGGATGTGTTGTTTTAGACCGTGTATGTAGGTCTGTAGTCGTTGGTCATCGGGTAAATCTGGGACTCGAGTTGACAACGCTTCCCATTCACAGGTGTACTCATCGACATTATTTTTTTGTTGTAACCTTGTGATTTTGGCAAAGAAGTCTTTTTCTTCAACACCTTGGAATCTTTTGATGAGGTCGTTCCTGAAGCTAACCTAGTTGTAAGAACATATTCTTGCAGTATTATTCCACCATAAGTACCAGTTGTAAGCGCTGCCTTCTAGATGCATGGAGGCATATTTAATTTTCTTGCCGTCGTAATGGATGTTGTGGATGTCTAGGTATTCCTTGGCTTTGTTAATCCACGCTATGCACTGTTGCTCATCCCCGTCATATTTGGGTTACTCAACTTTCACTCGTATTTGACGTCCTTGTGTATATGAGTTTGAGGATGACATGTTGAATAGAAGGTCTGGCTGCTCCAGTGTTCTGGGAGAGTTTGGTTGCAGGTTATTCGCCATTTGTAATCTGTCCAAGATTGCGGTTAAAACTGCCTGGTTTTTCTTTTGGTCTTCCTGTAGAGTGAGGAAGCTATTCTCTATTCGTGATGTGATTTGTGTCCAATTTGATGTCAAATTGTCACTGGTTTGTTTAATCTTTGCCTGGAGTTCCTCGTAGTTTTTGTTAATCTTCTCATTGATTTGATCGAACCGAGCGTCCATTGATTTGGTGATTACTGGAATCTTTCCGGTGCTGAACGTGGATTTATTTCTATTTGCTGTATGATGCTAGCTCACCACGATTTTTTTTAAAGTAATTATAATAATAATTATTATTTTTCCAAGAATAATAATAATAATTATTATTATAATATAGTTTTTTTTAAATAAATAATAATAATATTAATAAATGTTATTAATATTATGTATTATTTATTATTATTATTATTTTAATAAATAATTAATGATAATATTAATAATTGTTATTAATATTAAAGTGTAAATATTTTTTTTTTTAAATTAACAGCCACCGTGGATGTAGATGGCGGATGCCTTAAGGAGTGGACGTCGACGATTAAAAGGGTTGAGGGAACGTGGATGGAGGGAGCAGGCTGATGGAGGCGAAGTGAGATGGAGTGGAGAAGGCGGATGGAGAGTGTGGAGGGGAGAAGGCGGATGGAAGGAAGCTGGCGGATGGGGAGTGTGGAGGGAGCAGGTGCGCGTGGAGGGAGGAGGATGGAGGAGGCTGGAGTGGAGGTGGGGGTGGAGGATAGAGCAGGTGGGATGGAGGATGGAGTGGAAAGCGGGGGTGGAGGATGGGCGCGAGTAGAGGAGAGGGTGGAATGGGGAGGTGGCGACGGTAGCAGGGCGAGAATGGAGGCGACGAAAGCTGGGGAAGGCGATGGTAGCAGATTGGGAGGGTGAATGGAGCAGGGAGCAGCAGCGAATGGTTGGAGGTGGAGAGGGGTGGTGGGTGAGTGGAGCAACGAAAAAATGGGGAGAGGGGGATGGAGAAAATGTGGTGAGGCACTGGTGTGGAGTACAGGGAAGGTAAAGAGGAGGTGGGTGCAGCGGAGGTGGGAGTTGGAGGTGGTGGTGTGGTGCCGAGAGTCGAAAGGCTCTGATACTAATGAAAGAGTAAGGAAGATGGAAAGAAGAATGTAATGTAGGAAATGCATATTTAATAAATGTAGGAGATGAATTACATAATAGGTGCCCCAGTAATTTATACCGTAAATGGGGAAGAGAGGTGACTTTTTAAGTCACCTCTTAGTTAATTTACATTAATTAACCTAGCTTAATAATTAAATTTGGTTTTTGTTACAAGGTGATAGATATCTTGCTTTGAGTTTTTATGCTGACCGCACTAAGGGGTTTTGTAACAAATACTAATGCCTCAACCATCTAATCACCCTTCAATACTTTCATTGTGTAGACGGACTCCACGGGCATATAAGGTGGAATTGTCTTTTTTCGCATAACCATTCATGGGGTTCACTTGACATTTTGTCAATCCATCATCAATCCCTCATGCATTCATTGTGTTTTGCAATGCCATTCATTTTGGTGATCTTAATCTGCCAACGATTTTGTAGGTAGAGCGGCTTCACACGCTTTGCAGTACTTGGGTTCATACAAACAAATTGCATTCAACTGATTTGCAGGAATAGGGTTTGGTGTTCGTACAGAGCGGGGTTTGCATCATTTTGGTTTCTATGCAGCTGCTAAACTTGGTTTGTGGCCTTTTAGTGACTGATAACTGAATGTGTACGTCTTTAGGGATGCATCGTGTCCCATGTTGGCCCTCCAAGGGCTGAGCCGTGGGTGGTGTGCCTTTTCTTGCTACCCATGTGCTAAGAATGTGAACTCCTTTACCTGCCCATACATAGCCTTTCGCTTTTGTTGGTTTCCAGTTTTGAAATGTGGCCTTGTTCACATGATTGAAATTGATGCCTGGCCTTGTTGAACTAGGTCATGCCACTGCCAAACCCTTTAGGGCATACATATTCACTTCACAGATTAGGGAGGTCACAACAACCATAAGCTACGCATCTCTCCACAACATTTCCTACCCTTTTCTTGAACTATTAGAGAATGGATGTAGTCTTTTGGGGGGTTGCTTCCTATTTGTATAGTACAAGCCTAAACGCTTATTTTTTTGGATGCCTTTTGACTTGCTCGTTAATTTGCTTATCTTGTGCAACATTTCTGGACTTTCAAATGATTTATGGCCTTATGTTTGGAATTTTTAATAAACCATTGGAGACCTTCCTATCCATGCACCTCTAAGATATCATCTTCCTCCAAAGGTTCCTCTAACTCTAAAGGTTGTATTTATTCTCCGAACACATTAAATACATCCCTTTGTATGTTGCTTATACATGCCTTCTTATCTGGTTGCTAAACTTTGTTTGTGGTCTGTTAGTGACTGTGTATTCCTTTAGGGCTGGGCCATGACCTTTTTTATCCCTCAAAGGGATGAGGCGTTGGTGTTTTGCCTTCTTCTCCTAGCCATGGGCTGAGAACGTGACCTCCTTTAGCCGACCATACATAGACTTTCGCTTTTGTTGGTTGTAAGTTTTGAAACGTGGCCTTGTTCGCCTGTTTGAAATTTACGCCTAGCCTTGTTGAGCTAGATCATGCTACTGTCAAACCCTTTAAAGGAATACACATTCACTTCTTAGCCTAGGGAGGTCACAACAGTCATACGCTGCACATCGCTCCCTTTAACATTTCCTGACCTTTCCTTGAACTGTTAGAAGATGGATGTATTCTGTTTGGGGGCTTCTTCCTATTTGGATAGTACAGACCTAAACTCTTGTTTTTTTGGATGCGTTTTGGCTTTCCCATTAATGTGCTTATTTTCTCCCAACATGCTGTGACTTTTCTATCCTTTTTCTACTGGGTTGTCTATATTCTTACTGGCCCATGCTTTTACATAATCTCTCCTATCTTATCCATGCATTGTGATGCCCTATCCCACCTTAGCTATGTCTGTGTTAAACCCTATATGGTAGGTCAATAGTAGTTTTCCATCTACTAGAGAGAGCTATGCCTTTTAAGGTACCTACCTGTGATTTGGGCTGACTATCCTTGCTGCTACCCTTATGAGATATTGCCACTTGGTCAGTGGGTTTTGTTGTTATTTGTATCTAACCTAAAACCATACCACTTTAACCTTCTCTCTCTCAAAGTAACTCTTATGATAGCTTGTCCTATTAGTGACAATAGCTGACTCAACATGTCTGAGTATAAGTCAGATCCAAACAATATCTATTTAGCATTTGTTTTTAAATTACTGTGTATTAGTTTCACTATACTTTTGCTATTTTTATGCTATGTATATTGGAAATGAAAATCCATCTCAAGGACCAACTTTAACGCAGTGATAAGCATAGTTAAAGTTGAAAGACATGCAAATTATTTTTACATTTATGATAGAGAAAATATTAAAATCCTTGTCTGACTCGTAACTATGCTGCTTTTTGCCTCTTGCTGAGCCATGGCCTTATCTTGAACTGATAAAGGTTGGTTTTAGTCTTTTTGGTTTTTTTTTCTCTCCAGCTTTTACACAAAAAAATAATTTCCTTACATATCTTTGTTTTCTTGGAAGTGGGGCATTTGAATGTCTCTTAAACATTTACTTTAATCGTGCTTTAAGAAAGAATTACTGTTAAATCAAATATAATTACATGTTAACATTTAATTAAGTACAATATTGGCAAAATATTGTACTAAAGATTCTACATGGTAAAATATTGGATCTAAAGATTCTAAACAATTGGGAAATCTATAGAAATGCATGTATTATGTCTGTTATGTCTTCATTGTCTATTGTTTTCTTGAACTTCTACTTCTATATTAGAAGTGGATGTGCATGTATCCTTTGACTTGTGTTCTTGAAATATGAAATCAAGTTAAGGAGACTATTTTCAGCCTAAACAATTTGAATTCTATCGTATTCCATGCATTATTTTTTAAGAAAACTTGTTGTTATTGATACCCTCAACCAAGTAAGATATTTGGCTTGGTTTTGAAGTTAGATGTTGTTCAAGGTTGGAGGGACTGTTCACTACATTGATATATATTAAAGAATGAAACCGTGTTGATGAGTATGATATATATCCTAATATAGAATGAACCTGCATATGGGGGATATATATGAAGAGCCAACATCTTGAAATGCTTTTGTTCTCATTATAAATTGAGCATTGATGTCTATAATCATTTCAAGAAGTCAGGTACTGATCAAGACATTTCCCACTACATTGGCTGCCAAGGAATCTCAAAATGTTTCAAATCATGTTGCTATTACATCCTAGGTGAATGCCTACCTCTATTACATCCATTTTGAAATGTTTTTCATCTCATTATAAATTGATCATTCATGTCTATAATTATCTCAAGAAGTCAGGTACCGATTTAAGAGGTTGTAAATTCTATTAGTTATTTTCCAAGATCTTTGAGGTATTATAGTACTTATGGAATTCCCATTTCACATCAGATATTTGCTGAGAGGAAAGTGGTTGTGATGGAGAAGGCTATTTGAATGATAAGTTTTTTTTGCTTCAAGGGAGGTTGATGGATTAGAAGTTGCTGCAATTCATCTAAGATTGCAACTGGCCCAATATGTTTGAATACATGTGTTCATATCAAACATGTTTTTTCCTTCTTTATAGTTATAACAACATTGGAGTCTTTTCTTCATGAGATAAATTTCTCCCATGCCATCGCATGTTCGTTGTATAATGTGATGTTAATTGGAAATCTCTATTTGCTATTGTGTAAAACTTTTAAGTTCAATAAACTTGTTATTTATTCTTAGTTAGACTATTTTCTATCTTTTAATAAATTGAAGTGTTCCATTTTGTTGTGGTATTAATTGCTCTCTTCACTACCTCATTTTTAATGTTACCTTTTCTATCTTCTTTTACCCTCTAATAACCACCTTTTCAACATATTATTGCACCTCCTTGAAGCAATTGCTAATCCACACTTCATTAAAATTAAAAAACAAAAAAACCACCTCACACCATCAATAAACTCGAGAGTGATAGTTCTTTTAAAAAAATTAAAAAAAACAAAAAAAATTGTCCACACTTTATTAAAATAAAAAAACAAAAAACCATCTCATACCATAAATAAACTCCGTAGTGATAGTTCTAAAAACAAAAAACTCCGTACTGATAGTTCCATGCGATTCAACTCCTCTTTAATATTGACACCTAGTCACGGCGCCATGACCATATAAATCAACCAGTATCTGACACCAACCCCAAAGTTTTCCAATTTCATTGATTCATGTGATTTTATGTGTGTGCTTGAAATTTGGTAATCTGAAACTTCATCTCCATTTCGTGACAGGGTGACATTTAAATCTGTTGAGCGTTTTGTTTGTGAAAGAAATGAACTTGGTCGGCATGCACTATATCAGGTTGGTCGGCATGCACTATATCAGGTTGGGTTCGAGAAATAGATATTGCATCCGTTTTCTGTTTACATCATTCTCTTTTCTGCTTTATATACGCTTTTCTTCTGTAATCAAAATGCAGTTCAGTGAATTACCAAACATCCCCATGTTTGGGATCCTGGCGAATTACTCCCAATTCTGTGAAGGCGACAAAAATACCAGAAGCTAGCAGGGCGATTTTTAAGCGAGGCAATCATCCAATGCAATTGCTTAACATTGTGATGCAGCATACTAGTGATGGCAGGCAAGTCTACACCCTCATAATTCAATAACCTTCAATATTTTATTTTCCTTCTGGGAACTTTGATGATCTGGGACTCAACGAGCCAGTCAATAAGCTATAGACACAGCATAGTAAACTGGGCGGGTCTACATTTTGATTAACCTTCAATATTTACTTCCCCTTCTGTGAACATTGGGAACTTTGATGGTGTGAGACGAAACGAACCAAACAATCAGCCATAGAAAGAGCATAGTAAATGGGTGGGTTTACGTTTTTGATTTTGGTGTAGCAAAGATTAGGTCTCAAGCATAAACTCAGCACAATACACAATATACACACCACAACAGAGTAACTCTACTCAACATAGTAATACATCATGTATAGTAGTAACTGTTGTATAAATTATGAAACATTAAATACTATACTGGCTGAGATATACAACCATATACATCCCAAGGTAATGCTTCATCTCGAACTGTAAATTGTTACTTTCAGAACTTTGCAATTTCAGCAATTATATTGGACTACTCTAACTAAATTCATGATTTTAAAACTACCCAAATCACTAAAATTGTAATTTAAACGCACTAAAATTGTAATTTAAATGCTCCAAATTAAGATTTAAAAAAAAATGGTCAGCCGGATTCCTGCAGGTTGGGGGCGTTTTGGTTAGCGCTTATACTGCTCCCTCATTATGACATGTCACCTCATTAAGATATAGGAGGGTGCGAGGGGATTTTTGAAAGTTGGTACCATGGTGAGAGGGTTTCCGTTGTTTATGAAAGCCCAAATCTCAAACTGTATGTTAAAGATTGGGATAGATTGCAAACACATGCACTGCGATACGGTATTGTCAATATTGCCAAAATAAGATTTAGATAGTCCAACATTTAGGTATGTTGGTTGTTGGTTTTTGCCTAGGTTTATTGCTACTCAACTTGTTTTAGTGATCTATTCTAGTTTTAGCTCCGCTGTGTATAGATATTGGTTTCCCTTGTCCACAAAAAAGCAAAAAAGTGGATGGTTTACAATGCGATGGAAAAATGGCCTACTGTAGGAAGGAAAAGCGGATGTTTCTCAGTTGTAGAGCAGTCCACCGGCTGGGGGCAGCTCCCGGGTTTAGTTCCTAGCCTATCCAGTTTTCAATATGGCATGTGAGGTAGGTGTTGAGGTTGATTGGCAGTGGCTAGGAGGCCTGTAATAAAGTGGGGCTTGTCGCAGGGGGTGTTGGATATAGTGATCCAAACCTGGATATCAAATTGGTAAAGGTGCTTGTCAGGAAAGGAGCATGCATCTGATTCAGTGGTCGTTTGCTAGCCTCCTGTTTTCCACAATTTAATGGTAGGACAGAGTTTTATGAGAAGTTCTTATTCCTTTTGCTGCACTTGTTCGTTCTTCCCTTGAACTGATGCCGTGGGAATATAATCGGGCATAATTGACCACAAGTATTTGCAACGCTCAACACACACTCGTTTTGTCTATGGTCGGGCATAATTGGCCACAAATATTTGCAACGCCCAAATGGGCGAGTCTAAGAACTAATTTTTTTGTGCAATACAATACATTGTGGGGACAATTGAGTTGCTGTGATCTTGACCTCCATTCCGCTCATTACATTCTCATTGTTTTCTGGATGAGATCTTATGGTGCATGTCCTGTCTGGTTAGAGCAAATTATCTTAAGAAAACCGCACCTTAATTATATCGCTATATTTCCTGATTTTTCCTAATCCAAGGAAAATCATCTATTGATCATTTTGTGGAATGCAATCCAAGATAAAATTTCTACCATATATTTATTATTATTTTCTATTAGGACACACATTTGTACCAAGCTATGGAATACCTTATGATATATGATATTGGGGGGGTTCATATATTTAGGGGATTGCCAAGTGAGGTGATCTTTGGAAATTTTTATTTGAAATGACCCTTGCATGCGAATCTTATGGGAGAGGAAACTAGAACTATTATTTGTGAATAATATATATCTTCACACTCCAAAGTCCAAGTAACCTAGAACCATGCTTTCATAAACAGTATACATCTTCACACTCCAAAGTCACCCCAAATCAAGAACGAGTTCTAGTTCTTGCACATCTGATTACACGGTGTTGAATGCATATCTTTCCTTTTGGGTTAAATATCTAATCTCATCTCACAATCTCTTTTTTCAAATGTGGTTCACAAACCCTTCAGTGGGGCTGCCACGTCTATGGGAAGAAATCACAGGGGGCCACCCGAAGGGGCCTCACCCCGTTTGCTTTGAGAGCTATCCTATGGGGACATCAAGTGAGGCCCTTATATAACAATGTATAGCCACCAGGGGATTTGACCCCGAGACCTCCTGCTCACAACTTACAGCACTCAACCACTTGAGCTAGCCCATCGGGCTTTTTATCTCACAATTTCATTTATTATAAACAATTCTTTTCTTCATAATCCTTTTTTGCATTTCTATTAGATAATTTTGTTTGTTTTTGCAGATTCTGATTTTGTAATTTTGTCCCTCTTGAATGTACAATTGGTGTCAGTGAAAATGAGGAATAGTATTAGTATATACGCTGTATTTATTCAATGATCTCCTATTAGGATCTTGTTCATTATTTCCACTTACGTGACCATTTTTCCTCCAATATCTTGTTGATAACGTTGTCCCCAATCCTCGTTTTCTTCACTTTCTTTGAGGCTGGAATTTTCCATAGCCAACTACTTTCTTTTGTAATTTACCTAAAGACTTCAAATCAATCCTTTTCTACTTCATTTTATAGCACCATAGGCTCCATCATTGGTTTCATAGTGGAATGCCTCATGTACCCTTCGTATCCATGTATTGTGATCTCTCCCGCTAAGAGTTCTTTTGAAGATATCACCTATAGGCTATCCCCAGTTTGTAAACAATAATCCAAACTCACTCAGTCTTCCAATTTGATATTCAACTTTCTTATGGTGATTCATCGTTTGAAGATCGCACTTTAGAAATTATTTGTACAACCATGCGCCCATATTCTAACTTATCTTTTCATTTGTGCAAGTATCCCATCGTGACATAAACAAATAATTCACTTGCCATTCATAAATCGTACAGTCAGCATCATGGTAATTAGTAACTACCACAACTTACATGTGCTTGGTAAATAGGTGACCAATTACCTATATGCGTATCAGCTTCATGAAAATGCCAACTTTAATGCCCTATTTCCGATTGTTTCTGTACAATCAGACCAAAGTGTTTTCCTAACAAGTCAAAGGGTCTTAACTAAATTTTTGTACAATGGGTCTACCCAAATATCTATACAAAACAGATGAATTTTCCATGCCTTTTGGTGTTATAACTGATGATTACCAATGGTTGTAACATACATTATACAAGGCAAACATACATTGGACTTGGGCCAAAAATATCAGTTCATGAAACTGATAACAGTCATAATGCAAACACAAGGAGCATAAAAATAGGGGGATGCTACACGCTGAGATTCTTTGTTGTCTTCCTCGATCAGGTTGTCCTGATAAGTCTGTGATATTCATGCTGGGTGTTTGCATGATCCATGAGTTTGTTATACCGGGGCCTGTGTTACAACTTGAACTAGCATGTGTGATTAAAGCCCCATAGAACAATGTTAGTCCAACTATAACCTAGAGGTGTTACCCAATGTCACCTCGAGAACCACCTCCTTGCACTTTAGGTTGGCTCTTCTCCAACTCATGGGGGGCTTTTCTATGATAGGATTGCTAGGTTATGGCAATAAGGGGACAAGGTGATTTGAAGAGTTAGCCTTAACAAAACAGTTTTTTGGTCTTTTGTAGTATATAAAGGGGGTGATGGAAGGACTATGAAGACTAGTGCCAATCCCAAGGCAAATGGAGTCAAAGGGAACAAGACCAATGAAGGGGTAAGTCCAAGAAAGAATTATGGAAGATCAAATCCCTTGGGGCGCCAACTGAAAAACCCCAACATGTTACAACATGAATGTCAAAATCGGTAGGAGCTCCCTTGCAGTGCCAACTCCAATACTAACTGGGGTGTTTCTTATACTAATTAAATACTACAAGTTCTTACTCTATAAAGATGATCCAGAACTAATGTAATATCTATGCATAAAACAACAAAGAGATGGAGGAGATTTTTCACTCACAATCCTTCCAGTGGGACAAATTTGTCCTTCTATGGCCCAAATTAGCAAATCTAGTTATTCCATCAATCATTTGCAACATTAAAGATGAGAACAAGGAACCACACTAATGGAGAAGAAATCCTTTACACTTAAAAAATGCTCCATAAAGATATGTCAATTAGGCTTCAAAAGAGAGAAAGATCTCAAAATCCAACCATCTGTTCAAATGAGGAAGAGGTTCTCTTTATACAGGAGAGTATATCTATTTCCTTTACAGTAAAATATTCATTAATTCCTAGATCTAACCTAGAGTGGAGTAAACAATGACAAAACCCTACTGAAATCCTAACAAACTCCTAACAAATACATAAAAAGGTGGTAAAATGACTTGTTAAATGCTAAGATACAAAAGGCCTCAAATCAGAGGGGCTCCTCCATCAAGTAAGCCAAGCAAAGTCCAGACAATAGTCTCCAAAGGCTTCTCCAAGGGGGAGCACTCCAATAGCAAATGTCCACTTAGCAACTGATTGACCTCCAAGTGGCAACAAAAGTCCATAAGTGGAAAGATCTCCTCCAAGTGTGGCCGTCTCTCCAAAGTGCCCTAAAACTTCTCACAAGGCTGAATGATCACCAAAGAAGGAAACCATAAGCACTGTTTCAAAGTGCAAGAAGCCTCTTAAGACATGTGCAAAAGCCCCTCAAAGGCTGGACGTCCAATCAGATGTGGCGAAGTGGTAGCAATAGAGTGGACCCTTCCACATGTGATAGTTTCAGAAAGGCTACAATAATACATGCAGATTGGCCCTCAATAAAAATCTTCCTCCTCAAGGTGAAAGCCCTATAAATGATGCATCAATGATCAAATAGAAGACCTCTCTATGGCTTGTACATGGACTTCAAGAGTGCTGAACGCTTCGCCTTTCAGGCCTTTAATCACACAGTGAGATGGATTCTAAGCTATTGCTACAGATCACAGGCTGCCACTTCCCAAAGGTTCACATAAATTACTAAATGTCAGTGTGCTTTTGCTTCAGATTCTGCTCATTGAAACCTACCATCTATTCAAGCCTGGGCATATCTTCTACAAGAGTCCTTTGCTGGTCACTGCAGCCTCAGAATGATGTGACCTAAACCCTCAAACCACAAGTACCTTCCCTTCCAAAACACAGCCACAAGCCTTAGAAACAAGGTTGCGGGGAAGCGCTCCCCCCCGCCCCTGCTCCGGAAGCTCGCTTCGGAAGGAAGCGCTACAGGAGCTAATCAGAAGAGCGCTTCTTGGATAGCTCCCGATCCGGAACGATTTCGGAAGCGTGATTCCTCCTTCAAAATTTTGCTTCCTGCTCTGTTCGGAAGCGCACGCTTCCATCGCTTCCTCCTGTGCTTCCGGCTTCACTCCTGACGCTTCCATCAGTGCTTTCGACAGCGCTTCCCGTCGGTTCCTACAACACTTCCCCCATTAAACGACGCCCATGGCCCGCTTCTTGGATAGCTCCCGATCCGGAACGATTTCGGAAGCGTGATTCCTCCTTCAAAATTTTGCTTCCTGCTCTGTTCGGAAGCGCACGCTTCCATCGCTTCCTCCTGTGCTTCCGGCTTCACTCCTGACGCTTCCATCAGTGCTTTCGACAGCGCTTCCCGTCGGTTCCTACAACACTTCCCCCATTAAACGACCCCCATGGCCCGCAGAAGAAAGGAAAGGGATGCGATTTGGTTTTTAGAGGGAAGGAGGAGGGCTTTGGGAGATAAAGCCCTCTTCTCCAACCTCATTATCACTTTGCAAGAGAAGAGAAGAGAAGAAGAGAAGAGAAGAGAGGAGAAGGAGAAGGTTGCCACCATTGGAGAGCGGGAGCCAAAGAGGTAGGCTCTACAACCTTCTTTGTTCATTTGTCATTTGCTTTGTGTTAGAATGTAGTGACTAAAATGTAGTAATGTACATTGTTAAATCTCTAGTTCCCCCCTCATTTTATTGCAGGCAACAGGTTAAATCTCTAGTTCCATTTAGCGTCAACCATGATGATGGGTTTATGGTTTATTTTGTTGGTTCCATTTGTTATTTTGATGGTGGTGGTTAGAAACTGGAGGAGGAATGAGGAAGAGGATGAAGAAGTGGGAAGTGGCACATACCATGGAGAGGAGGAGGAGGAGGAGGAAGAGTAGGGGGAAGAGGAGGAGGAAAACCGAAAGAAAACCAAAGAGGACCTCACACCCTTATGGAAATATGTTACAAGGTAGACAAGAACTAGAGGGGGTGGAACCAAAAAGTTTGTTTGCCCCCATTGTAAAAAGACATACACAGGCTCATATACCTGCGTGAGAAGACATCTATGTGGGCACATGCCATGTGATGAAAGAAAAACTGTAGGAGTTTGTGTTTTCCCAAATGTGGTATCAGCACAAAGAGCCATGTATAAGAAGGAAGAATTTGAAGCACAAAACATAACAAAACGATCATCGGATGACCATGACCTTTCATGCTCACCAAGAATTGGAGGCCTATCCACCCAAGGCAGTAGATTCTCTCCCATGCAATCACATGGCAAGACAATATCAAATTTCCTTGATCAAGGTGGTAGGGATGACGTGGACTCAAAAGTGTATCGGTTTCTCTATGCGTGTGGCATACCATTCAATGTTCTTCGCTCACCCTATTGGCATGAAATGGTAGAGGCCATCCGCACTGTCCCAGCAAGATACAAGAGCCCTGGGTATGACAAAGCTAGAATTGTGGGGCTTGACAAGGAAAAAGCCAAGATCCAAAATGCTTTGAGGCAATTCACAAATGCTTGGAATGAGTATGGGGTATCAATTGTATCAGATGGTTGGACCAATGTGAAAGGTAAGCCATTGATAAATGTTCTTGGTGTCTCTGCTACTGGTACAGTCTTCCTTTCGGCACATGAATTCTCAGATAAATTCAAGACTGACATTAACATTGCAGGACTCCTACTCAAAAACATTGAAGCTATTGGTCCATACAATGTCATCCAAGTCATAACAGATAATGCTGCTAATTGTAAGGCAGCGGGAGTAATCATTGAAGATAAATACCCCAACATATTTTGGTCTTTTGATGCATGACATTATTAAGTTGAAGGAAAATGAATACAAATGGATTGGTGAACTGTACAAAAAGGGCAAGCACATGATAAGATTTATTACCAACCATAGCAATGCCCATGGCATTTTCCACACTCAAAGTTAGAGCTATTAAAGATAGCAAAGACTAGATTTGCTAGCTATTAGCTCACCTTTAGGCGCCTTTTGAAGGTAAGAGAGGCATTGGCTAGCATGGTATCAAGTGAATCATGGCAAGTCTTGAAAGATAGGGCTACATCCACATCTGACAGGCTTGATTTTCAGGATGTGGAAGACATAGTTCTTGATGGTCAATTTTGGGCAAGTGTCAAGTTTGTTTTGCAGTTCATAAAGCCCATTTATCACATGATTCGGTTTGCAGATACAGATAAGTTGGTAATTGGGGAGGTGTATGAGCAGATGGATAGCATGTTGGACCAGATTAAAGATATTGTTGAATCGAAGGATCCCATCCTGTATGACCATATTCACACACTTGTGGTCAAAAGGTGGGAACATCTCAACGTTCCACTGCATGCCTTAGCATATGTATTAACACCAAAATATTATTCTCCATCTTGGTTGGCCAAACCAGCACTTGGGGGTGGGGTTAGGAGAAAGACCCACACAGATCCAGATGTACAGGTTGGGTACTGTTACCACCTAAGTTGTACTTAGTGGTTTTTTATCAAGTGAGCTTGGTGAACTGGACAAGGATAACTTGTTCGAACTTCAGAGAACCTTCAGTCTTGCTTCTGGGAAGCTTTGTTGTACTATATCACATGTTCATACCCCATGGGGGAATTGTAATAAATGTTCTAGCATGATAGCGTCTGTAAAAGACTCGGCCTCTTAGACTTTATTTGTCAATCCGATCAACCCAGGGTGTTTTTTCCCTTGGTTATTATTGGTTGTTGAATAAACGACTGATAATTTCTGAGTTTTTCACTCCATACCTCCAAAGTTGGGGTGGTCGACTTGGCATTTAGGCCTATTGAGGTTATTAGAGTCTATGTGTCAATGTATAAACATGCTAGATATCATGGTCGAGTCATATGAACATGTCTAAGTCCCCTTAGGTTTTTTCAATTTTTCAAATTTTTAATTTTTTCAGTGTTTTTTATTAAAATTTAATTTTTCCAAAACTTAGGCTATTTTTTAATAGTTTAATTGGAAAAATTGATTTTGTAATAAAAGTGGGCCAAATAATAAGTTTCAGTCATGTAGGTGCTCATTTTCAAGCTAAGAGCACCATGTAAATCCATGGACCCACTATTTTCTAGTTTTGAGTGATTTTCCATCACTTAGGTCAGAAAGCCCCAAAAATCAATTATTGATTATTTTAATTAATAAATTGATGAAGAATGGAGCAAATCCAGAATCATAGATCAGTGGATTCTTAGCCAATTTGATTGAAATCAGTCAGATCTGAACCATATTGACTAGATCTGACAAATCCTTGACTGAAGGAGGTGATCAAATTAGATCCAGAGTTGATCTTCAGCATCCTTTATGGGGAATTTCGCCCTCCCTCTCTCCTCCACACGTTTTTGGCTCATCTGGATGAGTTTTGGTGGATGCTTCAGTCAACAGGTTGAGGTGTCAGTCAGATCAGCCCCCCGATTGACAGTTGCACTCAGTGAGACTCAGATCTAGCTCAGCTAGACACAGATCAGGCATTGATGGACTCTCCTTCAGCTGATTTGATCTATCTCCTTGGGATTTGCGCCCTCCTGGGCTGGATCTCCTGGTTTTTGTATATATCCAGGCACAAGCTCCCTCTTCCAAGCTAGTTAGAGTTGGATTGAAGGGCTTGCCATTGTAACTGTGTATTTGATCATCATTTGTGAATAAAGAAGCTTTGAAGGCTATACTGTGTAGTGCATGTGTCTGTGTGGATTCTCAGTGTTATGCTGCTGATGTGGTAGCTGCAATTTCTTGCCAAATTCTGTGCTGCTTCTGTGTTTCTGGCTTCAAGGATTTGGTTGAATCAAGTAAGGGTGTAAACTAAGCAAGTTAGATTGCTTGATCTTGTTTATCCATATGATGTATGCTCAATAATTTCAGTTATATGCTTAAATAAGATTATTTTTGCATGATCTCTCATTTTTGTTGCTCTATACATCTATATCCAGATCTCACGAGGTGTGTGCAGGCTTGTATTATTTAGTTGCAGGTTTCTGATTGGATGAAGGTGTGGATCTAGGTTGACGCCATTCCTTATCCAATAAGCTCAAGGCTCTGTCCCTCGGCATTCCACAAAAGGGCCTCCTTTCAGCTAGGTCCATTCAAGCAACGATCCGACCTTCTCTCCTCTTCTTCTCATTTCTATAAAAAATCAATTTTCTTACCTGGTTACTATGTTCGAAAGCTTTGTATCATTTGGATCTATTATATCTAAGTAAAATTTACATAGATCTGATATTTCAAAGCTCATAGTCTAGATCTCAATTCTGAAAATTATCATTAAGCTTTCTAGATCTAGCATAAGGAAAGCGTCCATTTTGCATGACAAGTTAAAGAGAATCAGTAGGTTGCATGCTTCAGTTTTCCTTTCTGTTTTAAAAAAGATTAAATCCAGCAATTAGTGCATATTTCATTGGCTGCACAAACAGCAAGCCAAGATCCCAAGGAAAGCTTGCTTTCCTTGGTTCCTTTTTCGCCTGTTTAGCTAGTTTTAACTTCATTTTTTTGAGATAAGGTAGGCTGATCCAAAGGTACTCTTAAAGTGCTTTTGGGCGTATGTTATTCTAACATGCTCGCTAGTTTTTAGCAGGTCTGACAGAAAAGAAAGGAAGCTGCTGTTCGAAAGTGGCCTCAGGAGCGTTCAAATCCCCCCGGGGTCTCCCATTTGATTAAAACCTTTAATTTTCGCACTTTGTAAGCTCTTGATTTCACTCTGTATAAGGATCAAGAGGAATTATATCAGTTCTCTGATATTGTAACCGTTGTTAATAAAAATAATTTTTTGAATAGGCTCTTTCGAGCCCATTCCCCATCCCCCCTGGGGGGTTTTGTGTCGGTGTCCTTTTTGTTGCTTTTTGCTCATTTCTTTTTTTTTCAAACTAGCATTGATCTAATCTGTAGGGTAGTATACTTGATTTTATCATCAATTTCATATTCCACTTTTTGTATTTCAAAGTAATCATAATACTTACCCCACGACTTCCCGATTGACCCGAAAGGGGAAAGAGATTCGTGGTAGGACTAATTAGAAAACTAGAATTGTGTATCTATTTTATTTTTTGTCATTTGTTTTTCAGCTTTTATAAAATTAACCCCTCCTTGATTCCCCGATTGAGATCCACTTGGATTGAAAGAGGTTCCTGGAGAGTTTTCTTTTAAACAAGAACACCCAGTTTAAAACTTACTAAAATTGACAAGACTCCAGTGTGTATGCTCTGCACTTGGCTCCGGTTCGTCCGATCAGTCAAGCTGTATCGAAAGCACTTGAGTGACTAGTATAATTAGGATTCATTCTCCCAAATTAACAAACCAACAGGTGAAAATCCAACACCTAGATCGAACCATCATGGTGGCAAAATACCCAAAGGAAGTGGGAACTTCTGAAAAGTGACCTCGGGGCGCCGATCTCTGTCACACCCTAACGGGTGCGTTATGAACAAAAGCCCTAGAGACTCCATTCAGCCCACATATTCCTTGCGGGTAGCCGTGAAGGTTTAGTTTTGGACATACTCCAAGTACTCTCGGGTATATCTGGAGTCCCCCCTTTGCTTAATTTTAATCAATTCACACTTCAAATTTAACTTAAAACGTACCAAGAGGCAATCGCAAAACACTCACTCCAAGCACATGCAAGTACATTATTTCTATTTTTTGACTTCATTCTAAGGTACTGGTTATTTTCTTGCTTTATATATATATTGTGTCTCAGCATTGTGCTTTCGTGTGTTTATTTTCATATCTTGTCATCTTTGAATGCCTATAGTTAAATTTCGAACTCCTAAGTAACTCATTCAGTTTAACATCACAACACTAAGTAATTATATCCTTTATAACTTAATAGGGTCTACCCCCCTTGGCTTCGTTAGGAGTTGAGCCTAAACGGAGGAGTCAAGAACAAGGTGACAACCTTGACTCGAGACTTGCCCCCAGGGACACACCGAGTGGCTTGAAGATTTCTCCACGTGACCTAGGTGTGTGAAAGGCGGCAACATTTTTTGGCGCCGTTGCCGGGGATAAATCTTTTTATTCCCGAGTACGACTTAGCTTAACTTTTTTCTAAACAACTAAAAAGATAAAAACTTTTGATTGATCTAGTCTTTAAAAAACATAAAAATTAAAACTCGATCCATCTGGCGACTCCACTGTCTAACATCCCTTCAAGAATTTCTACCTGAAGAAACCACTGACAATTATTCAGTCCTCTCCCTGATCCCAAAAGTTTTATTAGGGAAAGATTGAATAGGTAGACTTCTCATAGAAACCTTGAAGATTTAGGAGACCAATCCCTCTCAGATATCCATCACATATTTGTAGAGAGTCATGTTCACTAATCTCAAGAAATGACGGAATTATTCAAACCGCTTGACTTTTCTCAAATAGCAGGTGCTCCCCATTCCATTCCAAAAGATGCTATCAAGAAGCTCCCCATATTTCAGGGCAATAATGCCATCACTGCCAAGTCTCACCTTCGAATGTTTGAAAAACACCTGGTCAGTTATTACAATGATGCTGCCCATGACCATGGCGATGTCAAAATGACGCTCTTTGCTTTATCTTTGGAAGATGATGCTGAAGAATGGTACTTCGACCTAGATGATGATTCATGTAAAACTCTTAGTGAATTCCTAGAGGGTTTTAAGAAGAAATGGGGGGAAAAAAGAACCAAGACATCTGCTTGCTGCCCTCCATAACATAAAGAAGATGGAGAATGAAACCATTGATGAATTTAATACTAAGTTCAGGCGTGTGGTTGCGGACCTCCCTAGAGAAATCAAGCCAAGGGATGCCTCCATCCTCATATCTTACATCGAAGCTTTCACTGGTGATTTGAGGTACCAGCTAAAGGACAAAGAGCCGGCCGATATAAAATTTGCTCAAGAATTGGCCGAGAAAATAGAAAAGAATATGCAGTCTTTAGGGAAATCCAACATTCCAGGTTACACTAGGGGAAACACTTCATACAACGAAGAAAAGGGAAAAGCCTTTGAATCAGAAGAAAAGGGAGCCTCTAAAGATCCCATGGAAAAGGTAATAGACATGATAAAAGGCTTGGTTACTAGTCAAAACCAACTTATGACAGATCAGTCTGCACAATTGAATCCTATGCACAATAGAGTAATCACAACGGAAAGAAATAATGGACCTAGGAACTTTCAGCCTAGGCAAGATCAGATGTATCAAAAGAAGTTTCCTCAACAAGAGCTTAGGATTCCAAACATGTTAGACTTAGCTAACATGGTAGAAGAAGTAATTCCATGGTGTAGACCCTGTGAACAATTCCACCAAGAAAGCACTTGTTATGTTGCAAATTAAGTCATGGAACATGGACTTCTCGAGGTCAGTAATCAGGAAACAAATGCAAGCGAGCCTGATCATATATACATGGTAGGCCAGGCCTACCCTTTGTCACCATCTAAACAGTACAAGCCTGGGGATGAAACCATTGCAGAATCTTATAGTGAAACTTATGATGAAAACTGTAATATACATGATGGGACTCTTATGTGTTCTCCATATAATGATGACAGTCTAGAAGGTTTACTACCTTGTGGCCTTTTCTCTGAAGAAGATGAGTATGAAAATGAGGACAAGTATAGCTTGGAGCATGATACAAGTGACGAAGACTCCCTTATCCCCGACAAAGATGTTGATGAGGAGTCCTGGACATTCATGGAAAATCCAGTCTGTGACATGAATAAAGAGGAAAATAATGAACCGGAAAATTTTGATGGTTTTGTTGATTTTTCTGTCTATGGCATATCTAAAGGAGAGAGCATGGACCATGTGGCCTTGGGAAACTTTGATATGAAAAAGGAGCATGCAGTTTATCCACATGATCAGTCTAAGCCATATATCAGTATCAGTAATGAAGACAAAGAGAACTCGATAATGAAACCTAATATCAACAATGGGGAATCCATCACATCTAACATAGATGATGGTGATGGCTATTGGGATTTTTGTGGATATCTTAGTAAGAATCCTATCTATGCTATATCTAGCAAGGGGAGTGTCTATTTAGAAATTTGTGGAAGTCCAATCTACTATACTTCCATAGAGGGAAGCATGGATATGGAGACCTTGGAAAATCCTAGTATGGAAAAGCAGCATTCAAAACTCTTATATGATCATTCAGAGTCATATCATGCAGAGCCGCACAAAGGTATCAATAATGAAGACATGGAGAAGCAATGTTGTGAAAAGACAAATGTGATGCAGTTATTAGAATATCAGTCTCACCTATCATCTTCACATATAGAGTTTCCTCATGACTTGGAGCCACTTGGGGCTTATACAGTGAATTATCATTCGGTAAGCCTTGATGATCAGTATGACGGTGTAGTCAATCTACCTCATCATTCTCATTTGTACCTCAACTCTGTCCAGTCATGGATAGAAGTAGCCTGCGCAAGCACTTACCGGTTTGGGAGGAAGTTTGACGACATTATTCATGCCTATGATTTCCCATCCATCCCACCCATTCCGGATCATCACGCAGGTTTGCATTTTCTGAATAAAGTATCCTTACTTTAGCTGGTAACCAAAGACAAGGAAATTTTTTCTTATGTTAATAAAATTCTTAGGTGGTTACATTGGATTTCTGATTACACTTAACCCTTTTTATATCATGCTTAGAGTAGGAAAATAAGCTCCTTGAAAAAGAGCATTTGCTTTCCGCATTTTTTGTTTTGTACTTAGCTATAATCAAACATTTTTGTTTTCATTAGTTAGTTACATTTATTTTGTTTAAATAAATAAGCTTAATGTTTCATTTGGTTTTCTGTGTAAAGCTTGTGCTACTAAGGTTTTCTTGTCAAGTTGATATGTTTTTACAGGGTGTATAAACTAGAGATTCTGGTGTTCTCGTATCCTCTCCTTGCCCTATGACTAGATCGAGCACACGTCCCGCAGTTGGAGCCAGAATGTTACCACCTAAGTTGTACTTAGTGGTTTTTTATCAAGTGAGCCTGGTGAACTGGACAAGGATAACTTGTTCGAATTTCAGAGAACCTTCAGTCTTGCTTTTGGGAAGCTTTGTTGTACTATATCACATGTTCATACCCCATGGGGGAATTGTAATAAATGTTCTAGCATGATAGTGTCTGTAAAAGACTCGGTCTCTTAGACTTTATTTGTCAATCCGATCAACCCAGGTTGTTTTTTTCCTTGGTTATTATTGGTTGTTGAATAAACGACTGATAATTTCTAAGTTTTTCACTCCATACCTCCAAAGTTGGGCTAGTCGACTTGGCATTTAGGCCTATTGAGGTTATTAGAGTCTATGTGTCAATGTATAAACATGCTAGACATCATGGTCGGGTCATATGAACATGTTTAAGTCTCCTTAGGTTTTTTCAATTTTTCAATTTTTTAATTTTTTCAGTGTTCTTTATTAAAATTTAAATTTTCCAAAACTTAGGCTATTTTTTAATAGTTTAATTGGAAAAATTGATTTTTTAATAAAAGTGGGCCAAATAATAAGTTTCAGTCATGTAGGTGCTCATTTTCAAGCTAAGAGCACCATGTAAATCCATGGACCCACTATTTTCTAGTTTTGAGTGATTTTCCATCACTCAGGTCAGAAAGCCCCAAAAATCAATTATTGATTATTTTAATTAATAAATTGATGAAGAATGGAACAAATCTAGAATCATAGATCAGTGGATTCTCAGCCAATTTGATTGAAATCAGTCAGATCTGAACCAGATTGACTAGATCTGACAAATCCTTGAATGAAGGAGGTGATCAAATCCTTGGTTCCTTTTTCGCCTGTTTAGCTAGTTTTAACTTCATATTTTTGAGATAAGGTAGGCTGATCCAAAGGTACTCTTAAAGTGCTTTTGGGCATATGTTATTCTAACATGCTCGCTGGTTTTTAACAGGTCTGACAGAAAAGAAAAGAAGCTGCTGTTCGAAAGTGGCCTCAGGAGCGTTCAAATCCCCCCAGGGGTCTCCCATTTGATTAAAACCTTTAATTTTCGCACTTTGTAAGCTCTTGATTTCACTCTGTATAAGGATCAAGAGGAATTATATTAGTTCTTTGATATTGTAACCGCTGTTAATAAAAATAATTTTTTGAATAGGCTCTTTTGAGCCCATCCCCATCCCCCCTGGGGGGATTTGCGTCGGTGTCCTTTTTGTTGCTTTTTGCTCATTTCTTTTTTTTTCAAACTAGTATTGATCTAATTTGTAGGGTAGTATACTTGATTTTATCATCAATTTCATATTCCACTTTTTGTATTTCAAAGTAATCATAATACTTACCCCACGACTTCCCGATTGACCCGAAAGGGGAAAGAGATTCGTGGTAGGACTAATTAGAAAACCAGAATTGTGTATCTATTTTATTTTCTGTCATTTGTTTTTTAGCTTTTATAAATTAACCCTTCCTTGATTCCCCGATTGAGATTCACTTGGATTGAAAGAGGTTCCTGAAGGGTTTTCTTTTAAATAAGAACACCCAGTTTAAAACTTACTAAAATTGACAAGACTCCAGTGTGTATGCTCTGCACTTGGCCGCGGTTCGTCCGATTAGTCAAGCTGTATCAAAAGCACTTGAGTGACTAGTATAATTAGGATTCATTCTCCCAAATTAACAAACTAACAGGTGAAAATCCAACACCTAGATCGAACCATCACGGTGGCAAAATACCCAAAGG
Source organism: Pseudotsuga menziesii (assembly GCA_001517045.1). NCBI lineage: Eukaryota > Viridiplantae > Streptophyta > Pinopsida > Pinales > Pinaceae > Pseudotsuga > Pseudotsuga menziesii. The sequence goes on along the minus strand of LPNX010360972.1, from coordinate 18,010 downwards.
AAGCGGGAACTTCTGAAAAGTGACCTCGGGGCGCTGATCTCTGTCACACCCTAACGGGTGCGTTATGAACAAAATCCCCAGAGACTCCATTCAGCCCACATATTCCTTGCGGGTAGCCGTGAAGGTTTAGTTTTGGACATACTCCAAGTACTCTCGGGTATATTTGGAGTCCCCCCTTTGTTTAATTTTAATCAATTCACACTTCAAATTTAACTTAAAACGTACCAAGAGGCAATCGCAAAACACTCACTCCAAGCACATGCAAGTACATTGTTTCTATTTTTTGACTCCATTCTAAGGCACTGGTTATTTTCTTGCTTTATATATATATTGTGTCTCAGCATTGTGCTTTCGTGTGTTTATTTTCATATCTTGTCATCTTTGAATGCCTATAGTTAAATTTCGAACTCCTAAGTAACTCATTCAGTTTAACATCACAACACTAAGTAATTATCCTTAGTAACTTAATAGGGTCTACCCCCCTTGGCTTCGTTAGGAGTTGAGCCTAAACGGAGGAGTCAAGAACAAGGTGACAACCTTGGCTCGAGACTTGCCCACAGGGACACACCGAGTGGCTTGAAGATTTCTGCCACGTGACCTAGGTGTGTGAAAGGCGGCAACAGGTACATGGCTGCTATAGACAAGTTGGTCCTTGATGAAGAGGAATGTGCCTTATTGTGTAGTGAATTAAGCAAATACCTCAGTGATATTGGTTCGTTTGGTACTTTGCATGCTAGAAAAGATCGAGATAGGGCGCCTCCTATTGAATGGTGGAACATGTTTGACTGATCATGCCCACGCTTGTATAAATTGGCAATTAAAGTGCTTTCAAAGGTGGTAAACAATTCCTCTGCAGAAAGGTGTTGGAGCACCTATAGCTTCATCAACTCGGTGGAAAGAAACCGATTAAATGAAAATCGGGCAAAAAGCTTGGTTTATGTACATTCAACTTGAGGTTGTTGACTCATTACTGTGAGCGGGCCAAAACCGATAGATCGGATGTCACTTGGGACAACAATCCGGAGGAGCATAACTTGGAGGATGGAGCCTTAACTTTAGAGCGCTTGGAGGATGAGCTTTTGGGCGATGAGGATGACCATGCAGCAGTAGCAGCAACAATGCCACCACCATCTGCTACCTTGTTTCCAGATGCACCATCTTTTCCTAGAGGTTCAACTTCACAACCCCCACCTGCATCAGCGAGGGGGGGTCATACAGGACCAAGTCTTGGACGTGGCTCAAGCTGCTCAACATCGGTGGCTACTGGGGATGAATATCCTGCTCCCTTTGTTCATAGACCATGGGAAAAGAATTAGAAATTTCCTGTGGCAAGAGGAAAACATCCATAAAATCTACTTTTCTTGTCTTTTCTTATTTATAGTACTTTCAAGTTTTTGCACTGTTGAGATTTGAGAACTTGAGTAATTGACTCTTTTATATTTATTATGGTATATTTTGTGAACATTACATGGCAATTCAAGTTTGAAGTTGAACTATGAAGCTGTAAGGTTGATAACTTGATGTTATGGATAATGGACCTATGTTTGACGAATTCACTAGTATATGATAATTGATTGAATCATTGATGGCTGATGAATGATGTTATATGGTATTATGATTTATCATGTTATGGTTTATTTCATGTTTTTATGCTTTCCACGACTAATTCAACATTCTACAAGCATTTGTTGGCATATATGCATCAAAATATATATTATATAAAAAATGCTTCCGAAATGCTTCCAAACCGGAAGCTTCTGAAAATTTCGCTTCCTACTTGGAAGCTTTTGAAAATTTCGCTTCCTGCTCTCGCTCCCGCTCCCGCTTCCCACTCCCATGTAACCTTGCTTAGAAAGATACTGTGGGCAGGAGAAGCTCTCCACCAAGGGGCATGTATACAAAGCCTTCTCAAATCTACAACATAAATGGGTGGATGACAACTGCTACAGCTCATCTCATAATGTTCTTTGCAAGCCTCAAGTATAGATTTGTTCCACAGGAATAATCAGGACCTAAGAACCCTGTCCTTGCCATGCTTTAGGTCTGAAATACTTCTTGCTGCATACATAGACGTCTCACCTTTAGATTTGTTTGCATCCTGTTACCAACTTATTTGTACCATAGCTGGATCAGCGGAGGAGTCGCCATTTGACAAACATGATACATGTTTGTGTTCCAGTGCATCGGATGATCTACCCTTTGTGTCTAGCCAGTTTTGGCTAGGCAGTTTTTGTTTTGAATAATTATGACCATGGTCCCGCGGGGTTTGTAATAAAGTGTTCTAGTAGGGGTTTTGAGTGGTTCGGTCCCCTAAGACGTAGAATTTCAACTAAGGTATTCTAGGGAGTTTTTTGCCCTTGTCAATTATGCTTTGCCTATAGCTGGGTATAATCGACGAGGTTTTCTCCCGCTTCCTCCAAAGCTGGAATGCCCGATTTTGAATTTTGGGCCTTGGGGAGTTATTAGAGCCCAACTGAATTGTATGAACCTACTAGACACTAATAGAATAGAGCATGGTCATGTCTTAGATCACCAGGACCCCTAGAAAAAATTTTGAAATTTTTTTACTAGACGCGTTGGATTTAGGATTTTAATTATTTTTTAATTTTTCCAAGGTTTTTAATTAAATTTTTCCATAAATTAAATGGAAACATTCAAATTGTAATAAGTCAGCCATTCAGGGTCCGAATTCAGTGATTGAAGGCTCTAACCCTAAGCCAAACATCATTCTTGATCAGCCAGCCAGCTATCTCCAAGTTTCAGATCATCATTCAGCTACATAACTCATAATTTCTCAAAAAAGTCAGTTTCAGGGAAATTATTGATTAAATATTAAAAATGATTATTTTGGAGAAAATTCTAATCTCTCCAAATTAATCCGAATTGAATGAAATAAAAGGCTAAATGACATGGCATCGGGCATTAATGATGATTGAGGTTGGCACAAATTTGCTTCAGTTAACAATCAGAGAGCATTGAGTTCTCATCCACTTGGCCAATTCGCCTCCTTCAGTGATGACCACGCTTGGGTGAGTTGGAGCTTGTTTATTGGCTTGATGAGATGTTCGAGGTGAAGAGCAAGAGGTATGGTCCTTGAATCATGGCTTACTAGGGTTTTGGCTCCTCCAAACCTAGCACAAGCCTCCTTATGGCCTCACGCCTACCTTCCCAAGCCTATCACGTGTGCCTCTCCTCTTCCTCACGTTAGAGCATTAAAACCTCACGTTTTTGCTTGTGGAGGTCTCATTTGGATGGTGGTTGGAGTGGTTAGGGTTGGAGTGGGGGCGCCTTGCTTAGGTGGAGGCCTCCCCTCACTCCTAGCTTCTTTATTTTTGGTTTGGCTCTCTCACATGGCTACAAAGCTAGGTTTGCACCCTCCTTGGGTTTTAGGGTTTCAGCACTCTCTCATTGTATAAATAAAGGCTCTTTTAGCTCTATTAGGATGGGAATTTTTGGCATAGAAGCTCTGGAGAATTTTCATTGTAACATTTTGGTTAAGATTTAATAAAGTTGATGACTTTGGAGGTCAATGCAGAAGCTCTTTGTTTGTCATGATTCACCTTGTGAGGTGATACCTTTCTTTGCTCCCTTCTCTCTTGATTCTTAAGCATTTGATTGTATAATTGTTGAAGGCTAACAATCTAGCACTATATTGTATAATCCATGCTTTTCTCTTGAAGTTGTGTTGCTTTCAGGTTGTCTGATATACAAGGGCTCTTTTATGGTTAACATTCATTCTGTAGGTTCTACAAGGAGTCATTTTCTTTCAAGAAAGTCGAGAAGCATAAGTTTCTTTGCCTCATCCATCAAGCAGAAGCAATTCTTTCCGGTTACTTTTCTTAAGTTGGATCTAAACATCTCTCTTCTTTCCTCATATTTCTATGTATCATATGTTAGTTTTGACTTGAGAAAGTAAGCTTGGGATTTGATCCCAAGTGCCACATAATTTTGTGGCTACTTCTCTTTCCCCATTAGCATCCTTGCGTACATCCAGCTAGATTGGACGGTTTCGGGACTAGTGCTTCTAGTGGTCGTTTTGTTCGAAGGTTGATCCCACCTTTGGTTGATTGTCTTGTTGACTTTTTGTCCTCTTCTTCTAGGTTGGATTTGGCCTCTTTCCACCTTGTTGTTTGATTGTCTTTTTGATTTCTTCGATGCCCTCTTTCTTCAAAATTTTTGCAGCCACTTTTCTCCTAAGTTGCTGCCGTGTTTTTACCATTTTTTGCAGCCCTCTTATTGTTTAGCTTGCTGCCCCTTTTCCTCCTTTTTTGCAGCCCTCTTATCAGATGTTCACTTCCCCCTTTTTTCCCTCGTTTTCTCATTTGTTTTAGTCATCTTTTGCCCTCTTTTTGCTCCTTTCTATCCCCTTCCTTGTTTCCATTTTGCAGGTTTGAAGAAAAGGTTCTCAACAAAAAGATAAATCACTTTCCTTTTTTGTATAAAATCTATTAAAAAAGCTTCATTTTTAGTCTTCTAGCTTTATTTTAAAAGTCCTTTTCAAGGGTTAAATTCCCAAGGGAAATTGTAACACTTAATAAAATTTCTCTTTTTGAGTGGGGTTTTTAAGCCCCCACTCCCAACCTCCCCCATTTGGGGAGGTTTGTGGTGTTCTTAGATTATATTCGCTTTACTTAGAATAGTTTCATTTTCTTGCTTGGAACACTAATTGCTAGATTAGCTTGTTTTGATTCATTGTGAAGTTGTGTACTTTGTCATTTAAAATTTTCATCTTTCAAAAGTATTTCAACTGTTTTAAAGCATAAAGCTCTTGAATCTCACTTTGTGGATCAATAGTGCTCTCTATCGGAGAGTTGATTTTATTTCGGTTTTCTACTTACCCCCATGCTCTCCCAATTAAGGCCTTAAAACCTGAAAGAGATTCTTGGGTAGATTAGTTGTTTTCTTTATTTGCAAGTGGTTTATCATCTTACTATGTCATTGCTTCATTATTTTACAATTTGTTGAGCTATCATGTGGTTTCAATTTACAAGTTGATTGTCTTATAAAAAGAACCAAAGTCTCTTGAACTTGCAGTAACCCAAGTCAAGAGCACTCTCTGTCGGAGAGCATTCCCACTGCATTATCCTTGCATCAAGCATATAGATTAATTAAAGTCTCTTGAACTTCTGTTATAAGACAAAGTCAAGAGCACTCTTTGTTGGAGAGTTGAACTGTGTGCTAATAATAAAATCTTTTCAACTCACATTCCCTCTTAATTAATTTACTTCGTTGACATCCTTCACCTAGTATGCTCTGTTGACTTCATAGTTGGGCTCGTACTCAGAACGGTGAACGGACTTGCTAAGATCGCAATAACAACAGAACTAAAATTTTACCCCTTAACCAACGCATCGGCGTTGTAGAAAGTTTCAAGTCTATTCTCAGTAAAGGCGCCGGAACTCTCCGTTGTCTAAGCTTCCCGGCTAGCTGGTTAATCCTTCTAGATACCAGCCCGAGATACTGGACGGGCCGACATGTCTTTAACGGAATGACTCTGAACACTTTCCCGGTTGGTCTCTGATACCCTCTTCGTTTCAAAGCCATAATAAGCAAGACCACTAAAACATTTAAAACGTACCAAGAGCACTCACATAACATTCACTAGCTTTATTTTAGGACTTGTTGTTATTTCTTTAAGCATTGCAGAGCTTCGACTCCATAAGGCACTGGTCTATTATTTTATGCATGATTATTAAATCTGGATCATTTGTCCTTGGCTTATAAAAATCTTTATCTATGAATGCATCTTTATTTTACAAGTTCTTGATATACCGTTCATCTGTTAATCCAGTACAACAATGCGGATTGCTTTTGTCTTGTGTTCGAAATTCATAATTATAATCATCCTTCATCATAATAACTCCTAAACAACACCCATCCGCATCATAACATCAAAAACACTTAAACACATTGAGCCATAGAAAACTCTTTGTTAGGGACGACCCCCCTTGGCTTCGTTAGGAGTTAGCCTAAATGGAGGAGCTAGGAGTAGGTGACAGTACCTGGCTCTGTGCTTGCCCCCAAGGTCACACCTCTCTCAATTTCTCAAGTGAGGAGACAACTTTCGGAAGATTTCTACTGCTGGTGTGCAATCGGCGGACAACACAACCTTCAAGAAACATGTTTGTTAAGGAAGCCATTTCATAGGTTGCTTGGAACATGACTAGATTCAGAAATATTGCCCCTTTACTGCTGATGTTGTGCACAGAGATGAGGTTTTACTGTTGTTAGGAGGCTGAAACATGCCCAAAAATGCCCAAATTGGTAAGGAATCCCCCCAAACTTAGGTTTATTGCTGCTCACAGCCCTTAAGCGACCTACTCTGCAGTCTGCACTGCTGTTCAGAAATGATCTTGATGAGGCACCAAATTTCCTCTTTCAGATGCCAATATCCTCCAGTCTGCCAACAACGACTTCATTCATAAGGGAAACTCTGTCATCTTTAAGCCTAAATATGATCTTGAGGGCAGAATCTACTTCATGTTTTGGGAGCCAGTCATAACAGCTCATAAACTGTATAAATCATACTGAGATATACACCCAGTAGCCGTTTACTTCATTAAAACATCCTCTCTGCTGTCTATTTGGTTCAGGAAATTAATCTGAACGCCTCATTATTGAATTATTCTGTTTATTTTTCTTTAGACTTCCAAAATACATTAGGGCCGACCTATAGGTCTATTTGAAAATCACAAATTTAAGGAGGGTCGCCCTTAAGATCTCTTACCAAACGAACCTTTAGCTTCTCTGATTGATTTGAGGTTGGCTAGAATAGATCTCCAAGGACAGAGCAATGCTCAGATTTAGATAAAACTCCCCTTTCCTGCTATTTTGACATTGAGGTTGTGGTTTACTCCCGCCTTGTTGGTTTTAGAAGGGTTAAAACATGCGCAGAACTGTCCAGACATCCCCGGAATGCACCCAGAATCGGTCCAGCATTGGAAATGATGCTTCTCATTTTACTAATTCACGGTAATACTGCCTTATGCATACTGAGCATGATACACCTACTTGCAAATTGGCTCTTAGAATGCTAGAATGATGTCAGGTGTCCATCTTGATTTCCAGATTGGTGTAAACTTAAAAGCCCTCCAAATACATGAAACTGAACAAGCACATTGAACACAACTATTTTGGTCAACCTTGACAGGGAAAAACCCCAACCCGAGAAAACCCAAAGAGAAAAATTTTATTCAAGAAGAAGAAAACTCATAAATTTTCTTTACACAAAATTTTTGTTCTTTCCCACGCTGACAAAATTATAACAACAGTCATCTACCTCACATGCCAATGAACATCAGTACGACCCATCCACACTTGCTGTATGACTTGCTCACTTCTCTGCCTCAATTTTTGTGCCCCACGTGCTAGAATACCTCTGCTGTACGGTCTGGATAGTCTGTGATAAATGCACCAACGACTACCTTGGGATTTGTGCCCACACGTGATGCTATACAGTGCTGTCAGAGTGTTGTACGGTACTCTTTGTGGCTGTCTTGGGAAACATGCTGCTGTATTTTCTTGGGAAATGTGCCCAATCTTGCCTTGGGAACCTTTCTTGTTTTTCACATTCTCCTCTTTCTCTTCTTGGTGGTGGTGCATCTTCTTTGCCCCTTTCCATTGTTTTATACTTTAGTTTTTGTAATTACCTTCCTAACTACCCATCCAAGGGCTAGGATTAGGTTACAAGATCTAGGGTCTATATTAAATGCACATTTTAATAATTTAAAACTAATTATTAAATACATCACTTAAATGACCCACAACTCATAAAGTACAATACATATCTTTTTATCTACATAAAGATCACTTTTTTACATAAATAACATAAGGAACAAAGCCTTTATGTCCCCCTCATCACACACACACCAAAATTATGAGGGAGGAGCTTTAGAGTTAACTATTTCAACGTTCCCTCCTAATGAGGGAGGTTCTTCTGACACGATTTGAATCTCCATCTTTGATTCTTGAAGCAACTCCCTCCTGCTCCGGAATGCATCTCGGAAATACGTGCTTGACCCTGAACTAAAACTCCGATGCTTGAGACTCCACCTGGGTCTCATGTACCTTCTCATCATCACTAGACTGGCTGAGTCTTCTACTAGTGCTCTGAAGCGATCCACTCTCTTCGTCAGAAGAAATAAAGATAACCTGCTGCTCAAGTGCAACACCTGCCTCACCCCCAGAATTTGACTGAGATAGCCAACCTCCTGACCCTAGATGTACAACACATCCTCTCATCACATACAACTTGTCTCTACGATCACTAAGAAGCATTGTGGTTCCAACTGATTCTTCTGCTCGATATAGGAAAACATGACCAGACTTGACCATCAATACATAACCATCATCCTCTAAAGATGACACTGAGAGTTTACTAACTCTCATCCTAGGATTAAAAACAACTTCATGTACCTCCAGGACCTCATCAAGGTCAAGTTGGAACCTAACTGTTCTAACACCTCGAACAACTACCTGTGGACTGTCAATGTCTGTCTGTACAGAATACCCTGGGCCTAACTCTGTAATGATATGGAAGGCACCATATAGTCCATTCATATGTCTAGTTGACCCATTGTCAACTATCCAGACATGCTCAAAAGCTAAGCTCCCCACACTAGAGTCAATGGAGGCTAGAGAAAATTCTTGCTCAAACTTTGCTACATATTCTTCTACTGCAACAGATGCAATTGTATCCTTCTCTACCTTCCCCTTCTTCTCAGGACACTTTGAAGCATAGTGGCCTAACATATTACATCGAAAAGAGCTGACCATACTCAAATATTTCTTCTTCTTCTTCTCTCTCTTAACCGTAAGAGCCACATTCTCCTCAATCTCACCACTCTTGGATTGTTGTCATTTAAGAGCCTCATCCCGAGTCTCTTCTTGAATGAAATCATCCCAAAGTCTCTCCCAACTAGGTTTATGCTCTCTGGAGACCACGTCCTTTACAAAGGTGTTCCATGCACCTAGAAAACAATTCAGGGAAGTTCTTACCATTTCTGCATCTGTTACAACTTCTCCAACTGTAGCAAGTTCATCCCGAACCTGAGTAATCCTTGAGAGATATGAGGGCACCTTTTCATTTACAGCGATCTTGATGTCTCTCAGCGTTTCTCTCAGTACGATCTTCCTGTTCTCGTTGCTACTTTGGTACAGGTTTGTCAAAGAAGTCCACTTTTCAAAAGCATTTGCTTTCCTTGCAATGTGAGGAACAAGCTGGTCCTTGACAGCGTCAAGTATCACCCTCCTGGCTTTCACATTCCTCTTTTGATAGGCTGCATAACCGACCGCATCAACAGTCTTATTAGGTAATGTGACTATCTTCTCAACTATGCCCCCATAGTTCCACTTCCTCCAACAATAAAACAACGTGCTTTTTCCATGGACTAAAGTTGGATTCCCCATCCAACCGGTCTTCAAACCTCAAGCTTGTAGCAATTAATTCAAGACTGAAAAACTTCAACCTGCCGTGAAACAAACTATAGCTTACTGCTTTGTTCAGTACCGCTCTAATACCATGAGGAAAAATGACATAAATATGAAAATTCTCATTCAAACATTTTGTCAAACACTTTCAACAGCTAGGTTTTTAATTAAAGAACCACTTGCAATACTTTGAAATTAAAAACACCATGTTAAAAGCCCTCCAAACACATGAAACTGAACAAACACATTGAACACAACTTTTTTGGTCAACCTTGACCGGGCAAAACCCCAACCTAGGGAAAACCCAAAGATAAAATTTTATTCAAGAAGAAAACTCAAAAATTTCTTTTACACAAATTTTTTCTTCTTTCCCACATCGACAAAATTTCACAAAATTATAACAGCAATCATCTACCTTGAAAATCGTGCGAATGAACAGCAGTACAACCTGACCACACATGCTGTACTTGTTGTACGACCTGTTCACTTCTCTGCCTCGATTTTTGTGCCACGCGTTCCAGAATACCTCTGCTGTTCACTGAATAATCACATTGAACACAACTATTTTGGTCAACCTTGACCGGGCAAAACCCCAACCTAGGGAAAACCCAAAGATAAAATTTTATTCAAGAAGAAAACTCATAAATTTCCTTTACACAAATTTTTTCTTCTTTCCCACATCGACAAAATTTAACAAAATTATAACAACAGTCATCTACCTTGAAAATCGTGCCAATAAACAACAGTACAGCCTGTCCACACAAGCTGTACTTGCTGTACAACCTGTTCACTTCTCTACCTCAATTTTCGTGCCACACGTTCCAGAATACCTCTGCTGTATGGTCTGGACAGTCTGATAAATGCACTAGTGGATGCCTTGGGATTTGTTCCCACACGTGATGCTATATGGTACTGTCAAAGTGTTGTACAGTACTCTTTGTGGTTGTCTTGGGAAATGTGTTGCTATATTTTCTTGGGAAATGTGCCCAATCTTGCCTTGGTAACCTTTCTTCTTTTTCACATTCTCCTCTTTTTCTTCTTGGTGGTGGTGCATCTCCTTTGTCCCTTTCCATTGTTTTATACTTTAGTTTTTGTAACTACCTTCCTAACTACCCATCCAAGGGCTAGGATTAGATTACAAGATCTAGGGTCTATATTAAATGCACCTTTTAATAATTAAAAACTAATTATTAAATACATCACTTAAATGACTCACAACTCATAATGTACAAAACATATATTTTTATTTACGTAAAGATCACTTTTTTACATAAATAACAAAAGGAGCAAATCCTGTATGCCCCCCTCATCACACAAACACCAAAATTACGAGGGAGGACCTTCAGAGTTAACTATTTCAACATTAGTTACTATATCAAACACATAAGAAATAATCAATACATATAAAATAGAGGTTTAGAAGTTAGAAACTTGGAACCATAAATTGCAGTTTTCTCATTGAATCATTTGATGCCATCAAAATCAAACTGTATTACATAGGTAGTGATACTATAGGTGGGAAAGCCAATGATAAATACAAAATAGGGTAGATACTAGACACAATGGATATTTTATTTCTTGAGCTTATTGTCTTGCTATAGGAGCCTGCAGGGTTATTTGTAGCACAATAGATTTGCAGGGGGTGGGACACCAACATTGACATTCTTTCCTTTACTTTGACCTTTACCAACAATCCTTAATGATTAAGCCATGATTTCTGTGGTATGATTGAAGAAGAACTTTGCTGTTGGAGAATTGACAAATCTAGGAAGTTAGAGTGCCTTCAAATCTCTCAGAATCCTTTCAAATATGGTTTTCCTCCTTCACTTGCACAATGTTAGAACATTTTCCTATAGTTGAAAGTGAAAAATGCAGAAAATCACTTTTTATAACTCTGCTGTGGTCCCCTACATGTTCGACACCTCGAGACACATAAGTGAATGTGTCGGGCATGAGTTTGGCACGTGTCTTGTGATACCCTCGGTTTTGACCCCGGTTGCATTACAAGGTACATGATGTATATATTGTAATTAATCGTGGTGTGGAGCTAAAGGCAAAAACCCCACTGTTGATTTGGTTGTGTTACGTTTCGGCAATTGGGATCGTTGTTGATGGTATATCGTGCTATCCGGCACATAATAGTTTTGGCATCATGTAAATATGCACATTAATTAAAATGAATCTACAGCCAGCTACGACTGTGTAACGTTAATGAAAAGGGCATGATTTTCCTAAGGATAAGGGGGTGGGGGGGAAATGTTAAACCTTGGACCTATGGGGAAAAACCATGTGTTAACCACCCATTTAAACTTCTGCTGTCTGTTAGTTGGGAGCAGTTATTGCTGAGTAGTGGTGGGTGTGGCAGGGTTGTCAGTCCTTGCCCACATGCCCACTCCACCCGCTGACTCTTCCTCTTCACGTCGCTTGGACAGAGGGGCAACATTCCATTCTCTCCACTCTCTCACGATTCCACTCTCGAGAGGTTTTGGTCTTGCTCATTCTCACGTGGGGGGTCGTTCTCTCATCCTCATGCGCAGGCAGATATTGGGGGGGGGACTCTGTTCTTTTGGGGGGTCATTCTTCGGTCCGTGCGTTGAACCCTGTCAGGTAGAGGTTGCGTTCATCCCTTTACGCAGGTTAAGAGCTCGCGGTTGTCCTTTGTATACATGTGGTTTTCGCTGTGAGTTTGGGCTTCTCCCGTTGTTTCAGTGGTAAAAAGCGTGGCTGCTGTTCCTTCCTTGGTTTTGGGTCGCTGTGGGTGCAATCATCTTTTGGGTCGCTGCTGAGTTGTTTTGGCCATGTTATCTAACTTTTTGTACCATAAGTTGGGTTACTTGAGGAGCCGCCAGTTGACAAACTTGTTCAAAGTCCGATTCCAGTGTATCAGTTGATCCGTCTGCTTGTCTAGCCAATATGGGCTAGCCACTTTTTTATTTGAATAATTTTGACCATGGCCCCGCGGGGTTTGTAATAAAATGTGCTAGTAGGATATTTTTGAGTGGTTTGGTCTCCTGAGACGTAGAATCTCAAATAGGGTATTCCAGGGAGTGTTTTGCCCCTGACAATTATTCTCTGCGTTCAGCCGAGTATAATTAACGAGGTTTTCTCCCGCTTCCTCCAAAGCTGGAATGCCTGATGTTGAATTCTGGGCCTTGGGGGGTTATTAGAGCCCAACTGAGTGTTATAAGCCTACTAGACATTATTTAGATAGATCATGGTCATGTCCTAGGTCATTTGGACACATAAAAAATTTTCGAAATCTTTTTCGAACGGGGAAAAAATATATTTTTTAATTTTTTAATTTTTAATTACTTTTCCTAAGTTTTTTGGGTTAATTTTTCCATTAATTAAATAGAAAAAATCCGTTCGTGGTAAATCAGTCATCCGGACTCCGAATTCAGTGATTGAAGGCTCTAACCTTAAGCTATAAATCATTCTTGATCAGCCAGCTAGTCAGAACCAACTTTTAGATCAGCAATCGGACACATAATGCATTTTTCCTCAAAAAAGTCCGTTTTGAGGATAAAAATGATTTTTTATTAAAAAATGATTATTTTGGAGAAAATTAAAACACTCCAAATTAATCCAAATTCAGTGAAATAAAAGGTTAAATGACATCTCATGGAGCACTTATGATGATTGGAGTTATCATAATTCAGCTTCAGTCATCATTAACAGAGCAATTAATTTATTATCAGTTAGCAGACATGTCATCTCCAGCTAAAGATGAGATGGAGAGCTCTCATTCGTCCGGTGATTTGATCGAGGTGAAGACTGAAGCTTACACCATCAGTGAGCTTCCCAAACCTAGCACAGACTCCAGCTAGACCTAAAGAGGTGGTTTTACCAACATCCAGGAGTCTCCTTCATCCATTCACGCCCCTCCTCAGCAGTGATGCGCCTTCCACACGTGTGGGCTTTTTGAGGGTTGATTTCAGTGTTTTTAGTTGGAGTGGGGGCGCCTTGCCTGGGTGGAGGCCTCCCCTCACTCCTGGTCCTCCGATTTAGGTTTGGCTCTGCTGTTAGGTGGTCAGGCTGGTTAGGGTATTTGGTTTGGTTTTAGGGTTTTAGCACTCTCTCAATGTATAAATATAGGCTCTTTCAGCTCTATCAGGGTGGATGATTGATGTAAAGAACCTTTGGTAAAATATTGTAATGCTTGTTGCTCTTATGCAACCTATTTTTCAATAAAGAAAGGCTTTGGAGGCTCATGTTGTGTGGATCCTGGGTGCATATGTTCCTGCTAATGAGGTGAAATTGTTCTAGTTTCTTTACTTTTGATAATGTGTGGGTATTAATACATGCTTTAGAGGGCGCTTCTATAAGCACGTAAGAATAGGTATTTGTAGCTTCAAGTTACCTATTTATTTCATTTACTTTCAAAAGTCTCAAAGAGCATTGTTTTATTCAGCTGTATTTCATGCTTTTGAGATTTGATTAGTAAATAATACATGTTTTAACCCCCATGTTGCCAAGTGTATAAGATTGTGTTTGCAGATCACTTCATTGTACCAAGTAAGAGGCTGAGCTAAGTTGCATCTACTCTTTTTGGAGCAAAGCATATGTACCCAGCAGCTGCATGCCATTGGGATCCAAAGTGATTTCAGGGATTCAAGATCCAAGTGGTTCATCTTCTCCATTCACCCTAAAGTCAAATTTTCTCATTATTTTACTTTATGTTGCAAGTAGTATCTTGATCTATAAAGTAAATCTTTTGCATCTACTTGCTTCCATTTCTAGATCTAGGAAGTGTTCTTTCTCTTATATCTAGTTGGTATTTGAAGCAGCACAAGTTTCATATATTTTGCTCAAATGCTAGGTGTATTTTTGTAGTATGTTCTATTGTTTAACCCATCATTTTACAGGTAAATAGCTCGCTGGTTTTTTCTCTCTCCATGACAGGTTAAGCAGGAAAACTTGCAAAAAATTAAAGAATTAAGTTGCAAAAAACCTTCCATTGTTCCTCTCTTTAATCCCTTTTCTACCGGTCGCTTTGTTTTGTCTCTTTTACCTCTTCTTCATCGCTGCCTCGTTAGTACTCTTTTACCATCCCTTTTTCTCTTTTTTTGGACAGCCCTAGTTTGCCCTAGCTTTCTTCCATTTTTTGCCCTAGTTTTTGGGCTTCCTTTAACCTTGTTTTTGGCCATTTCTTTTACTTTTTGTTTGCTGTCCCGTTTTGCATTTTTTATGACAGCCACTTATTTCCTCTTTCGCTGCCCCGTTTTCTTCAATTTTGTTCATCCCTTAGCTTCTTAGTTGGTTGCCTTATTCTCCCCTTTCTTTGGTTTTGATTCTTGCTTAGTTTGTTTGCCTTCCTTCTCTCATCTTCTTTTGTTTCAGCCCTCTTTTCTTTGCTCCTTTTTATTCTCTTCAAACTTCTTCCCTTTTCTCTTTTCACAGGTTTTCGAAAAGATATTAAAAGCAAAAATACAAGGCACTCTCCTTTTTACAGGTTATAATATTTGTAGAGTTACTTTGCCTCTGCTTGAAAAGTCCTTTCAATGATCAAAATCCTTAAGGCACATTGTATAAAGTTTAATAAAAGATCTTTGTTTGAGTGGGGTTTTTAAGTCCCCACTCTCTTCCTCCCCCATTTGGGGAGGTTTGTGTTGTGTGTATGCTTTGATTAGTGCTAGTTTTTATCATTCATTACATCTCATGCTTAGATCACTAATTGTTAATTCATCACTTCTAAGTTGATTACTCGGTTTAATTGTTTATCTTTCTAAGTTAATCAACTACTTAAATCTCTTGAACCTCACCATAAGGTGGATCAAGAGTGCTCTCTATCGGAGAGTTTAAGCAACTAATATCATCTTGTGCTTGTTTAATCAATTAATAATCCATAAGTAAGACTCTTGAATTTGCAGAAACACAAGTCAAGAGCACTCTCTATCAGAGAGCATCTTAGATTTGCATAATCCCTGCATTAGCTTCATATAGATTAGCTAAGTCTCTTGAACCACTGTCATAAGACGAGGTCAAGAGCGCTCTCTGTCGGAGAGTTTTCATTAATTAACTTAATAAAATTTGCAACTCACACCCCTTTAATTAATTAACCCTGTTGCTGCCTAATTCACACTTTAAGACGCAGGAAAGTCACAAGCTGCTATGTGTGTCCTTGGGGGCAAGTGAGAGCTGGGGACCACTGTCACCACAGTCCACAACTCCTCCGTTTAGGCAAGATCCCAACAGAGCCAAGGGGGGTAGTCCCTATGGGAAAACTAAGTTCCAGGTTTATTAATTAGTTGTAGATTAATTAAAGGGATCGTTTAAAAAAGAAAGAGGCTAAGACCTCATATAAAACAAGACCAGTGCCCATTACAATGGAGTCTAAGGATAGATTGTGTCTTTATGAACTTTACAAATAAAATTGAGATTTTAATCTGCGATTAAACTATAGCTTCGGTGTTTAATAATGAAACATATGAATAAACAATATAATTATAAACAGTAATGAAATAGAACAAATGTATGGACAATGAAACAGATTTACAAAATGGCAGAAAATTGTTATGAATGAAGATTATTGAACCAACAATAAATTTAAAGTATGAAAAGATTTTAAGCAGTTAACATTCACCACATGATCATTTGCAGAATTGAAAGTAAAAAGATGTAACTGAGAAGTAGAGTGCTGGAAGTAAAAATTGTAGTGCAATGTTGGAGTGAAAGAGTGCTGAAATAGAAGAATGTTGTAGAACCGGTTTTGAATTGTCTCTTGGTTTATTTTAGTTGATTTTATTAAGGTTTTTCTTCTTGGATTTAAGTTTTAGGACCGGTGGTGTGACTACCCCGATCTAGTACTTCTCCAGTCAAAGAAGGAATGCTGTTGCGCTCAACAAAGTGGGAACAAAGCCACCCGTATCTCACAGGTCAATCCCCAATGCCCCGGTGCTCAACAAGGAGGACGTCGAAGCGCCTAGAGACCGCCCGCGGTCTGCTACCCCTTCTAGCTTCCTGAGGTCACTGTTTTTAGTTGACAGAAAAAGGGCTAGATGGATGCCTATTAAACTAAGACTTCCCTGTCCCCTGGTCGTATCTCGGAGTACCCCGGAGGGTGATAACTGAGTAGAGGAGCAGGATGTGGGAAGTTGTTGTTGGTAAGTTTTAAGATTTAATTTTATCTGGGTGATTAGCATGCAAGGTTTATTTTAAAGCGATCAACAAGATCAACTAAGCTGTATCCCTTATGGGAGGTGCCGGTATTTGATCTTGGACTTGTAAAAAAAATGTTTGATTGTAGTACAAGAAAAGGAAGTTATTTTAATTACCTAAGCCCCCACTTCCCCTGTTTTTCATATCCGGCTTGAAGTCCCTAAAGGGAGATGACAAGGGGATAGAGGATACACAGGTTTAACGGGTTGTATGATTACTTTTAAAACAAAAAATGAAATTGCAATAAAAGAAACTTGAAACAACTATTATCCTACTTCCTACTCTACTTCCTAATCTATCTACTTATGGATTACAAAGCTTATAAAACTTTACAGAAATACCCCAAGAGACTCTCGTTGGGGTTTACAATAAATCAGAAAAATATGAAGGAGAGGGTTGAGGGTTTGAACCCCTTTTGAAACGGTTGAAATTTGAAGAGATCCCTGGCCTATTCGGGCATCAAATCTCCTTTATTCATGCATGACCTGTCATAAACCAGCAAGCTATTCTTCGCTGGAAATCACAGAAAACACTAAAAAATTGTTGTTAAAAGATTAGTACAAAATTTACAAATTTACATAAAAAAATCTGAATGTGAAATATTGCAGAAATAAGAGATTTAAAGGGCTGGAAATTTAGTTTCCAGCCACCTAAACAGTGTTTAAACAACAAAAATATAAGCCCTAACTAATATATAATAGGTTGGGGCCCTAAAACAAAGGTTACATTCACTATACAGTGAATACAACCCCTTTTCAGGAAGGCTGAAAGTAGATGGCCGAATTTAAAATGTTGCCGGAATGAGATTTTTTGGGAGAGATCTCCTTGCTTGAATAACCTGCAAATAAATCTATGCCTGCAAGAATTGTAATCTTGGTGATGAATACCTAACACTTCCTGCAAAATACTTTGAAAGACAATGTTAGATCATTCACAAAAGAAAGTAAAAGCACTTCTACTCTCTAATCTCTCCACAAAACACTTTGTGAAGAGCTAACTAGAATAATACAAACTGCAAAAATAGAATAATACAAGTTACCTCAGGAGTAGTAGATCATGAAAGAGTTTGCAGCATAGTATCCCTCCAAAGAAATTTTTATTAAAATGGCCCAACAAGGGCAAAGCTTCCAATACAAAGTATAGCAAGAAAATATGAGAGCAAGAAATTTCCGGCAGCGTAACAATAGCATGAATGATCATGATTAATGAGGGAGTGAGACCCTCATTAAATAGTTGAGGCAAACCCGAACCTATTGAAGATAAATGGTGGAGATTACCCCCTAGATCTACATCTAATCTCAACCATTTATCTTCAATAGGTTGGGGTTTGCCTCAACTATTTAATGAGGGTCTCACTCCCTCATTAATCATGATCATTCATGCTATTGTTACGCTGCCGGAAATTTCTTGCTCTCATATTTTC
>LPNX010360952.1:14093-61166 GCA_001517045.1 Pseudotsuga menziesii | reverse complement strand
GCAACAATAACCCTAGAGAGATCAACGAAATTAATGGATCTCTTATCCATATCGGATTCCTTGAGAAATGAATACATATCTACACTCTGTTTTGCACAGAACTACAGAGCCGATTAATTCTAGATTGCAACAATAACCCTAGAGAGATCAACGAAATTAATAGATCATCAGATCGATTTTTATTTGGAAATAATTTGATGATGTATTTACCTTGGAACTCGTGCTCAATGATTTTTATGGATTGATTCTCACAATAAAATGAATAAAATGAGTGCACAAAACAAGATAGAGGAAGAGTGTTTTCCAACCATACCTTGAAGAGAGATTGTTCCAAGAAATTTGTATATTCAGTGGCATCGACTGTGCCCTGAAACTTCGCCCTCCAACAACTATTCTGTCGACCTGTAGCTACTCTTCTCGTTGTCTGCATTCTATTTGGACATTGTAACCAAAATACGCCACACCCAGGATCGTATCGTTGCATGAGCAAGAGGATAAAGGCAACACGCAGTGCAAAAAAAACTCGATCTTGCAGCTAAAAAGCAGCTTGGATCAGTAGTTAACCCATTGATGTGGTAAGTCAAAGGAATCCCATATATTCTTCAGGGGAAAAATTCATTGAAAAATATTTCAAAGTGGTCACAACACATAGTGATATCAAAAAATCGAAAAATAGTATTTATACATTTGTTTATTTCAGTGAAAAATATTAACTCGTTAAAAATTTGATGAAAAAAAAGTGCTCACAACAGAGTGATATCGAAAAATAGGATGTATACATTTGTTTGGTGTTCAATGTGATAACCATTAGACTATGAAACTCTAGATATCGTAGGTATCCTAGTGAGGGATATTTTTGAGGTTTTATGTATGTGTGTTATATAATCTATCTAACATCTTAAGATTTGGTGTAGATCTTATCGACATTCTCATGGTGATATTCAATTATGTGTATCTAATTATTCAAATCTCCCTCATGGTGTAGTAGCATTAATTTTGAGACTTGGGTGCAATCATTGTTGCATGGAAATGATCACATAGAGTTGATAGATGATTTAACTACTAATTATAATGTTATTTAGTAGATCTTATTTATCACCCAATAGGCCTAGAACATTACCCTCTATTTCTCTATGGAACTCTTAAAGGTTTCCCTTCATTTAGTTGTGAGTTAAACCTGAATGCTCAAGGCTTTGAGGACCTTTACCCTCGAGTTGGTATGATTGGTACATGTATGGATCTCACTTTCTTATGTGGTTGTCTTCCATCCAAGATGACTCTATCTACTCCCATGGAATTTGGTACGTCCCCTCCTCTATTATATAGATGTAAGTTGACTAAAAACACAAAAGAATCATAAGTTGGTGAAAACAAATCCAGAATATTTGAGTGTAGTTCTAGGTGAAGATATGCATTTGAATGAAACAATGGATATGGGAAAAAAACGGTTAGAATAATTAATGATAAAAGAATTTGAATCAAAGCCTAAAATCATCGATGTAAAAGGAACTCCAACTAAGTCTGGGTTATGTGTTGTGAGCTTTAGTACTACTTGGGGATGGATTGCACTCATTCTCTAATAGGACAAGGTCTCCACATCCATCACTATAAGTTGTTTGAAGATTATCCATAGACGTATTCTCTTTAGGAACTCAACCCTGTCCTCCAATTCCAATCCTGAAGGGGTGAGCTCCACTATAATTTGGGTAAGACATCCTAGTTTTCCACTCATTTTTTAGTCAGAGGAGTTGTTCTCACTTATCGATAACTTCTTGGGTTCATGATATGAGTCTAAACCATATTATAAGTTGATAGGTATTTCATATTTTCCAATAGCTTGGTGAGAATAGAATTAAAGAAAGGTTTAGAAGAATATATTATAATAGATGGTGAAGAAAACGACAATCTGAAAGTCCCTTTCCAATATACTAGGTGTGACCTCTATGACCACTTGGATGCTAACTGTGCACTCTCGCATCGATGTTAGTAAAGAGTCAGGAATTATTTTTTAATTGAGTCTTCTAAGTCAATGACTATATCTCCCCTTTATGGGAACTTGGTTGGTGGGGTGTTTGAATAAAAAGTGGTGCCTAATCCTAAATTGAAAAAAATTGCATGAGGGTGATAAGGACCTTTTCCCTATCCTATGGAGTAACTCAATGCACTCACCTTTTAAGGAGGTCCAAAACGATAATATTCTTTCCCTCATTCATGCTAACTTTTTAGGAGTAGATATGTTGGTCTGTGTCAGATTTCCCTCTCCTATTCTTCACTCATAAAATATTTTAAAATTTAGGACCTTGAATACTACTAGGATGGGAATATCCCTACAAAAAATATTTTAGAGGGATTGTAGACTTATTATATAGTCTCTAGGGTATAAATTCCCACCATCCCTCAGCTACCCTTTCCCTCCCCCTTGTAAGAAATCCCCTTATTATTTTCCAATCTCCTTTTACGGAACATATAATCTATGTGGTGACCTTGAAAAACAACATTTGAATGATGAGGAGGATCCATCAAGGAGACCAAAGTACAATTTGAGGTATTGAGAAAAAAATACCTTTGATACTTCTAAGGGTTTGGTTTGGGTCCTAGAAGCACTTGAGGAGTTCTCTCTAAAGGATTTGCTCCAAGGGTGGAAATAAATAATTCTTTTTGCAAATTGGAATGTTGCAACATGTCAAAATTAAGGTCACTAGTAGTTACGATATGTTAATGCTGGTCAACATTTTCCACTATGTTTTCAAAAAATCTATAAAGCTTTGCAATTGGTGCATTTGGCACTGCAGATACATTTGACAATTTTACAATAGCTTTGTTAATTTGAAATTGGCAAGTATTTGCTTCTATACAATTTGTTGTATAGTTTTCTATACAATTTGTTGTATAGTTATAAGGAGGGTCATGGCTCAGATCCAAGTAGCCCTAGCAGGTCACAGCTCATTCTAGGAGCAATTTACAAGTCATGGCCCAACTTAGCACATAGATCATGGCTCATTCAAGGAGCATCACAAGATCACGGATCAGTCCAACAACAAACTTTCACGACCCTAATCTAACAGCTAGAAGGAGGTCATGGCTAAGTTTAGTATCCAACAAAAGATGATGGCCAACCAAATATAGTTGAGGGAGAAAAAATTGGCATCCATGATGATGTTCAAGTTGAAGAAGATCTAGTAGAAGAATGTGAAGATGATAATGATGACAATATTCCTTTAGCAATATGGAGAAGCAGGGTCATAGGTGCATCTTCAGAAGATGATATCATGGAGGAAGATGATATTATGGAGGAATATAATATGGATGATATCGAAAGAAATGATGAAAATAGATCTGGTGACATTCCTATAACCGATCTGTAAACAAATTTTATTGATACAGAATATGATGAAAGTGAAGATGAGGATGATTACAATACCACTTTAGCAGGATGGTGTAACAAGAATAATATTAGGTACTTGCAAAAACATATGAACATTGACAAGGAAACATTGGAAGATCTAGATGCGGATTATAATGTGAATGAAGACTTCTAAATTTATAGTCGGATATGCAATTCATATTTAAATAATCATGGTTTTTATGTCCCATTTTAAATGCTTCATTATTATTTAACTGCAATAATCATTCAATTACTATGTTTAGAACTCATAATCTAAATTAATGTGTTGATTCTTGTCTCTATACTCGTTACCTAGTGCAATGTCCTTAAAATGTCTATAAATTAATATGACTTGGTGGGAAAAAATAACAAGAATTGGTTGGATAATAGTTATTTTGGTTAGTTTCATCTATTGGTTGATAATGGTTAGAAGTGATATGAAGTTATTCGTTGAGAATTAAAAAAAATTATATATGAATATTGTAGAAGTTGACATATGCATGTACACACAAATATAACTTGTGTAGTTGAAGGAATTGGTTAACACAACTATACGTAAACTATAGTATAGAAAAAAACCTTTGATTTGTTTGTGTATAAGATCACCTTTAAAACAAATATGATTCACTTAAACATATATATAATCCATGTAGTATTCATATATATCTTCAAATGGGATTTCAATTAGATTATGTGATTCACAACTACCCTCCAAATCAAAAACTTTTGATTAACTATACAATAGGAAATGAAAACTAAGATGCCAAATCGAGGAAACCTCATATTTTGATTTTGTTGTCATATTTATTCATCAAATTGTCTTTATTCCACTTTAGCAACATATTTATATAATGTGCCTATTTTTGCACCTAGACTTGAATCTAGCACAAGTAGAATTTAAATGTAATTTATTTGGGATGTTAAAGTGGATGCAATTTGTGTCCATTTTAGCATCATCATGATATAAACCACCTAGTTTTGCACCTATACAACCTAGCCTAAGGAGAATATAAATGTGATTGATTTGGGGTGCTAAAGTGGAAACAATAAATGTAATTGATTTGATGATAATGACATTCACAATTATGAGATTATATGATGATGATGATGACAATGTTGTTGTTGGTGATGACAATGACGATGATGATTATGATGATGATGATGATCCTTATAAGAAAGTGTTGGTAGAGGTAAATAAACCCAATTTCACTACAATCTCCAAGATTAAAATGTGCTCAATAATAGTTATAAGTTATGCATGCTTAAAATTGTAATTGTATCCCAGTTGTTATGCATGCTTTAAATGGTAAACATATCCCATATGCTTTAAATGATGACAATGATGAGCTAGATGACAATGGAAGTGATGATGTTTTTTATGATAACAATGATGGAAATGATGATGATCATCATCATCGTCGTCATCTTTGTCAGTGTCACCATGATTATCACAATAGTCATCATCATCGGCATAATCATCATTCATGTCATCATCATCACCATTGTCCTTGACATCATCATGATTATTGACATTTTCATCAGTTATTCATCATTTCCTTTGGCATAAGAAATAACATCTACCCAAAATATGTGATTAGTGGAAAAGGGTCATGGAGGACACATACAATTTATGCATGAAAAATAACAACTTATTTTTTAAGATGATCAACATCATAATTCTCATTGTATTCATCATCATTGTCATTGTCATCATCACCATCATCATCATTCATTTCATTGCCATCATAATCATTGTCAATGTCGTCATTGTCATTATCCTCATCATCATCATTGTCATCGTTCTCCTCATTATCAACAACATTATCATCATCATCGTAGCCATCCTCAATATCATAATCATTATCCTCGTTGTTATCTTCAACATCTAGGTGTAAAACCGGACGCAAAAGTGGATAAAAACATGGATGCAAAAAAGGATGAAAACATGGATGCAACAAAAGTAGGCGCAAAAGTGGGTGCATAATGGGGTGCACCAAAAATGGATGCAAAAGGTGATGCAAAAGTGGATGCAAAAAATGATGCAAATGTGGAAGCAAAACATGATGAAAAAGGTGGCGCAAAAGTGGATACAACCATGGATGTAAAATTGGATACAAAATTGGATGCGAAAGTGGATGCAACAAAAGTAGATGCAAAAGTAGTTGTAACACCCAACGCAAAACTCGATGCAAAAGTGGATGCAAAAATGGATGCATAAAGGGATGCAATAACTGATGTAAAATTGGATACAAAAAAAGATGCAAATGTGGATGCAAAAGTGGGTGTAAAAGTAGGCATGAAAATGGGTGTGAATTGGGATGCAAAAAAAGGCATAAACATGGATGCAAAATGGGATGCAAAAAGGGATGAAAATGTGGGTGCAAAAGTGGATGAAAAAGTGGATGCAAAAGTGGATGCAAAAATGGCTGAAACAAAACGAGATGCAAAACTAGACTCAAAACAGGATGTAAACTTTGATGCAAGACTTGGCGCATGAAGGGATGCAAAAAATGAAGTAGAAGTGGATGCAAAAGTGGATGTAAAAATGGATGCAAAAGTGGATGAAAAAAAGGGCATAAAATTTGAGGCAAACATGGACGTAAAAGGGGGCGTAACAAGAGTTAAATGTACAAACTAGGTGCAAAATTAGGTGCAAAACTAGGCTCAAAACCTGTTGCAAAACCTGATGCAAAACATGGCGCATAACCAGGTGCAAAACCCGGTGCAAATTACACCGCAATTTGTGCCATGTTTAGAAAAAGGATGCAAAAAACGCCTAAAATAGCACCAACCCGTGAAATTGTGCCATTTTGTCCAAAAAATGAAGAAAAATACACTGAAAGATGGTCTAGACGCAAAAAAGGATGCAAAAAGAGACGCTAAATCCAGTTTTTGTTGTTGTGATGCATGTGGGAATTTTATAAGGTATTGTTGGCATTTTATCAGTCAAATAGGCATTAGTACAAACTGGCTGCAGGGAATTTCTCAACAGGTTGCAGACATTTTCCCAAATCAACTACTTATCCAAATTGGAGAATTGATGTAAGTGTATTCTAAAACTTAAATGTGGGCATATTTAACTAGCTATGGGAATTTTTACTCTATTGCCATGTGGGAATTTTTATTTCTCTATTTCCTTGTGGGCATTTTTAACTAGATGGGGACTTTTTTACTTTCAAGTGCGGACTTATTTGATGCTTGAGGATATTATTGAGTCCTGGCCGGCATTTGTCGACTCCACTTGCGGGCATATAAGGAAACTCCTCTTGCACCTTTGCGTTCACCTTAATATCCCTAGTTAGGTTCCATCCACCATATCGCTACCTTATATGACATTTTTTGGAGTACTTTGATGTCGTTTTTTTATTGTGATTTGGATGTATTATTGTGTTGCTATTGTTTTTCATTTGTGAGGGTTGGATGATCTATTTCATGTTCTTTTCTAGTTTTGGGTTCTCTCCTTTGAAAAGTATGTTGGTCTAGTTGAGTCTCATGCAAGTAACCTAACGCTAAGAGGTTGAAGACTATTTAGAGGCATTTTTTCTGAGGATAAGGGAGCTCTGACCTAAAACCTTATGTTGAGTTAACTTATGTTGAGTTTATAATTGGTGCAGATCTGATATATCATGTTATTGTTAGGTGTTGTTTTCTTTCATTAACAACTTAGATCTGATATAGATCGCTACTCTTATTACTGTTAATGTTTTAAGTACTTTAATGTTTATTATAACTCATTGTTTATGGGACATGCTGAACATGGAGGATATTGAGGTATGGTTTTTCTATGTTGGACATTCTTGTCTCATTGTTTCAACTTTGAGTTTGAATAATTGAGAAAAATAATTATAAAATTCAACTGAGTTGAATCTACCTAAGCGTTTGCATATTTTCTCCAAATGAGCTGAAATGTACATTAGACATTTTTATGGATCTTGTGTCTTTAGAGTGGCGCCTTGTGTCGTCCAGTGAATTCAAAGACAGAGAAGGTTTTTCTCCTGCTATAGGACTAGGATGGGGAGCTACTGAGGTAAGTAATTTTGAATTTTCTCCTATTGAATTCCTTTGATCCTGAACTTTTGGTGAATTTTCAAATATGGAGTGTGACATTTATTTTTCATTGTTTTTCACTAAGTTTCCTTCCTCTACTCTTTAGGTATTTCTAAAAGGGTCAAATTATTAAGTCTATGATTACTTCCTTTGATTGCTTCAAAAGGTCATTGGTCATGACTGATTACTCAACTTCTAGAATGTCAAGTCTATGGTGAGTATCAACAGCTCATTCATAAATTTCTCATTTTAAGTTATTCGCCATAATATTGTTGGTTAGTTGTTTATTGAGAGCATTTATTTTTGTGAAACTGTAATTATTTTTGTTCTCAGTGTTTGGGTGAAAACTTAACCATCCTAGTGGGATAATAAGAAGTAAATAATAGAAATACTTATGCCATAATCAGTTGAAGGAGCATAATTTCTAGGTAAGTCCATCATCACAACTGCAAGTCCTTTCCAGAATGCAGGTATTCCTAGAATGGAATCACTTGGAATTTTGAATGTTTTCTTTAAGAATGTGCGTAATCTTCAATGCAAGTCTAGATTTTCTTAAATGAACACATGCCCATAGTTTATGCTAAACATCTTGGATTCAAACGCATTCCTATTATATTGTGTGATGAAGTGTCTTCGTCTTTGAGAAAAGAAAACAAATAATAACTAAGTAGAACACATTAGGTAAAATCGCAATTGCCATGGTTACCAAACAACACAAAATAACAGAACTCATTAGATAACATCATATTTTCTTTTTCAAAATTCCCAATCCTTGCTTTTGGAAAACCTGTGAATTGAGTTCTATTTTTCATAAAATGAATGAAATATAAACTGTTAATTTTGAATTTTCATATCCTGGTAAGCATATTTTTTTCTCAAAAGTTCAACTTTAAAACTACGAAACTTTAAAGTCAAACTAATAAATTCCTATAAAAAATGTAAAATATGAATTCTAGATTCTGCAAACATATCAGATTGAAAACAAGAATGGCTAGTACAAATCTAAATGACTAAATCACCTTCTAAAATAAGTATCCATCATGCAAACTTCAAAATTCCTAAACTAGAAATTCATCTATTTATGTGCTTTGCAAACTTAGAACTGAACTCATACTAAAAATAAAACAACACTTCTAATTCTGTAAAACATACTAGACCGGAAATCAACTAAGGTTGGTGCATGTTAATCACACCCTCTAACACTCTCTATAACCATGCCTCTTCCTCCTGATTAAAGTTCCCACACCCACAATGCTATGAAAATATACACACTCTTGTGCATATGGATCAAGAGGAACGAGGACTTGCTGTACGTGCACCTTTGTTGAAGGTGGACATGGATTGAGCCACATAGGAAAAAAAATCTGACACTCCCTCTTTGTGATGAAAGTGTTCACCACCAGGACAAGGATCTCCTTCAATATTGCAAACTTCCCTTTAGTGATGGGATTCGTGAAATCTTGCAAACTATGAATCTGATGGAACATACTCAAGAACCACTAGTCCCTTTTGAACTCTGTCTCTGAGGAAAATGGTATCAAATATTTATGTGCTCGGAGCAAGCATGAAATATTGGATTTCATGCTTTTTAGAGATTTTGATACAACTCTAACTGTTATAATATAGTATCATGTGCTTCAACATTTGATCGATAAACTCTGCTATCAATTTGTGAATCCATATGGCTTGACAACTAGAGTAGCTGGATGCTATAAGTATATACTTTTATTTTGTTGAATTGAGTGCAAATGTTTCCTTCTTCCTACTGAATCTTTATATATTTTGATACCAATTCAGAATTAATAAACAATATAACATCAACTCATCATCTCCCACATTCCTCATGCCAATATGAATTGTGTCTTTCAAGTATTGGAGCACATGCTTTGCATCAATCCAATAAGTTTTCCTAGGTTCAATGATGAACATGATCAAAGTATTAACCGAAAAATATATATTGTATCAAGCCTGATATTTACTAGATACATAAGGGAACCAATCAACATTCTATAAACAAAAAAGTATCTACCAACGCTGAGTCATCAATGTATTACTTCAGATTTGGAACCATGAGTGGCCAAGGGTATGCAATCGAACATTTAAAATCTCTTCAAGATATCGACTGTGTACTTAAATTTCCCAAGGAAGACCTCATTTGTATCTTCCAAATGTCTATATTTAGAAAAAATCAACAAGGCCAATGTTAGTCATGTCAAATTCAAAGGAAAATTTTATTTTACACAATGCAATGAGCTTCTTTGGACTACTTGTAAGTGTCAGAGCATCTACATAGGACCAAGACAAGCATATTGATTTTATCAAATAAGTAATAAAGGTTAGGATATACAATAGTCTTGGTGAATTTTCTTATCAATCCTAGAGCACCATGCACAGGGTGCCTGCTTCGCTAATTTATGTATACTTCCTCCTCAATTAGAGCATCAAGAAAAGTAGTTTTTACATCCATCTAGTGTATCGACCAACCAAAATTGATGCTAAAGCAAAATGGTTTTGATGTAATTATATCTAGAAACTATAGCAAATGTATTCTAATAGTGAACTCCATCTCTTTGGGAGAATCCTCTTGCAATGAACTTCGCCTAGATTTGAAATACAATTTTTGCTGTGAATTTTATATTTAAAAAAAATACATAGTAAACATCATTAGAGTGACATACTTATAGTGCTATAGCAACATAGAAACATTGCTATAGAAACAAATCAGTGCTTAGTCGCTTCTAAGTTGTGATAAACGCTCATCGCTATAGCGACAAGTTGTCGTCTTTATAATGACGATAGACCATTGCTATAGCAACAGATAATGACTTGGCCATTTGTTGGTGTCAACATACTTTCGTGTCTATAGTGACGGGTTTTCGTTGCTATTGCGACCAACCTAAGTCTCTATTGTGACTAATGTACATCACTAAATAGAAGTGATATGAAATAGTATATTAATTTTAAAACAAACTTTCATTGCTCCTGCAATGGAATATGAAAAAGTCCATGGTTTTTGCGACAACCTTTTGTCACTATAGCGACACCCAAAAAATGCTCAAACAACGCAATTTGACTTAGTCGCTTGTTTTTCCCACAATAAATTGTCACTATAGCGATGCACAGCTGTGGCTATAGTGACACATACACGTTTCTATATTGACACTTATTGCTCTTTGAAGCAAAAGCCATAATCACCATGTCTTATTGATGTTATGTCGCTATACCGACGAAATATTCGATGTAACACCCCGGTTTTTACCCCATGATATTGAAATTGTACATGATGTACATATTTTATGTAAGTCATGGCAAGGAGCTCACAGCCAAGGCCCTGCCATCGATTTGGTATTTTTGTATAGGTGATCAAGGTTGATACCTATGGTTATAGTGCTCATCAAGCACACCACATTTTGCAATATCATGTAAATATACAATTTAATAAAATACCACAGCTAGTTATGCACTGCAACGTGAAAGAGATGGGGGCATGATTTCACAAGGAATAGGGAGGGGAGTTAGTCAAAATCTTGAGCTAATAGGGTGAGACCATATGTCAATGGGGAAACCCATAACCCTCAGCTACCATTTTGTCCTCTCTCCTCAATCATTAAATTCTTCCAGAAGAATGGTTGAGGAAGTTAATGTCTTGGGAAGAGCAAGGCATGGCAGTCAGTTCCGTGATTGAGCTTGCCTGTAGCTTGCAGCAGTCTGCAATCTACAGCCTAGGAAGTTGTGATCTTGATTTTGACATAAGGAAGCACATGATGTGTGCCAGTCCATATTTCCACAGTTGGGGGGAAGGTTTTTTGTTCCTCAGCGTTTGTTGTTGTTCATTATATCATTCACGCGTTGATCATTCTTCCGTATTTCGCAGTCGTAGAGAGTTTTGGGTTAAGAAGAGTGTTTCTGCAAGTATTTTTCCTTTTTCAAACCCTGGTTGTTGTGTTACAATGTCATCTTGAACTACATATTGGTATGAGACCCTATTTCTCAGTGTTCTAGAGTGAATCATGTGTTGTCGTGCCTCCTTGTGGTTTGTTGTTATGTACACCCCAACTTGGGTCTGAACTGTATGCAAGACTTAGGAGTGGAAGAGATGAGGAATGGGCTTGATAAACCTAGTTCAGAGAGGAACCTAACAAAAATATAAGAGTGTATAGTGAATCTTCTATGCACACCCTGAAGAGCACTGGAAGGGAAGGAATATCCCTAGGGACTATGGAGCATAGAAGGGGATGCTTCCTTGTGTTGGGTGTGCAGGTATTATGGATGCTAGGTCAGATAGATCTTGTGGAGGTGTCCCTAGCTCTTGAATGAGCCACTAGCTTAATCATTCTACCTTTCCACTTCCTTAGTATCCTAAAAAATTCGAGGAGATTGGATTAGTTGACATCTTGTGCAACCCAATTGTATATTAGCTGGGATGAGTAGCTTGATAAACCCAATTGGTATTTGTCTTGGTTTTGTCTTGTTGTGAATTTGGCCATGTGTGTAATCCTTGGCTGGACATCTTGATAAACCCAACTAGATGGATTGGATGAATAGTCTATGAAACCCAATAGTGAGATGGCTTGGCCAAGACCATGAGAAACCCATTTGTTGGCTTGGCTGGTCCTTAATGTAAATGTTGGCTTGAATTTATGTAGTATGATAAACCCAATTGTTATGCTAGCTTGGTTGAATATCCTGTGAAACCCAACAGTGAGATGGCTGGATGTGTGGCCTGTGAAAGCCATTTATTTGTATTGTTTTATTGCAGCCTGATAAACTCAATTGTGTGTTGGCTTGGATGGACACTTTGTGAAACCAAACTGTGTGTTGGCTTGACTATGTGTGATATGATTTGGTTGCATGTGAGTCTGTTGTTCCCTAGTTACTTATGGAAGTCATGCCCATCTCAGGGGTGGTAGTTGTGTTGAGATATTAATGAACACAACTGGATGATGGTTGGGTGGAACGTTGCAGTGACATAGCTAATTACGGGACAACTTCATATTCAAGATAAGTATTCTCTATTATTCTTATTTATGCGATGTATTTGGTTATGAATGAATTGAATATGATGAAAGCTTGCTAATGATTTTAGTAGAGTTTACTGTTGTTAAATGTTCCTGCATTTGCATATGTATATGCCTTGTATGTATCAATGTATTCTACTTATGATCGTGGAGGATAGAAGCCTGGTTACAGAGTCAGAATCCATCTGACTTAAGTGTTTTTATACCCCAAGATCTACATGTTGAAGGTGAAGGGAGGGAGGCATAAGAGAGAATTTGAAGCATAGCAGAATGTTGGTTTTCCGCACCTTGGGATCTTCCTACGAAAGGCAGAAGATGAAAGGTGGAAAACAGGAAAGAGACAAGGAGGAATGTTGGATTTTCGATTCCTAGAATCCGCCTGCGAAAGGTGAAATTCAAAAGTAGAAAAAGATATGTAAATTCCAAGGAAAAAGTGTATTTTTCACACCGCAAAATTTGCCTATGGAAGGAAGAAGGTGGGAGGTGGATAATCTAAAAAAGGTTAAGGTAAAAAGTTAGTTTTTTCGATTCCCCGGTTCCACCCTAGAAGGAGGAAAGGTGGAAGGCAGAAGGCGGAAACATGGATAAAGGATTCCGTCATTTTTTAGTTTTCCAATTCCCGAGTTCTAAACTGGAGGGTGGAAAGGTAGAATGTGAAAGGTGTAAAAGTGGATAAACTATTTCATCAAAAGTTATGTTTATGATTCTCGATTCCGCAGCAGAAGGCACAAAGGGGACTGTGGAAGGTGGAGTGCGAAAAGAATTTCCAACCATAGAATGAATCTATCAAGGGAGAAATGACCTTTATAGTGGTTTATATGCTTAAGCATGGATGTTGAAGAGTGTTTTCACGACCATGCCCTTTGTTTCAAAAGAAGAACCACGGTTCTTTACAAAAAAATTAAATTATGCATGATAATCAGGGTATGGGTACGTGACATTGTGGTATCATAGCTAATGGTTACAACATTGGGCCTAAATGGGCCAAGTTAAATAACTTGAAAAGAGAAAACTGCAGCAACACAGAGTGTTATTTAGCAGAACTGCTAAATCCAACTAACCTGGCCAAATGTTCCAAAAAGTGCCCGATAAAGAGCAGACTTCAAATTGACAGTGAGCCTAATTACATAAATATTTCGTGCTCCATAAAGTGACTTTTGTACCTCCAATATTCGAGCATGATATCCAATGGGGAGAGTTAATGACATGCCATGAAGTGGTAGAGAGATTTCCATTATAGATGGATGGGTTGGTCACTTGTGTAGACTTGAATGTTCTGCCACTTGGTTCCTATGATATTCTCATTGGAATGGATTGGTTAGAAGTGCACAGAGTTAAGCTTGACTGTTATAGAAAGA
The DNA here is from genome assembly GCA_001517045.1 of Pseudotsuga menziesii. Taxonomy (NCBI): domain Eukaryota; kingdom Viridiplantae; phylum Streptophyta; class Pinopsida; order Pinales; family Pinaceae; genus Pseudotsuga; species Pseudotsuga menziesii. Next base: position 47,358 of record LPNX010360952.1, on the reverse strand, counting down.
CTTTTGAATGCATGGATCAAGAAGGAAACCTAAGGGTTGTAAGAGGCATTCCAAATGTGATTTCTATTAGGCAAATTTCAACAATGAAACTGAAGAAGTTCTGTAGGAAAGGTTGTAGATTGTATACAGCCCATGTTTTGGAGGCAGCAGAGAATGAAACTCTTAGGTCGAAGTACTTTCATGTGTTGCAGGAATTCAAGGATTTTTTTCTTGATGAAATTCCAGGGCTTCCTCCAAAGAGGGGCATTGATTTTACAATTGACCTTGTGCCAGGTACAGCACCAGTGTCTAAGACACCCTACAGGATGAGCACACAAGAATTGCTAAAGTTGAATATGCAGCTACAATATTTGTTGGAAAAGAAGTATATCAAGACAAGTGTGTCCCCTTGCGGAGAACCATTTCTGTTTGTGAAAAGGAAATATTGTACACTCAGGTTGTGTATTGATTACAGATAGTTGAACAAAGTCACTGTGAAGAATAAATATCCTTTACCTCAAATTGATGACCTTTTTTATCAAATGAGAGGAGCAAAGTTATTTTCCAATATTGACTTGAGGTCTGGTTACCATCGGGTAAGAATCAAAGATGAAGATATTCATAAGACAACCTTCAGAACATGTTGCAAACATTATGTGTTTGTAGTGGTACCATTTGGTCACAAATGCACCAGCTACATTCATGTGCCTTGTGAATAGTGTTTTCAGCAAGTATCTAGACAAGTTTGTTCTTGTCTTCCTTGATGACATTTTAATTTATTCTAAGAATGAGAAAGAGCATGAAGAACATCTGAGATTGACATTACAATTGCTAAGGGAGCATAAGTTGTATGCAAAGTTGAGCAAATGTGACTTCTATAAAGATAGAATTAATTATTTGGGTCGCATTATCTCAGCTGAAGGAACATCTGTGGACCCTAAAAAGATTGAAGCCATTATGAATTGTCCAACTCCAAGAAATTCAACATATGTGAGATCTTTTATGGGACTTGCAGGATACTGCAAGAGGTTCATTGAGGGATTCTCCGGGTTGCACATTTAATCACTTCTTTGCAAAATAAGGGGATAAAGTTTGAATGGACACCAATATGTGAAGAAATATTCCAGCAATTGAAGAATCTTCTTAGAAGTGCACCAATTCTGAAAATTGCAGACCCAAAAAATGATTGCGTGGTCTGAAGTACTTGTTTGATTAGCCTGTAGCCAAGTTTTCACCCTAGCTATGTGCAAAAGCACCTCCCTTCTTTCAATGGAACAAAAGGGTAGAGTTTATGGAAAAAACTTAAAACAATAAATGGATTAGTAAAATGAAACAAATATATGTGGAGGCTAAACTACAATAAAATTCAAATAAATACAATATTATACCTTTTTTTCTTGAAAATGGGCCACCATGGCTGTCTCGGAAGTGATATGCCTCTCCACATGTTGGTTCTCTAGGTGGGTACAGAGTGTGTCTCGACATACTAAGTGGGAATGGTATGGCAACAGGGTGGTGGAAAAAAAATGTGTGAATACCTGAGAGCTAAAGGTGTCCCATCGTACTCACAGTGGCAAAAGGTTTTGAAAACTATTTTTGGGGAGACCTTCACAATGTATTTACAGTAAAGTTTTAGGGTTTTTTGACCCAAGGTTAACCCATGGTATTTTTCTATGGTTTTTTTTATCTTATCTCTTTTTTACAATTTTGGAACCCTTTTTAGGGTTTTTGACCCTTTTTTAGGGTTTTTAACCCTTTTTGGAAGAGAATGAGGGTAAACCATTGTAAATACTAATGTTTTGGACCTTTTTTGGTGGAGATACAGTTGTGAAGGTCAAAAGTAAGGGAAATATGGTGGAAATATGATGTATGTATGAAGTTTAGGCCATATAGAGCTAGGTGAATTAGTTTTTGTGTTAACAAAACCTACTCTAAATGCTATGCAAGCTAGATGGATGTACTTTTTGTGTGAGTTTGATTTTGAAATCAAACACATAAAAGGAAAAGAAAATAAAGTGGTTGAGGATGAAACGTATGTGTAGATAAAGGACATATTACAACAGTAAAGTCTTGAAAAGAAGTATGAGGGATATAAATTGGAAGAAGATGGATTCCTTGCCTATAAGAACAAAATTTATATACCAAATGTAGCAGACTTGAGGAGAATTGTTATGGATGAAATCCATCAAGCTCCATATTTTGGTCACCTAGGATATCAGAAGACAGTTTCTATAGCCAGAAAACAGTAATTATGGCCAAGAATGAAAAAGGACATTGTTGAGTGTATTTATAAGTGCATGAAATGTCAGTAGGTGAAGGTTGAGCATCAACACCCAGCAGGGTTATTGCAGCCTTTTCCAGTCCCAGAATGGAAATGGGAATTTATTTCCATGGATTTTATTACAAGATTGCCAATGAATTGAAGGGAACATGATTCCACCATGGTTGTGGTGGACAAGTTGACAAAGGAATCACATTTTATACCGGTTAAGTCCACATATAAGACTGATTCCATTGCAAAAATCTTCATGAAGGATATTTTCGTATTGCATGGATTTCCTAAGGCAATAGTCTCTGACATGGATCCCAACTTTACTTCCAAGTTTTGGACGGGTCTGTTTGCAGATTTGGGTACCAAGTTAAACTTTAGCACTACCTACCATCCCCAAACTGATGGATAGACAGAGAGAGTGAGTGAGGTGCTTGAAGACATGCTTTGCATGTATGCAATGGACAAACCATCCAAGTGGGAGAATTATTTACACTTGGTAGAATTTGCATATAATAATGGACATCAATCATCCCTGAGTATGAGTCCATATGAAGCCTTGTATGGAAGAAGGTGTCCAAAATCAGTGACTTGAGATAATCCAGTTAACAGTATTGTGCTTGGTCAAAAATTGCTCAAGGAAATGGAGCAAGAGGTTGCAAAGATCAGGTAGAACCTAAAAGCAACCCAAGATAGATAGGAAATCTATGTAGATAAGCATAGGGTGCATTGAGAGTTCAGTGTCGGGGATCATGTTTACCTTAGAGTGAGGCTAAGGAAGAGTTCCTTGAAGCTTGGAAGTTGTGCCAAGTTGTCACCTAGATATTGTGGCCTTTTTGAAGTGCTTGAAAGAATAGGGCTAGTTGCATAAATCATTGCATTTCCTACTAGCATTAGAGCTCATAATGTTTTTCATGTTTCTTTTATTATGAAATATGTACACGATCCTAACCATGTGATAAATTGGGATGTGATTCAGGTGGAACCCGAGGGAGAGTTCCAAACTGAGCCATTATACATCCTTGACAGGAGGGTCACATCGCTCTGGAATCAATCCGTAGGACAGGTAAAGGTGCAGTGGAAGCGCAATGGTCCGGATGAGGTTACGTGGGAGCTCAAGGATTCCATGTGATTGGCACATCCAATTTTGTTCAATTTTGGAAATCACTGAGGACACTACTAATGAAGGGGTAGGGGAATGTAACACCCTGGTTTTGACCCCATCGTATTGAAATTGTAGATGATGTATATATCGTATGTAAATCATGGTAATCAGCTCAAGTCCAAGGCCCTGCCATCGATTTAGTATTTTGTGTAAAGGTGATCAAGGTTCATACCTATGGTTATGTTGCTGGTCAAGCACAACACATTTTGGAATATCATGTAAAGATATAATTTAATAAATTACCACAACTAGCTATGCATTGCAACTTGAAAGATATGGGGGCATGATTTCACAAGGAATAGGGAGGGGAGTTAGTCAAAATCCTGATCCAATAGGGTGAGACCATATGTCAATGGGGAAACCCATAACCCTCAGCTACCTTTGTGTCCTCTGTCCTCAATCATTCAATTCTTCCAGAAGAACGGTTGAGGTAGTTAATGTCTTGTTTAGAGAAAGGCATGGTAGTCGGTTTTGTGTTTGAGCTTTACTGTAGTCTGCAGCCTATAGTCAGGGAATCTATGATCTTGCTTTTGAAGCAAGGAATCCCATGATTTTTTCAGTCCATATTTCTTCATTCAAGGGATGGTTTTTTATTCCCTAGCGCTTGTTGTTTTTCATCCTATCATTCATGCGTTGATCATTCTTCCCTATTGCGCAGTTGTAGAGAATTTTTGGTTGAGCAAAGTTTTTTTGCAAATATTTTTCCTTTGACGGACCCTGGTTGTTGTGTTATAGCATCATCCTGAACTTCAGAGTGGTATGAGACCTTGTTTCTCTATGTTACAGAGTGAAGCCTATTTTTCTGTGTCTCCCCATGGTTTGTTGTTATGTGCACCCCGGTTTGGGTCTGAAATGTATGCAACACTAAGGAGTGGAAGAGATGAGGAATGGGATTGATAAACCTAGTCCAAAGAGGAACCTCATGAAAAGATAAGAGTGGCTGGTGAATATTATATGCACACCCTGAAGAGAACTGGAAGGGAAGGAATAGCTCGAGGGACTATGGAGTAGAGAAGGGGTTGCTTCCTTGTGTTGGGTGTGTATATATTGTGGATTCCAGGCCAGATAGATCTTGTGGAGGTGTCCCTAGCTCTTGAATGATCCACTACCTTAGTCATTATACATTTCCACTACCTTAGAAGCCTGATAAACCCAAAGGAGATTGGCTTGGCTCACAGCATGTGAAACCCTACTGTATATTGGCTTGGCCGAGCATCCTGATAAACCCAACTGGTAGATGGGTTGGCTGTGTCTTGTTATGCATTTGACCATGTGTGTAATCCTTGTCTAGATATCCTGATAAACCTAACTAGCTGTCTTGGATGAATAGCCTGTGAAACCCAACAATGAGATGGCTTGGTTGAGTGCCTGATAAACCCATATGTTGGCTTGGATGGTCCTTAATGTAAATGATGGCTTGACTGTGTGCAGTCTTATAAACCCAATTGTTATAATGGATTGGATGAATAGCCTGTGAAACCCAGTAGTGAGATGGCTTGGCTATGTATTCTATGAAACCCATCTGTTTGGCTCATTTTCCTGTAGCCTGATAAACCCAACTGTGTGTTGGCTTGGCTAGACAGTCTGTGAAACCCAACTATTTGTTGGATTGACTATGTGTGATATGATTTGGATGTCTGTGAGTCTGTTGTTCCCTAATTCCTTGTGGAAGTCATGCCCAACTCAGGGGTGGCATTTGTGCTGAGAGATTAATGGACACAACTGGCCTATGGTTGGGATGAACGTTGCAGTGACATAGCCAGTTGCGGGACAACTTCATATTCAAGATAAGTATTCTCTGTTATTCTTATTTATGCAATGTATTTGGTTATGAATGAATTGAATATGATCAATTCTTGCTAATGATTTTAGTAGAGTTTATTGTTGTAAAATGTTCCTAGATTTGCATCTGTATATTCCTTGTATGTGTCAATGTATTATGCTTATGATCGTGGAGGATAGAATCCTGATTACAAAGTCAGAAGGAATTTGACTTAAGTGTTTCACACCCTGGGATTTGCCTACGGAAAGAGGAGAGCAGGAGGTAGAAGAGAGAAGTTGAAGCAGAGCAGAATGTTGGTTTTCAGCACCCGGGGATCCACCTATGGAAGGAGGAAGGAAGAAGGTGGAAAACAAGAAAGAGACAAGGAAGAATGTTGTATTTTTTATTCCTGAAATCCTCCTGCGAAAGGCAAAAGTTGGATGTAGAAAAAGAGACGGAAATTCCAAGGCAAAAGTGTATTTGGGGCAGCCCAGAATCTTCCTGTGGAAGGCATGTTGGTCTCCATTTTATCACCATTTTTGGGTCAAATACTTTACATATTAACACATGTTTTGTTACCTTTTGGCATCTTTTGCACCATGAATCTCACCATTCAAGCCTCAGGTATGAATGAATTTAAATTTTATGTCAATTATGTTTATTATTATCATTTTATGGTTTTAATGATTCAAATTGACATGAAATGAAGCGCATTCGATATATTAATTCATGCGCATAATTTTTTGTAGGTTATATGGTCTTTTAGACAGGCTAACAAATAGACACACATTCAGCTAAATATATGGAGAGCATATCCAGCTTGCCGTTGAGATCACTAAACAGATCGCGAATCGTTGGTAGTAGATTTTTATGCGTTAAAGGCATGTAACAACCATGAACTGTTGTGACCATGTGCCAAGATCTCAGCATCAACCTTCTTCTGGAAGAGCACCCATTTAATGTCTCTGTGTGACACCTTGACCTCAGCTCCAATTAAGACTGAAATCATATGCCACATCGCACACCAAAAAGGAACCAGATCTGTGAAGAAGAAGGAACTGCCACTTGTTAGTTGTCAATGTAATTATTTGTTATAATGACTACCTTATCATAAAGATAAATTGACCACTAAAGGGTCAACTTTCTCACCCTCTATCGACAATGTATCTATAGGCGTTGTTATGCGATTTAGGGAGGAGTCTTTTATTTGATATGTGATCAGTCAAGTTTGAAAACTCTGTAATTCTACCTTTTGATTTAATGAAGTTCTATTGCGATGTGTATGATCGTGTTCCATTGACAAGGGATCACTCTATTTGCTGGGAGGGCCCCTCGACAACAATATTTTTACATCTTCGTGTATTTCTCTTCTCTAAAACTAGAATATTTTTTGTTTATGCAATTTCATTTCTGTAATTGTTTATGATAAATTCTGTAGCGTATATTTTAGTTTAATATCATGTTGATCATGTAGTTTCCATTTACAATTTAGCAACCGGTTGCGCCTAGAATAGTTTCCAACTTCTTTTCCAAAGTCTTTACAGTTTATTGTTTGATTTCTACACTAAAAATTCCTTTGATCAAATCATAGTAAATTTAGTTTTATTTGTTTTGGTTTTTGCCATGAATTTGCTTAAGAGTATTTCAGTATGTTCAATGATGTAATTTTCTTTTCAAATTATGAAATTAGCTTAGGTTATATTGTTATGGAATTCAATCATTAAGTAGATTTACTTCTTGCTTTTATATTTCATTAGCATATGCATGAGACAACTACCCTCAATAAATAATCTAGATTCAATGTTTTCTTAAAATTTTAGCATTTTCTTTAGACAGACTGTCATACAAACAACTTGTCTCACCCCTTATACAGATCTTCATTTCAACCTCCTATCTAGTCGCTCATTCAATCCTGTGTGTATTTTAATCTATTTTGAGCTTATATTCCTAGTTTTCTGATTCTGTCTTGATAGTAATGGTTAGATAATGATTGTATTTTCTTTGAAGACTCTTAGATGAGATTTTTTAGACTCCTTAAATCTTATTTCTCTTTCTTCTCTCTTTTTACCTTATTCCTAGGAATTACGTCATGTAATTTAACTCATTCTATTGATTTGTAATTGAATCTTTGATTTAAGTTCTTTCTTTGTATATGAGCTCTAAGTTACATGCATTAATAAATTAAGTATTTTATACATTACTTATAGTAATACAATTTGTTCTTTTCATTGTGTAATTAGGGATCTATAAGATAGAACTCAAATCATCTTTATAACTTTTATGTTTGTTCATAAATCATGTCTACTCTCATATAGTAGTTTGTAAGTAGGATTTATTTGCTTATAAACAATCATGTTTACTATTTCTTGTAACTGGACATTTCTCAGTTTGCACATTTTTGTAGAGATCAAACTAGACTTAATCCCATTTAGCTTTTACACTTCTTTTGAGAGTCATTTTGATACCTCTCTTGTTCCAGTTCCTCTTGCAGTAAATGCTATGCTCAAAATAATCAAGGAGAGTGGAATTAAGATGATTTAGTTTAATTAGTTAGTGTATGTACAGTTTTTCAAAAGTAGTATATTTAGTCACTGTGAATCCTTCTTAATGTAGTCATTCTCTTAAGTAAAATCAATCTCTCTATATAGAATAGTTCATTGTGATAACACTGTTTATATCCAGAGATTTGACTCTGTTTTTTCATTTTGAAAGATCTTTTGATATTTTCTTTGTTAAAGTATTACCATGATACTTTCTACCTTCGCATATATTTTGTAGCAAATCTAACCCTACTAACCCCGGTTGATAATTAAATATTAGGTAAATTATTAAAGGAAATATTTTGCTCAACATTTTGGTGCCGTTAAAAGGGAGTTGTTCCATAAGGTAGAATAGATGTTGACTGGTATCGGGGGAGCGGTAAGACGAGAGGTAAGAACCTGCGCATTTGTTATAACACGTGCCCCCAAATCCAGTAGTAATAGTAGCATAAGATAGATTTGTTAAAGATAGAAAAATTTTGTTAAATTTTTATAAAGCTTTTACAGGAAACATAAAACCCCAACCATCAACTCACTGAATAGGTATCGAAAAAGAAAACACCTATAGGAAGTAGTTTTGCTGGAAACATAAAGAGATTCTTACAGAGGGAAATCATAGAAGAGATCCTGGTAGAAGGTCTTGAGGGCCTCATTCCTGACAAAGTTCACAAGAATTAACCATTAAACCTTCCACTAAGTCACAAAAAGTTTAGATGAAACAACTTTTTGGAGAAGCCACACTTCACTAATATTGTCAATCTTGCCTAGGTGAAAGCTCTCTTTGGCAATTCAATAAGACATAGTAACCCTACAAATTGAAACATCCATAGTCACATATGTTATCCCTATAGGACCCAATAAAGAGAATGGTTGATCAGAGGAAGTTCTCTTCTGAAAAAGAATGATGGGATGCTCCATTCTCACCTCGAAAGAAACCTTCTAGGTATACTCACTTTAGAAACTAAACTTGCATAAAGAAGCAAGAAAAAGAACAAGAAACAAAGAGAAATCTCTATCCAAAATGTGAAGTTAAACATCCCCGACAGGAATTTCCATTAAACAAAACCTCTGTATGTCATATTTGCATAGGGAATCATATTTCACCACAAGGGATCAAGAAGGATCCAACCAAAATAGAGGAAATCATTGGACTTCCCTCTTCAAAAGATCTTCCTCCTCCTGATCTTTAAAAATATTGTGGGTTATCATTACTTGTATATATGTAAATATGTGTATATTTATTTGAATAAATAAAGAGTCATTTCTAATCATTTCTTTCCAGAGGACTCTTTTCTATGTTTTCAAGAATAAAATAAATCCTCTGACAAATGGTTTTGGAGAAGCATCTATTTCTTTGAACAAAGCTTATGAGGTATTATCTGAAGTGCTTTGAAGTTTTCTTTTGTATATCATTTTCAAACCATTTATTTTATGATTTTGTTATGCTAGTGTTTTGATTCAGATATATACATTTCTGATTATTTGAATAGTTGCTTAAAAGACTTATTTTAATTATCATGTTCTTCGGAATTTTCATACCTTGAGATTACTAGCTCATCTACACTTGTTATCAAAATTTGACTCTTAACTATTTCTAAGGACACTAGAGGGTAAGTGGAATTGCTGCTTGTGGGGACCATTATCTTTTATAAAGAAAATGAACTAAAAGGCCCAGGGACACCTTTAAGTTATTCTCTTTTGACATGATCTATAGTTAAGGCCATTTTGTGAAATTTTTTATATCAATCATGTATTTAGTAGGGCTTAGCATGCTCTAGTACCAATCAACTTCCAAATATTTATACAAGGAAAACCCGTCGGGGTACTGAACAGACTCATTGGAAGCAAGGCTATGCTTGCATGGTATCAAGATCAACCCATCGAGGTATTGAACAGGCCTACTGATAGCGGGGAAATATCAGATAAAGAGATCCGGTTAATGCACCACTGGGCGCATGGTTTCAAAGAACAATAATATATATCAAAATACATATACATAGGCCTATTATTTATGATGTCATTAAAGAATAACCATAAGATGACCTTGGATCCAACAGTGGTACTTCAATCAATATCTAGGATATGTTTATCCTAGAAATGGGACCCATAGTTGTACAATCCTACAAATTTGAAGGTGAGCTCAAGAATTTTTGAGATGACAATATATTCTTACAACAAGGCAAGGGTGACTAGTTTTCCCTATGGTCCTTTCATGTATATCTTCATCACATGATAAATGCTCAATTTACATCTCTATACATTTGAGCACTTTTATTTTTTTAAATGTATCTATATAAATCCTTTCACTTTATTAGTTAGTCTTTCTCTCTTTATATAATTACAATAGCATGATTGAACATTTTTTTTTTGCAAGTTACTTAGTTTTCTTATATGGCTTGAGGACATGCCATATCTTTAGTTTGGGGGAGGATTGGACTGTTTATTTTTATTTTTTAAGTTACTTATAAGAGGCTCATTGCTAAATGACAAAGTGTTTGCAGGATAATGCAAATAGTGAAATTGGCCTTAAAATCGTGGATGAATAAGCAAGAACGCTAAAGGATTATTTCATATGAAAATCTGTACGAAGGATCATATGGAGCGTCAAATGTTAGTGTGAATAAAAGGCCAAATGATGATCTAAATAATTTTTTTTTGACATTTTCGTATCTATGGTTAAGTATTGGCTTAATTTTATTTGGGTAAAAAGCTGATTCATATCATTACAGTCACATCCACAGGATATTATGACTAATTTTGATTCATAATGGTACAAATTAGATCTAATATTATTTTATTACCCCTCTATGGATATGATACGACCTTAGGGTACCTTCTAGTGATCATGAATTTGCCATCATTATTATCCTCTTTCTCCATTTGCATGCATAAGCTATCAAATAAGCCGACCTTCCCATTGAACTAAGGTTATGGTTACAAATTTGGTTATACACTAGCATTAAATTACATGTTCAACCTATCCAAAGCTTTCTTTGGACATGGTTGAACCAACTAAAATTTAGAAACCCATTCAATCATGCGCTTTAGATGATACACATTCTGAAAATTGCCATAATGGCGTGATCGTTTAGGCATGCCGAGTTGGTTGCATGATCATTTGGTAGGTTGAATGCGGCACGCTTTAAAACTAGAACTATGCGAACCTTCTCCCATTCCATCGTTGCAGAGCATTTTAGCCACCTTTCTCTCATATTTCCTAAAAATCCCTGTATCCCTTCCTCTATTTACATCATGCCAAACCGATTCGATCCAGAAAGTTACCAAGTTCTATTTCAAATGGCAGAATTTAGGGAATGTAGGGAAGTGTTTTTTTTAGCCGGCTGAAAACCGTTCCTCCATTTGCTGCAAGGTTACGATGAGGAAATATCATTGATTTTTGTAATGGGGTTCAATGGGAGGACGACCAGGATAGGGCATCTTTCCTTCCAAGTCACTAAGAAGTCGATTCCCCATGCCACTAAGCTTCCCCAAGAGGGCAAGCGATGGCACAAACATTGGTTTGTCCCACGAGCATGACATAAATTTTCTCTTAAGCCCGAATTATGGTATGTATTAGGTGCAAAAGGATACTATCATAGTTTGATAAATCCAGAATATATCAAGCCACTGACAGTCATTATTCATCTGGTTACCTGCAAAGGTAAGTTTAACGTTTTCAGATCCTGTCACCTTCGGTTACTAGCTCACTTTGTCGATAATAGATGTTTAAACTTCCCTTTATTTTTTCGTCATAGCTTAGAAAAAATGTCGAATTTGGTCAGAAAGAATACCCTTCATCCCAAGAGTAGTTTGTACCACCACATTTTAATCAAACTGTTAATCCTGGACCAGCTCAAGGAGAGAAACCAACCTTCGGAGACTTTTGCATTCAAGGTGCTTAACCCCTACCTTAATATCCATAAACAATCCCATCATTTTCACCATGAGTCAATTCAAACCCTATCTGTCGAGGAGGAAAACCCCAGTATCGTCCACCTTGACGAAGATACCTCAGAACCTAGTCCATCTGAATGAAATACCTCTACTAGCCCTGTTTCCACTGAATTTGTACATGTTTCATGACCTCGTACTAGAAGACAAAAGGCTAAAAGTGTTCAGCGTATGCTCCGGCCCAGTACCCAGACCGCAGTTCAGTCTGATAAGTAGACTAGTCTTTTAAATGATGAGGCCGAGGTAGAGGAAGCTAACCCAAATTCATCCCTCTTAGCATTAGCCAATATATCTGCCGAATTACTCAAGGACGTTGATCAAATGGACATTCCTGCATCTGTCCAGCATATCAGCCCTGAAGAACCCCTTCCTACTGTCGATTTGGATCCTCCTTCAATGGAAATGAGTCATCCATAGGATTTACACCAATTCCCAGAGCCATCTACACCATCGTAGCCAACATTAGATTAGCTAACTCACGATCTGGCTCAGTCAACAAAGCAGAATCAAGCACATGTTAAGTTGACTATAGACCTTCGTGAGGAAAACAGAGTTGCAGTTACAGATTAAAAATATGGAGGACCTCCACAAGACCGTTAGTTTATCACAGAGGAATTAGCAAGAAAGGCATGCCCTTTTGAAATCTTAGGCTAAGAAATTGAAGTTCAAACAGTCTGCTTCATCAAAGTCAGAGGCAGCTACTGACGTAGCTCTGCCTCCTTCCTAATGTTATCTTTTATTCTCTCACTAGTGGGACCTGGATTTCTTCTGGTTTGGGGGAATGTTGGTCACCATTTTGTCACCATTTTTGGGTCAAATAATTTACATATTAACACATGTTTGGTTACATTTTAGCATCTTTTGCACCATGCAACTCACCATTCAAGCCTTAGGTATGAATGAATTTAAGGTTTATGTCAATTCTGTTTATTATTATCATTTTATGGTTTTAATGATTCAAATTAACATGAAATGAAGCACATTCGATATATTAATTCATGTGCATAATTGTTTGTAGGTTATATGGTCTTTTAGATAGGCTAACAAATAGACACGCATTCAGCTAGATATATGGAGAGCATATCCAGCTTGCCATCCAGATCACTAAAAAGATCATGCATCATTGGTAGTATATTTTTTTGCGTTAAAGGCATGCAACGGCCATGAACTGTTGTGACCACGCGTTAGCATCTCACCATCAGGATTCTTCTGGAAGAGAGCCCATCTAATGTCTCTATGTGACACCTTGACCTCGGCTCCAATTAAGGATGAAATCATATGCCACATCACGCGCCAGAAAGGAACCAAATCCACGAAGAAGAAGGAATTGTTATCTGTTAGTTGTCAATTTAATTATTTGTTATAATGACTACCTTATCGTAAAGAGTAGTCGACCACTAAAGGGTCGACTTGCTCGCCCTCTGTCAACGATGTATATATAGGAGTTGTTATGCGATTTAGGGAGAAGTATTTTATTTGATATGTGATCAGTTAAGTTTGAAAACTCTGTAATGCTACCTTTTGATTTAATGAAAGTTCTATTACATTGTGTATTATCGTGTTCCATTGACAAGGGATCACTCTGTTTGCTGGGAGGCCCCCCCGACAACCAGAGTTTTACATCTTCGTGTATTTCTCTTCTCTGTAACTAGAATAGTTTTTGTTTATGCAATTTCATTTCTCTAATCGTTTATGATAAATTCTGTAGCATAGATTTTAGTTTAATATCATGCTGATTATGTAGTTTCCATTTACAATTTATCAACTAGTTGCACCTAGAACAGTTTCCAACTTCTTTTGCAAAGTCTTTATAGTTTATTGTTTGATTTCTAGACTAAAAATTCCTTTGATCAAATCATAGTAAATTTAGTTTTATTTATTTGGTTTTTGTCATGAATTTGCTTAAGAGTATTTCAGTATGTTCAATGATGTAATTTCCTTTTCAAATTATGAAATTAGCTTAGGTTATATCGTTATGGAATTCAATCATTAAGTATATTTACTTATTGCTTTTATATTTCATTAGCATATGCATGAGACAGCTGCCCTCAATAAATCATCTAGATTCACTATTTCCTTAAAATTTTAGCATTTTCTTTAGACAGCCTATCTCGCTCCTTATATAGACCTTCATTTCAACCTGCTATCCAGTCGCTCATTCAGTCCTATGTGTATTTTAATATGTTTTGAGCTTATCTTCTTAGTTTTCTGATTCTGTCTTGATAGTAATGGTTAGATAATGATTGTATTTTCTCTAAAGACTCTTAGATGAGATTGTTTAGACTCCTTGTTAAATCTTATTTATCTTTCTTCTCTCTTTTTACCTTATGCCTAGGAATTATGTCATGTAATTTAACTCATTGTATTGATTTGTAATTGAATCTTTGATTTAAGTTGTTTCTTTGTATTTGAGCTCTAAGTTACATGCATTAATAAATTAAGTATTTTATACATTGCTTATAGTAATACAATTTGTTCTTTTAATTATGTAATTAGGGGTATATAAGATAGAACTCAAATCATCTTTATAACTTTTTTGTTTGTTCATAAATCATGTCTACTCTCATATAGTATTTTGTAAGTAGGAGTTATTTGTTTATAAACAATCATGTTTACTATTTCTTGTAACTGGACATTTCTCAATTTGCACATTTCTGTAGAGATCAAACTAGACTTAATCCCATTTAGCTTTTACACTTCTTTTGAGAGTCATTTTGATATCTCTCATGTTCCAATTCCTCTTGCAGTAAATGCTTACCCTCAAAATAATCAAGGAGAGTGGATTTAAGATGATTTAGTTTAATTAGTTAGTGTATGTATAGTTTTTCAAAAGTAGTATATTTAGTCACTATAAATCCTTCTTAATGTAGTCATTCTCTCAAGTCAAATAAATCTCTCTAGATAGAATAGTTCATTGTCATAACACTGTTTATATCCAGAGCTTTGACTCTATTTTTCCATTTTGAAAGATATTTTGATCTTTTGTTTGTTAAAGTATTACCATGATACTTTCTACCTTCGCATATATTTTGTAGCAACTCTAAGCCTACTAACGTCGGTTGATAATTAAATATTAGGTAAATTATTCAAGACAATATTTTTCCCAACAAGGCGGAAGGCGAGAGGCGAAAAATGGGAAAAAGGTTAAGGTAAAAAGTTATTTTTTCAATTCCTGGGTTTCTCCCTGGAAGGCGGAAAGGTGGAATATGAAAGGCGAAAACATGAATAAAGGATTTCATCATTTGTGAGTTTTTCAATTCCCAAATTCCACACTGGAGAGCAGAAAGGTGGAATGCAGAAGGTGGAAACTTAGATAAAGTATTCCAGTCAAAATTTATGTTTCTTATTTCTTATTCCTCGGTGAAAGGCGAAAAGGGGAATCCGGAAGGCAGAGTCTGGAAAGGACAAGTTCAATACAGAAAGACATTTTCGACCAAAGAATGGATCTTTCAAGGGTGGAATGATTGTTACAGTGGTTTATATGCTTAAGCATGAATGTTGAAATGTATTTACATGACATGCCTCGTGTTTCAAAAGAATAACCATGGTTTTTTAAGAATTTTTTTAATTCCGCATGATAATCGGGGTATGGGTACCTGACATTGTGGTCTCAGAGATAATGGTTACAACATTGGTCCTGAATAGTCCAAGTTAAATAGCTTGCAAAGAGAAAACTACAACAAGACAAAGTGCTATTTAGTAGAACCACTAAATCTAACTAACTCGGCCAAATGTCCCAGGAAGCACTCAATAAAGAGCATACTTCAAATTGACGGTGAACCCAATTATATAAATATTTTGGGCTCCATAAAGTGACTTTTGTACTTCTAAGCTTTGAGTGTGATATCCAATGGGGAGAGGACATGTCATTCATGCATGTTTCCCATCACACACAACAAAATTTTCTTTGTCCGCGCTAGTTCTCCCAGCGAAATGGTTGTCAACCATTGATCTGCTTGGGGATCAACCTTGTCCGTTGATCTTAATCTTTGTCATGGCAATTATTTTCCAAATTCACAACTCCACGCCCTTTTATCCTCCTTGTTATTTTATTTACAAAATTGAACTTGGTTGTAGATATGGTTCTACCACGATCTCAACTGAACAAACTTGCAGTGAACAGTCGGTAAGTGATTTATGAATTTTGAGATTATCATGCAGCTAACTTAATGGTGTTTATTAAAACATTTTTTCAGAGTCACAGTGCAGTTTGGAAAATTGGGTTTCGGCTTAGCCATGAGAACCTACAGCATGGGTGATGCACAGTATCCCTATGGGCATGGGGAAGATTCTAAGGGGGGAAACGTCCAAGTTGGAAATGCTAAGACATAATCTAATGGGAGAAGATATCAAGATACTTCCCTTGATTTTGCATCCACAATGAGAATCCTAAGGGTGGAGATGCAAAGTTACAGAGAAGACAATGACATAATTATTAAGGCTTGGGAAGAGTAGAATCAGCTGAATGCATCCATGCTGTAGAGTTTGACAGACATCCAAATGCAGATGAATTTTGGGCATCGAAAAGTACATCCAGAAGGAAGTAAGAGCAGTGCCAGAAGAAGAAAATGGTATTCTAGTGGGTCATCTGACTTTGAAGGGTCCATTAGGGATTCAAGCTCTTCATCTCATAGGGATAAGAGGAAGAGGCACTACTGGAACAGTTCATGTGATGAATTTAAGAAGGAAAGGCCTCCTACCTTTAATGGTGAGGTAAATACTGGTCAAGAAGATGAAGCTTGGATTCTTGGGATGAAGAAGTATTTCCATGTCCAAGACTAATCTTAGAAATATGAAGGAAAGAATACCCATTTTCAATCTGAATGGAAGAGCATATATATGGTGGGAGCACCTCAGGCAAGTGAGGAAGATCAATGACAGAAATATTATGTGGAAGTAGTTCAAGAAGTATTTCAAGCAGAAGGACCTCTCTGATAGGTACTATGATAATAAGATTAAAGAGTTCCAGGAATTGAAAATGGGGCAACTTACCATGGAAGAATATGAAAACAAATTCTTGGAGTTGCTGAAAAATGTCAGGTACAATAAGGATGATAAAGTGAAAATCCAATATTTTATGAGTGCGCTACCTCAGTGTTACAAAGACAATATTGGGTTTTATGAACCTAGAACTCTTAAAGAGGATATCAGGAAGGCTAAGTATTGCTATGATGAGAACAGAGGAAAAATTGATATCCGTAAGGCATGGAAGGAAAAGAAGAATGGGAAGTTTGACCAAAGGAGGGAAGGTTTCAAAGCCTCTCACTTGTGAAACCAACAAAGGCAGCCATCATAGGCTATGACTAAGCCATCCAGAGTGATGGGAGACAGGCTAAGAGATCCAAAAGAGATCAGAGGACCACTCCAGTGTTGGAGATGCGGAGAAAACCATAAGATCAGGAACTGTCTGCATGAGAATGTGTATGTAAGGCAATCTCACAACATTCAAGAAGCAGAAACAGTGGGTCAAGTGGCAAGGATTGTCCCTAGAATTTATGCAGCACTAGAGGACCATCAAGTAGATCATCAGTTAACTGTGGTTGAAGTTGCAAGTTAGATTATTGAGCAATCTATTTCTGTTTTGATTGACCCTGGATCTAGTCATAGCTATATTACTCTCAGAGTAGTTGAGATTTGTGCTTTTAAGAAGTTAAAGTATAGAAAATCATGGTTAGTTCAACTAGCCACTGGAACCAAGAGAAAAGTTAGTGAAGTGGTAGTGAAATGTCCATTAGAGATGGATGGGTTAGTCACTTGTGCATACTTGAATGTTCTACCACTTGGTTCCTATGATATTATCATTGCAATGAATTGGTTAGAAGTGCACAGAGTTAAGCTTGAATGTTATAACAAGAATTTTGAATGCATGGATGAAGAAGGAAACCTAAGGGTTGTAAGACACATTCCAAAGGTGTTTTCTATTAGGAAGATTTCAACAATGCAGCTAAAGAAGTTATGTAGGAAAGGTTGTAGATTGTATGCATCCCATGTTTTGGAGGCAACAGAGAATGAAACTCCTAGGTTGGAGGAATTTCATGTGTTACAGGAATTCAAGGATGTTTTTCCTGATGAAATTATAGGGATTCCTCCAAAGAGGGACATTGATTTTACAATTGACCTTGTGCTAGGAGCAGCGTCAGTGTCTAAGACACCCTATAGGCTAAGCACACCAGAATTGCTAGAGCTGAAGATGTAGCTGCAAGAGTTGTTGGAAAATAAGTATCTCAATCCAAGTGTGTCCACTTGGTGAGCACCGATTATGTTTGTGAAAAATAAAGATGGTATACTAAGGTTGTGTATTGATTATAGACATTTGAACAAAGTTACTGTGAAGAATAAATATCCTTTACCTCAAATTGATGACCTTTTTGATCAAATGAGAGGAGCAAAGGTATTTTCCAATATGGACTTGAGGTCTGGTTACCATCAGCTAAGAATCAAATATGAAGATATTTATAAGACAACCTTTAGAACAAGGTACAGACATTATGATTTTGTAGTGGTACCATTTGGTCTCACAAATGCACCAGCTACATTCATGTGCCATATGAATAGTGTTTTCAGCAAGTATCTAGACAAGTTTTTTCTTATCCTCCTTGATGACATTCTTATTTATTCTAAGAATGAGAAAGAGCATGAAGAACATCTGAGATTGACATTGCAATTGCTAAGGGAGCATAAGTTGTATGTAAAGTTGAGAAAATGTGGCTTCTATAAATATAGAATTCATTATTTAAGTCACATTATCTCAGATGAAAGAATATATGTGGACCTTGAAAATATTGAAGCCATTATGAATTGGCCAACTCAAGGAAATGTGATAGATGTGAGATCTTTTATGGGACTTGTAGGACACTACACGAGGTTCATTGAGGGATTCTCCAAGGTTGCACATTCAATAACTTCTTTGCAAAAGAAGAGGATAAATTTTGAATGGAAATCAAGATGTGAAGAAATATTCTAGCAGTTGAAGAATCTTCTTACAAGTGCACCAATTCTGAAAATTTGCAGACCTAGAAAAAGATTGTGTGGTCTGTATTGATGCATGTAATCAAGGACTTGGAGGATATATTATGCAAGAAAACCATGCGGTATGTTATGAGTCTAGAAATTTGAAGGATCATGAGAAGAACTATGCTACTCATGATTTAGAACTTGCAGCCATAGTACATGCTCTTAAGATGTGAAGGGATTACTTAACGAGCACAAAATTTGAGCTAAGGACAGACCATTGTGGTATGAAGTACTTGTTTAATCAGCCTACTCTAAATGCTAGGCAAGCTAGATGGCTGGATTTTTTGTGTGAGTTTGATTTTGAAATCAAACACATAAAAGGAAAGGAAAATAAAGTGGTTGATGCACTCAGCAGGAAGGTGAATGAAATGCATGTGGCATCTCTTAGTATTTTCCAACTAGATTTGAGACAGCAGATTGCTAATCATACTGCTAAGGATGAAATGTATGTGTAGATAAAGGACATATTGCAGCACCAAAGTCTTGAAAAGAAGTATCAGGGATATAAATTGGAAGAATATGGACTCCTTACCTATAAGAATAGAATTTATATACCAAATGTAGCAGATTTGAGTAGAGTTGTTATGGATGAAATCCATCAAGTTACATATTCTGGTCACCCAGGATAGTAGAAGACAGTTTCTATAGCCAGGAAGCAGTGCTTCTGGCCATGAATGAAAAAGGACATTACTAAGTATATTTCTAAGTGCATGAAATATCAATAGGTGAAGGTTGAGCATCAACACCCAACAGTTTTATTGCATCCTTTGCCAGTCCCAGAAAGGAAATGGGAATTTATTTCCATGGATTTTATTACAGTATTGCCAACAACTTGGAGGAAACACAATTACATCATGGTTTTTGTGGACAAGTTGACAAAGGAATCACATTTTATACTGGTTAAGTCCACATATAATATTGATTCCATTGTAAAAATCTTCATGAAGGATATTTTCAGATTGCATGGATTGCCTAAGGCAATCATCTCTGACAGGGATCCCAAGTTTAGTTCCAATTTTTGGAAGGGTTTATTTGCATATTTGGGTACTAATTTAAACTCCAAAACATCCTACCATCCTCAAACTGATGGAAATATAGAAAGAGTGAATCAGGTGCTTGAATACATGCTTCGCATGTATGTGATGGACAAACCATACAAGTGGGAGGATTATTTACACTTGCTATAATTTGCATATAATAATGGACAAAAAACATCTCTGGGTATGAGTCCATATGAATCCTTCTATGGAAGAAGGTGTCAGACATGAGTGACTTGGGACAATCCAATGAACAAGATTGTGCTTGGTCCAGAATTGATCAACGAAATGGAGCAAGAGCTTGCAAAGATCAAGTAGAAATGGAAAGAAGTCCAAGATAGACATAAAATATATGCAGATAACCATAGGGTGCACCGAGAGTTCATTATTGGGGATCATGTTTAACTTAGAGTGAGGCCAATGAAGATTTTCTTGAAGCTTGGAAGCTATGCCAAGCTATCACCTAGATATTGTGGGCCTTTTGAAGTGCTTTAAAGAATAGGGCCAATTGCATATAGACTTGCATTTCCTGCTAGCACTAGATCTCATAATGTTTTTCATGTTTCTTTTCCTAAGAAATATGTACATGATCCTAACCATGTGATAAACTAGGATGTGAGTCAGATGGAACCCGAGGGAGAGTTCCAAACTAATCCATTACCCATCCTCGACGGGAGGGTCATAGTGCTCCGGAATTGAGTCGTCGGATAGGTAAAGGTGCAGTGGAATCACAATGGTTTGGATGAGGCTACTGTTAGGGTTCACCTGTACTCAATATTGAGTCAAAGGTGGTTTACCTCTAGCACATGGTTTGGGCACATGGTTTGTTGTATCCAATGGTTTTGTTCCATGGTATTGCATGTGATTAATCCTTTATAAGGCTTGAGGAGGCTCCATTGTAAAGTGGCCTGGAGGTGAGCGGTGGCTAGATCACTTGGCCCGGATGGACGGTTTCGGCCATGTAAAAATTGACAATGTAATGAAGATATTCATTGGTGTTTTTTTTCCCCACATGGGGTTTCCAGGGTATATTGTGTGTCATCTTTTATTATTTCTTGAAATGTTTATGTTCTCGCATATTGTTATATATTGTTGCTTCTTATAATCCTAACAACTGGTATCCGAGCTTAGGGAGCTTGTGTGAAGGAAAGAAACAGCTTGTGGGAGATCTATGAATTGGTGGGTGATCTATAGAGGGGACCGATGGGGTGGTCCCACCCCGACCTGAAGTTTTATGGGGGTTCACGAAAGGGAGCCCCCGAGAAAAAGAAATTGTCATGATTTTTTAAATCTCTCAAGTGTGAAGAAGAGATCTTCTGAGCCTACCCATGTGAAGAAAATATGTGAGAAGGGATTCACTGGATTTGTGGATCATATTGACAGAGGTTGTGTGCATCCATGAGGAGGAATCCAATGAACGCTCCCAACCAAGAGAAGAAACCCATGGTGGAGGTCTTTAAAGAAAATATAGTGTTGGAAGTGTTCGAGGAATACAAGATGATAGTACATTTGGACGAGTCGTCGTGTGGGTCAAGAGAGCTGGTGTTTCTTTCGATCTACTGTAGTTGCATTAAATTTCATCTCTATGAGAGTGTATCCACGGATTAAATCCTTTTAGTGAAGAGATGCCAACGCTTGCATTTATAGGTTGTGTGAGGAAGGAAAGAGTTGTGAGCTGTCCTGAGAAGATCGCCAAAGAGAAGGGTGGTTGAAACCCTAGCCACATAAGGAGACAATCCGTCACTGCAACTGTCACTGCTAGCCATACATGAAGAGGGATTTGATCCATGAGGAGTCATTCTAGGAAGAATAATCCAACCCGTGTCTCACCATGGTAAATTATTTTAAATGGGCACTCCAAGGTAGATCGTAGACGCTATGTTATGGAGAAGATTCCTTGGTGTAAGTGAAGAGGGTAGCGACCCATTGTTGTCCAAGATATGATTCATGCAAAGAGACGTAGTTATAAGATCTGTTCAGGGTTTCCAAGGCCACCAATGTCAATATCTGATTGGGTGTCCCGGGCTCAGCTAACTGTGATGGTGGAAGAGATGGGAAGCTTGTTGATGGCACTGAAGCATAGAGGCCACACAGGAGAGCCAACGAGCCTATGTATAGAGAAATCAAAGCCATGAAGGATAAAATTCCTTATGATTTACTGCAAGAGACCAATGCATTTTGAGATTTGCTAAAGAACACGAAGATCATGACAAGTGTGGAAGGTTGCATGCGTTCTGGTGGAGGTCACCAGGAATGTAGATGAAGGAACAAGACTGCATCACTTGATTGAAAATTGAAGGGTGTGTTACTTGGTTAGATGAGTGGCCATAGAGACGCATGAGGTCTCATGCAAAGGATTCCAAAGTAGGGAATATGAATAGAGACATGTCAGTATAAGATCAAGTTTCTTTGCATATTTTATAAACTCTTGGATTTAGAAACATATTGAGCCTAGTCAACTCAATATCTATGCAAAGTTTGTTATAATTGACTACTCTGGCAAAGTTGCTTGTAAAGATCATATAAAATATTATAATGCAAGCAAAGACAAGAAACTCTATAGTTGGTGAGCTTTGGATTGGTATAGGTATCATTGTGCAACAAGGAATGCAAGTCATGGAATAATGAGCAAGAAAGCGAGCATGGAAAGCAAGAGGATGAAGCAAAGGATGGTGATGGTGTAGTCACCATGAAGACACATGAAAAAAAATGTAATGGAATAGTTTCCATGTAAATGGGCATATGTTTATAAGACCTAGTAAGGCATGCATACCTATGGTAACTCACGGGTAAAGTCGAGAGATAGAACTAGGTGATAGGGGGGTGTATGTGGGATTCCTTGGTAAAAAATTGAGGGGAGTTGGTGATTACTCCAAGTCAAGTTTAAAGTGGGGAATGTTAGGGTTAACCTTGAATCAGGATTGAGTCAAAGGTGGTTTAGGTCTAGCACATGGTTTAGGAACATGGTTTGTTTTATCCCATGGTGTTTCATGTGATTAATCCTTTATAAGGATTGAGGAGGCTCCATTGTAAAGTGTCCTGGAGGTGAGCGGTGGCCAGCTCAGTTGGCCCAGATGGCCAGTTTTGGCCATGTAATGAATATCTTCATTGGTGCTAGTTTTCCAGGGTATATTGTGTGTCATATTGTATTTTTCCTTGTAATGTTTATTTTCTCACATGTTATTATATATTGTTGCTTGTTATAATCCTAACAGCTACGTCAGAGCTAGAGGATTCCATGCAATTGGCACATCCAATTTTGTTCAATTTTGTAAAGCACTGAGGACGGTGCTAATGAAGGTGGAAGGGAATGTAACACCCCAATTTTGACCTCATGGTATTGAAATTGTACATGATGTATATATTGTATGTAAATCATGGCAAGGAGCTCAAGGCCAAGGCCCTTCCATTGATTTCGTATTTTATGTATAGGTGATCATGGTTGATACCTATGGTTATAGTGTTGGTCAAGCACAACACATTTTGGAATATCATGTAAATATACAATTTAATAAAATACCACAACTATCTATGCACTGCAACGTGAAAGTGGTGGGGGGATGATTTCACAAGGAATAGGGAGGGGAGTTAGTCAAACTCCTAATCCAATAGGGTGAGACTAGATGTTAATGGGGAAACCAATAACCCTTAGCTACCTTTTTTTCCTATGTCCTCGATCATTCAATTCTTCCAGAAGAACAGTTGAGGAAGTTAATTTCTTGGGATAAGCAAGGCATGGAAGTCCTTTTCATGATTGAACTTGTCTGTAGCCTGCAAATTGCAGTCTGTAGTCTACAGTCAGGGAAGACACGGTCTTTCTTCTAACAAAAGGAATCACGTGATGTGTCCCAATCCATCTTTCCACAATTGGGGGGCAGGGGAGGTTTTTTTATTCCTCAACGTTTGTTGTTTTTCATTCTATCATTCACGCGTTGATGATTCTTCCCTATTCCGCAGTAGCAGAGCATTTTGGGATGAGCAGAGTGTTTCTGCAAGTATTTTTCCTTTGTCGATCCCTGGTTTTTGTGTTACAATGTCATCCTCAACTGCAGAGTGATATGAGACCTTGTTTCTCTGTGTTACATATTGAAGCCTGTGTTGTTGTGTCTACCTATGGTTTGTTGTTATGTTCACCCCGATTTGGGTCTAAAATGTATGCAAGGCTTAAGAGTGGAAGATACGAGGAATGGAATTGATAAACCTAGTGGAGAGAGGAACCTTAAGGAAATATAAGAGTGGTTGGTGAATCTTCTTTGCACACCCTGAAGAGCACTGGAAGGGAAGGAATAGCCCAAGGGACTATAGAGCAGAGAAGGGGATGCTTCCTTGTGTTGGGTATGTAGGTATAGTGGATGCCAGGCTAGATAGATATTGTGGAGATGTCCCTAGCTCTTGAATGATCCACTAGCTTAGTCATTCTACCTTTCCATTGCCTTAGGATCCTAATAAATCCAAAGGAGATTTTCTTAGCTAACATCCTGTGCAACCAAACTATATATTTCCTTGGTTGAGTAGCTTGATAAACCCAACTGGTACTTGGATTGGTTGTGTCTTGTTATGCATTTGGTCATGTGTGTAATCCTTAGCTGCACAGGCTCATAAACCCAAATAGCTGACTTGGATGAATAGCTTGTGAAACCTAGCAATGAGATGGCTTGGATGAGTGCCTTATAAACGCATCTGTTGGCTTGGTTGGTCCTTAATGTAAATGTTTTCTTGACTATGTGCAGTCTAATAAAACCAACTTTTATGTTGGATTGGATGATATCCTGTGAAACCTAGTAGTGAGATGGCCTGGTTGTGTAGCCTGTGAAACCCATCTGTTTGGATTATTTTCCTGCGTCCTGATAAACCCAACTATGTGTTGGATTGGCTGGACAGTCTATGAAACCCAACTGTGTGTTGGATTGGCTATGTGTGATATGATATGGTTGTGTGTGAGTTTGTTGTTCCCTAGTTCCTTGTGGAATTCATGCCCATGTTAGGGGTGGCAGCTTTGTTGAGAGATTAATGAACACAAATGGCCTATGGTTGGGTGGAACATTGCAACGACATAGCTAGTTGAGGGACAAATTCATATTCAAGATAAGTATTCTCTGTTATTCTTATTTATGCAATGCCTTTTCTTATGAATGAATTGAATATGATGAATGCTTGTTGATTATTTCAGTAGAGTTTACTGTTGTTAAATTTTCCTGCATTTGCATATGTATATGACTTGTATGTATCAGTGTATTCTTATTATGATCATGGAGGCTATAAGCATGGTTACATAGTGAGAAGGCATCTGACTTAATTGTTTCCACACCCTAGGATTCACTTGTGGAAGGCGAAGGGAAAGAGGCAGAAGAGAGAAGTTGAAGCAGAGAAAAATGTTGATTTTTTGCACCCCGTGATCCTCTTACAGAAGGCAGAAGGAGGAAGGTGGTAAACAGGAAAGAGACAATGCAAAATATTGGATTTCCAATTCCCAAAATCTGCCTGCCTAAGGAGGAATTCGAAAGCAGAAAAAGTGCCAAAAATTTCAAGGCAAAGTGTATTTTCTACACCCCAGAATCCGCTTATAGAAGACGGGAGGTGGGAGGTGGAAAATGGGAAAAAGGTTAATGTAAAAATTTAGTTTTCTGATTCCCGAGTTCCACCCTGTAAGGTGGAAAGGAAGAATGTAGAAGGCAAAAACATGGATAAAGGATTTCGTCATTTGTGAGTTTTCTGATTCCGTAGTTTAGCACTGGAGGGTAGAAATACAGAATGCAGAAGGTGGAAACATGGATAAATTATTCCATCAAAATTTATGTTTTTGATTCCTAATTCCATGGCAGAAGGTGGAAAGGGGATTGTGGAAGGTAGGGTGCAGAAAGGACAGGTTCAGTGCGGAAAGGAATTTTCAGCCACATAATGGATTTGTCAAGGGAGGAACGACTGTTACAGTGGTTTATATGCTTAAGCATGAATATTGAAGAGTGTTTTCATGACCATGCCCTGTGTTTCAAAAGAAGAACCATGGTTATTTAAGAAATTTTTTAAGTTTGCATGATAATCAGGGTATGGGTACGTGACATTCGAAGAGTGGCTAATGCGACGATCATTGTGCGACAAAAATTTAGGCTTCTAAACGTTGCTATAGTGATGGAGATGTGTTGCTATAGCAACGGTTTTCCATGGGAAAAAGGTTCACATGTACTAGTGTAAGAACAACTTTTCTCATAGTAATGAATTCAATTTTAGTTAATTATGATGTGATATTTCCTTAATTTTTTTCTTTCATATATTTTTATAATAAATCTAAATTTTAAGGCCAATCTGAGCCTTACAAAATGCATTGATTAACCTATCTAGTAGTTATCTTCATCATGCTGAGATGATTAAAAATGACCATTGCAGTAACTCCACAGGTGGGGTAATCTAGCTTGAAGGGGGGCTCTAATTGAGTGCTTGGCCACTAGAAATGGATTTATTACTATTATTTTGTTTAATAGAGTTAAATCTCATTTTCATTAGTGACCTCTGAAAGGAATGGGACCCCATCCATATGTTATGACATATATGGAACATGGGTTGATAGTGTGTAGAATTCTAGATAGGTTTCTCACTATATGACATGAGATATAGTTGTCCAATTGTGAAAATAAGGGAATATGTATAATTGGATTATCTTATAAAATGGCATCCTCAATGTTAGATTTTAACATTTAAGCTAGCATTATATTAGGATCTTTAACTGAGAGAATAAAAGCACAACAATCAAACATAAGAGACAATGAACACAATGTTTTTTCCTCAGGGAAACCATAAATGGAGAAAACCCCGAAACTTCCTCAGAGATAGAATCAACACCAAAAGTAAAACCCCAAAATAGTAAGATGATATCTCGACAGCAGTAGCCTCTTTCTTTCTAGCCCCAACAACTTCTTCTCCCTCAGTTATGCGCTACAGCTGAGTGTAAGTGAGTGTGTGATAAATAAAGAGACTCACTCTCTATTTATACTAATTCCTAACTTGACAATGACTCACTAGGGCCGAATTCACTAGGTGAGTCTAACAACCCTAGGGCCCTGGAACTGCGGGGACTTTAACCCTTGAACGATAGGAGGGTTACCCACACTGACTTAACATGACTTGTTTACATTATAGAAACTCTCGATCGAAACATCAGGGAATGGCATGACTCAATTACATTACAAAAATTTCCTGAAATAAACATCGGGGTACAATACATAAGAAATATAAGTGAATACATTCTGAAGTTACAATTACATCAACACTCCCTATTAACTAGGAAGGTATTCTCTCGACACAATTTATTAGCACAAGTATTATTCTCTGTATCATCTAGATCATCATAGAGTCCTCATCATCTTCATCTGGATCTACATCATCATCACTCAATCTGGATCATCCCTCGATCTGGAGCATCTCTGGTTCTGGAACATCTCTGCTGGATCATCATCACGGGTGCTATCTCTTGATTCTTCTCGTCATAGGAATTTCTACAGAGCCATCCCTTTTTCATGCTAGTTGTAGGCCTAGCCTCCATGTAGGTCTTTTCCAGCACTTATATCTGACCCTAATTCAGAATGGCCCACCCAACACTTATATATGATCATGTAGGAACCAATCTTATAATAATATCAGAAAGGCATGCACAACACTCACATCTGACCATGTGGGAACACATTGCACAACCCTGTTATAAAGGCCTAGCACTCAGATCTGACAACCAATGTCAAAAAGGCCCAGCACTTACATTTGACCATGCGAGGAACCAATCCTCCATGTCGAAAGGGATCTGCACTTACATCTGATCATTGTAGGAACCAATCCTACAATCGCCTCAGAATGGCTCTACACTTACATCTGATCATTGTTGCAACCAATCCTATAATCGCCTCAAAATGGCTCTGCACTCACATCTGATCATGTAGGAACCAATCCTATAGTCACATCAGAATGGCCCTCAGTCCCAAACTGAGCTTTCTTAGTAATTGACCAGGTGCCTCCATTCCATGAATGGCATTGAGCACTTATGTTTGATCATGTAGGAACCAATCCTACAGTCACATCAGAATGGCTCAGCACTCATATCTGACATATGAGGAACCAATCCTCTCATCATGACAAAATGGCTCATCCCTTATATCTGACCATGGAAGGAACCAATCTTCTCACCATGTTAGAATGGTTCACAGACTCATCACTTCCCTTTGGAGGGAACCTTGATCTGGAGAACACCAAGCTTCTCCCTGAAGTACTCAAACATCACTCTCGCTAATGGCTTTGTCAACACATCAATTGTTTCTTCTTCCGGCGCAATATACTGGAGCTTCACTGCTCCCCTCTGCACCTTGTGCCTGATATAGTGATACTTGATCTCGATATGCTTTGACTTGTCATGGAACACCGAGTTCTCCGATAACTTCACACAACTCTGGTTGCTGCAATGTATACAAGTATAATCCAACTGGAGATCAAATAAATCAGACAGTAGATTCCTTAGCCATACTGCCTCACAACTATCTAAACAAGTTGCAACATACTCTACTTCAGTTGTACTCAGTGTCACACAGGATTGCTTCCTGCTAAACCAAGAGATCACACTTGATCCCATACTGAAGCAACACCCTGAAGTGCTCTTCTCATTGGTGGCACTACCTGCCCAATCTGAATCAACATAACCCTCCAGGTTAATCTTCTGATTCACCTCATACTTGAGCCCATAATCAACTATTCCCCTTAGGTACCTCAAAATATGATTTGCAGCAATCAAGTGAACATGTCTCAGATCTATCAGGAACTAGCTCAAGGTGTTTAGAGAAAAGCAAATATTTGGTCTCGTGTTCATCAGGTACATTAAGGACCTAATCATCTGATGATACATCGTAGCATCAACCGCTTCTGATGAAGAATCACTCAATAGCTTCAGGTTCGGTGCCATAGGTATGGTCATGGCCTTGCAGTCCATCATCCCAAACCTATTCAGGATCTCTACTGCATACTTCCCTTGTCTAATGGAGATTCCATCCGCATTTTGCCACACCTCCATGTCTAGAAAATAGTGCATCATACCCAAGTCCTTCATTTCAAACTTAGCACCAAGTTTCCTCTTCGTATCAGCAATAAAACCATCCATACTTGTTACAAAAAAATGATCTACATATAGTAGGAGTATCACTGGGTTTCCACCTTCAACCTTGTAGTAAAGGTTGGAATCTACTTTACTTTTGGTAAAGCCCAAAGTGGATAGAAAGCCATCAATTTTGCCATACCATGTCCCGGGTGTCTGTTTCAAACCGTACAGGGATTTCTTCAATCTACACACATGCATTAGAGGAAATTTCAAATCAAAATGGGCCTCCTAAAATGAACTAATAAAATAATAGTTAAAATAATAAAATAATATTTATTAATTTTGGAGGAAGAAAAGAAAAAAACTACTTTTTTGTTTGTATTTTTGACATATCTCCCCGTGTTTTTACTCAAATTTCGATTGACAGAGCTCGTTGGATGCGGAATTAAATTCTAAATCCAATGAGTACCCACTGAGCATACTTTTTATGGACCCCGCTACCCCAAAAACAAGAAATACCTGAAAAAATGGAATGATGACATCATCATTCTATTTTTTCAGGTATTTCTTGTTTTTGGGGTAGCGGGGTCCATCAAAAGTATGTCGAGTGGATACTCGTTGGATGCAGAATTTAATTATGCATCCAACGAGCTCTCCCAATCAAAATTTGAGTAAAAACACGAGGAGATATGTCAAAAATATAAACAAAAAAAAGTAGTTTTTTTTATGATACCTATCCCCAAATTTATATTTAAAAAATGTTTAAGACCTATACGGTATTTCAAATTTAAAGCAATTTCATTGGCTAACACATGATGACATGGAATTTGAATAAAAGTTAAAAGGCCCATTTTGACTTGAAATTTCCTCTAATGAGACTTCCTATCATGTGTCTCAAAACCGAGTAGCTGCTCTACATACACTTCCTCTTCCACTACACCATTCAAGACATCAGTCTTGACATCCATTTGGTGTATCTTCCATTTCATTACTGCAGCTAGAGAAAGAATTGATATGATGGAAGTGTATCTGGCTACAGGTGCAAAGGTTTCTTCATAATATATTCCTGCTTTCTGTGAGAAGCCACAAGCTGCAAATCTTGCTTTATATTTCTCTATGCTTCCATCTGCAACATGCTTGATCTTATAGATCCATTTGGAAGTTACAACAAACTTCCCTAATGGTGTTGGGACAACATCCCAAACATCATTATTCATGATCGATTGATACTCTTTAATCATAGCATCCTTCCATTCTTTCCTTTCTGCGGCTTCTTCATATTTGGAAGGTTCTTTATTGATAAAGTCACAGAATAAATCTACATTCTCGCAGCAGGACCTGGTCCTCTTTCTTT
Source organism: Pseudotsuga menziesii (assembly GCA_001517045.1). Lineage (NCBI taxonomy): Eukaryota > Viridiplantae > Streptophyta > Pinopsida > Pinales > Pinaceae > Pseudotsuga > Pseudotsuga menziesii. The sequence continues at coordinate 17,220 of LPNX010360952.1, read as the reverse complement.
CTCTGTGATTCTCTTATGAAGCCCTATATCTTTCTACACCTTGGATAGCTTCTCGTTCCCAAGCAGGTTTCCTCTTGTGAGGATTCTTCTCCTAAGGTGGATCTACAGGTTCTTGAGGTTCTTCAAATTCTCGATCTTCTTCTTGAGTTTCTTCATTCATGGTTGTGTCATGAATTCTGGGTGCTTCTGATTCTTCAGGATCTTCGGCAGGTCTCTTTCTGGATTTGTTGTAAGCTGAATCTTCGTCAAATGTTACATCCCTGCTGATGTCGATCTTCTTGAATCCTGGGAAGTATATTCTGTAAGCCTTCGAGCTTTTAGAGTATCCCACAAATATACCCTTCTTTCCTGAAGGATTTAACTTTGTCCTCTTTTCTTTTAGAATGTGTATGTACACTGGATAGCCGAATATTCTAAGATGGATGACTTCTGGTTTCTTGCCAGAAAATACTTCTTCAGGTGTCTTGTTCTCAAGTACTCTATGTGGAGTACGGTTATGTACATACATCGTTGTTCTAGTAGCTTCTGCCCATAGATGCATGGGAAGATCTTGATCATGAAGCATTGCTCTTGCAACTTCCATGATCGTTCTATTCTTCCTTTCTACAACCCCATTCTATTGTGGATTATATGCAATGGATAACTCCCTCTTAATCCCTAAATCTCTGCATAACTCTTTGAATTCATTTGATGTAAATTCTTTGCCATTATATGATTGAAAGGTCTTGATCTTCTTTTCTGTGTGGTTCTCGATCAAGGCTTTGAAATCCTTGAACTTGCTAAAAATGTCATCTTTGTTCTTCATAATGTATATCCATGTCTTCCTAGAAAAATCATCAATAAAAGAAACATAGTATACATACCCACTTAAAGAACTAGATGACATTGGACTGCATACATCAGAGTGAATGATTTCCAAGATTCCTTTTGCTTTGCTTTCATTACTTGGAAATGTCTTCTTTGTTTTCTTTCCTTTCACACATCGTTTGCAGACTCCTTCATGTTTTGCTTGAATTTCTGGAAGACCTTCAACATCTTTGCTTTCAAGTGGTAGTGCTTTGTAGTGCACATGTGCAATCCTTATATGCCAAAGTTCATTTGGCTCTATTGTGTCATGGACCAAAGCTTGTTCTGGATGGCCCTTCAATTTGTATAATCCTCCTTCTTGTTATCCAATTACTATTGCATCGTCAATAGTCTTTCCTCTTGGCCACATGAGGACTTGGCCATCTACAAATTCAACCTTCGTGCCTTTTGCATCTAGTGCCAATATGGAGAGAAGATTATTCTTTAGTCCTGGTACAAACAAGACATCCTTCATTTTCATAGAATTTCCATAGTCTAGCTTGTAGGAGGATTCACCACTACCTTTTATGGGATATTGTAGTCATCCCCAAGTTTCACCTTATGGGGTGAATTATGTTCGGATAGTTTCTCAAAAGATTCCTTGAATCCTGTCATGTTTTTGGAAGCCCCACTGTTAATAAGCAAATTTTTGCTTCCATGTGTGACAATTCCTGTGAGAGCAGAGATCAGAACATATTCTTCATCACTTGAAGAGTCTTCACTTTCTTTTTTTACTTTCTTCCTGGGAAGATCATCATCCTCAGCAGTGTAAGCATGATGTCTTCTTTTGGATTTCTTCTTCTTCTTGGATCCACTCTTAGTCATGGGACAATTTATAGCAAAGTGTCCTCTTTCATCACATGTATAACATCTTAATTTGGATGGATCCCTTTTTACATAATTATCTTTCTGATGAGAATGCTTACCTTGGTGATGATGATTTTCCCTTCTGCCTTTCTTGGAGTGTACTATGAGAGCTTGATCTTCACTTCCCATCTTTTCTTATCAACCTGCTATTCGAGCTTCTTCTTGTGAACATTCTTCCCATAGTCTACTGAACTTGATTAGCTTCTTCCTAGAAAATATTCCTTGGATGAAAGAATACCATGACCTAGGGAGACCATTCAAGGTTGTCATCACAATTTCTGCATTCTCCACTTCTTCATCTATTGCTTCAAGTTGTTATTTGATCTGGGAGACCCTTGTGAAGTATGACTGGATGGTCTCCTCATTTTGGATCTTTACATTCTTCAACTGGTTCCTTAGAGTCATCTTCCAGTTTATGTTCTTCCCTTCAAACATTTTGGTTAGGGCATCAAACATAGCTTTAGGTGTCTTGAGGGAGGACACCTATGGTATGAGGTGATCCTTGATTGAATCAGCAATAATCCTCTTTTCCATAACTAACTTCTTCTTATGTAAGGCCTTAGCCTCATCTTCCTCTGGAACCGGAACCTCGTCATTGATGTAGGAGTCCAACTCATTTTCTTCCAGGACCAAGGATATCCTATACTTCTAGGATCGGAAGGTATCAACTCCCTCAAGCTTTTCATCAAGCTTGGTATGATGAGACATATTAACTGAGAACCTCAAATGGAAATACAAAAGATTGAGATCTTACCAGGTCAAGATGTCAGATCTGGATTTGGAGCTGAATTTCTGCAATGTTGGTTCAGAAGCAGATTAGGGTTTGACTTTCCCTGATTTTTGTACAACCAAATGCTTTGATATTGATCTCTAAACTTCGATTTTGAAGAGGAGATCAATCTAGGCCTAGGCTCACTCAAAAATTCCACTTCTGTGGAAATCCCTAATTTTCGGCAGTAGTGTCGGGTCCAAAACTGGAAAAGCTCATAATCAGATTCTATTTCGACAGAAAGATACGCCCTAGGGAGGAGAGTCAGCCCAACCTTCTTTTGCTGAAAATCTGTGGAGAAAGATCTAAAAAGTAGGAATCCCTAGTTCCCTCAACTGCACGGTGTCTTCCTCTCAGGTTAGCTCTAATACCATGTTAGATTTTAACATTTAGGCTAGCATTATATTAGGATATTTAACTGAGAGAATAACAAGCACAACAATCAAACACAAGAAACAATGAACATGATGTTTTTCCTCGAGGAAACCATAAATGGAGAAAACCCCGCAACTTCCTCAGAGATAGAATCAACACCAAAAGTAAAACCCCAAAACAGTAAGATGATCTCCTAACAGCAGTAGCCTCTTTCTTTCTAGCCCCAGCAACTTCTTCTCCCTCAGATATGCACTACAACTGAGTGTAAGT
>LPNX010360932.1:394012-526145 GCA_001517045.1 Pseudotsuga menziesii | reverse complement strand
CCTAAATTCCTAACATACCCCTTCCTCTCTCTCACACACACACATCCGTAGGTCACCCCATCCCACTATGTACCCTCCCCTCCACTCTATCTTTCTCTCGCTCTCTCATGCACACACACATCCCTATGTCTCCCCTTACCACTAACACCCTCTAACCTATAAAATACAACACCTAGACACCTCCACACATATTCACAGGTCTCCCCTTACCACTAACACTCCCCTCCCTTATATCACTCCCCAACCAATCCAACTACCTCTAACCCCCACCCCCCTATTGCATCCCCTATACATTCACCTAGACACCCCCACATTAATCTAACCCCCCACTCCTAAACTCCTAGTCACCCCATACTGCTAAGGAACCCCCCCAACTCTATATTTGTCTCTCTCTCTAACACACACACACATCCCTATGTCTCCCCTTACCACTAACACACCCTAACCTATCTCTCTGACACACATAGACACATCCCTATGTCTCCCCTTACCACTAACGCCCCCTAACCTATCTCACTGACACACACACACACATACATCTCTATGTCTCCCCTTACCACTAGAACCCCCTAACCTATCTCTCTGACACACACAAACACACATCCCTATGTCTCCCCTTACCACTCTTACCCCCTAACCTATCTCTCTAACACACACACACACACACATCCCTATGTCTCCCCTTACCACTAGCACCCCCTAACCTATCTCTCTGACACACACACACATCCCTATGTATCCCCTTACCACTAACACCCCCTAACCTATCTCTCTCTCACACGCACACACATCCCTATGTCAACCCTTACCACTAACACCCCCAAAACCTATCTCTCTCTTTGACACACACACATCCCTATGTCTCCCCTTACCACTAACACCCCCTAACCTATCTCTTTCACACACACACGTCCCTTGAGTTTTAAAACAATATAGTTAGGTTGAAGAGAGGGGAGGTGTTAAGGCGCTAAGACTAAGGGAGTGCTTGTTAATTCCCCCTAAACATTGAATGATCCCTTAGCTGTGGAACTACCTTCTTAAATGCTCCTAAACACTATTCAAGGAAAATGTGCACTCCTTTTATGTGGTTAAAATGCACCCCCGTTTTTATTAACAATAATGCGTGCGCGTTTTGTCTCATTATAAACAACAACAGTCCCTACCCGAGAAACACTCAATAATATTTCACAGAGGTTTCACGTTCCATGTGCAATTTCAGGTTGCAAACAATGTGTTCATTCTCTTGTTCACCATATTATCACACAAAATTTTGTTTTTGACATCAAGCATCTCCATCACAAGTTTCTAAGTATTGCTTGGAGCATGGTATACATTGAGGAGAAAGAAATAAAGAATTAATTGAGCAAGAAAGAAACCAAGCTTAGGGAATCTCCCATTGAGGAGCACCATGGAGCATCTCCACCATCGTTTTTCTTGCAATTGAGTAGCTAGTAAAAGAAACATTAACTTGGTCATTGTGGTGGAGTATGTAGACACAATTGAGCAAGAAATAAACCAATCTTGGGGAATTTCACATTGAGGATCACCATAGAGCATCTCAACCATTGTTTTTCTTGCAATTGAGGCGCTAGCAAAGGAAACATTAACTTGGTCATCGTGGTGGAGTATGTAGACAGAATTGGGAAATAAAGAAACCAAGCTTAGGGAACTTCTCATTGAGGAGCACCATAGAGAATCTCTACCATTGTTCTTCTTGCAATTGAGGAGCTAGAAAAGGAAACATTCTTCCCAATATTCCCCCTAACTTGAGTATCTAGACACAATTGATCAAGAAAGAAACCAATCTTGGGGAGTTTCCCATTGAAGAGTACCATTGAGGAGCTAGCAAAGGAAACCTTCCTCCTAATATTCCCCTTAATTTGAGTATTTAGACACAATTGAGCAAGAAAGAAACCAAGTTTGGGTAATCTCTCATTGAGGAGCACCATATATCATTGATCTTTGTGTTGATGGGAAACGCACGCACTCGAGCAAGAAAATCAGCAAAGAAGAGGATACCCAATGAAATCCTTGAAAAAATTAGAGAAAAGAAAAGAAATGACATGACCAATCGAAGACGCTCTATGGACACTCAACCAATTCTGGTTGTTGGGGATGCCACAGTTCTTCCTACCAATCCACATCAAGAAAGACAAAAGAATTTGCTTAAGGGGCCTTCGGTCTCTATATCAGTAGAAGAACAAGCACTACATGGCACTAATCAAGGAGTAAAACATAGGTGCACATCAAGGTCACCTGAAACCTTTGCAGATTTAATTGGATGTGGGTATACAAGTGACAAAGTTAGAGAGACGTTGAATGTCGAATGTATGCTCGAAGAAGACATTGTTGTTCAGACCACCCAAGAGGATTTCCAATTTCCACAGTCCAAACCATAAGAAGCGATGGAAGGATGTGAAGCTCATGTTCAAATGCCAGACCAAGTGGGTGATATGGTACAGGGTGTAGTTCCAACCTCACTACCTCCATTAGCAACTTCACACCGAATAATTCCAAAACGTATACAGATTGATGAAAGTCTCATTGGTTCTCTTGAAGGTACGTTGTCTAAATGTAGTATTGCATATCAATCTCAATAGATACTTGTCAACTATTTTGATTCTAAATGTGATGGAGATAAATGTAGATTATTTATATCGTTGTTAAAATATAGATCTATGATTGTTGTTAGGAAAAAATTAAGGATAAAGATGATAAATAGTTTTGAACCAAGTTCTCATGTTGTCAAAACTTTAGTATATGGATTTAGTACTATTGGAAAGAAATCACATTCAAAGGATCGCAATGCAGCTCATCGTGTGTTGTCACAATTAATCATGAACAAAAGCACCAAGGCCCTTCGACTTCTTAAGCCTACATCCAAAATTGTAGGATTAGATATCAAAGCACTCGGTAGGTATTGTTCTAGAAGAGAACAACTTGAATATGGTCAAATGGATGTTTGTTCCTTCATTGGCAGGTTGCCATGCTCTGATATGAAGCTCATTGACATGGTAAAGGGACTGGTGCAAGAGTTTTGGCATGATAATACTAGACCTTCATCCAACCAAAAAGATGTACTAAAATTGAGAAGGGGTTCAATGGATTGTGAGCCCCACATTAAACATTTGCTTGACATGACACAAACAGAATTATATGAGATATTTAGGTATGAACATATTGAACTTAACTTAAGCCAAATATCCTTCGACAAATGCAAACCATGGTATGTTAAAATAAACACAACTCCTACCACATGTTGTTGTCAATATCACATTGAGTATGGTTATTATTATGACACATATATTGCATGTATTGCATAACACTCTTGTGTAGGAATTCTCAACTACATTGCCACCTACATCATCTAGAGACTTTATCCATAGCATTTTTTCTAGAAGGAGAGAAGGTTGCACATTTTATCAAAGGCCTTGTGTAGATGGGACATGCCCAAGGTGTGGTGGAATGGCATTTTTGGACAAATGCATACATGTCACCGATGAGCATGAACTTGGGAGACATGAAGTGAACTTTTAGTCATTCAAATATGTCACCTATGATATTGGTGGAGGGAATGAAAGAAAAAAATACAATTGATCACCTCTCAGGTTAGTAATGAGTTCCTGAATAGTATTTTTTTCTTCATGTATTACTACTTCATATATGTAGCAACCTATTGATCTGTACATATTTATTGTTGATCTACCAGGTATTGGTTTGCAACTTCATGGAGGAATTCTTTGAAAAGACACAATAGTATGTAAAGCATGTACATGTGGATCGTTTGAAATATGAGTAGTTTAGAACGTGTTGGAATACGTTTCCTATTGGAACTATATTATCAGTTGTCGATTTTCTGGAAAACTACACTCTTCAACCATAGAACGAGATTCACAGTCAATATTATCACTCAAACTAGGTCAGCATAATGGTCCATATCTCCTATAGACATGGGGAAGATAGTACTAAAGAGAAAAAGGTTATATTGAAGGAGTATCACTTTTATGTAAGTGATGGCAGGTGTCATGACTTGGATTTTGTACAAAAAACTTTCAACTGTTCTACAATCACATGGAGAATATACAGATGGAACAACATTGGATTTGGTCTGATGGTTGTGCAGGGAAATTCAAAAATTCTCGTGTCTTCCAATGGTTGTGTATTCTCCACAAGAGGCATAAGGTGCCACATATTTGGAACTATTTTGAGACCGAACATGGAAAAGGGGAACATGATGGAGCAGGTGCATGCATCAAGGCTGCATTAAGTAGGAAAGAGATGAAATTCACAACTATTTGACTCATCTGAGATGCAAAGACCATTGTTGCATGGTGTTCTTCAGTGATGGGGCGGGGAGCTAGAAGGAAAGAATACCAATCATCTCAAAAAGAACATGTACATAGATATTTTTGGGAGGTGGCCGATGTAGATAGATCACACCTATATGAGTGCAATACTGTCCAAGGAACTCGTGCATTCCATTCGGTTAGAATTTCAGTCAATTTTATAGTTGAAATGTGGATAAGGAAACTCTCTTGTTTTTGTTATCCATGTAGCAGTGGTAAATGGGACAACTGTGATTACACATATTGGGTTGACAGCTGAGATCTTGTATCACTCCCCATTGGTCAACAAATAACTGCAGAATTATCCCAGTTGGAGGAGGGCCAGTCAAGTATTTCACATGACTATGACCACATTTCAGATCTCATACAACCATATTCGACTATTATGTCGGTAACTTTGAAATGTTTGATGACTAGTTGTGTTTAGTTAGCTGACTCCTAGGTATGCACTTTATTTTATGTAGAGCACATATATGCAGTGGTTTCCACGAGAGGCAATGAATGACACACTGACTGTTGGATGGCACATTGCTTGGATGGGAAGAAAACCCTCATTGTCTCGTTAAGCGACTCTGAGGGAAATGATTTTCCAATTGGGTTGATGGTTATCAAAGGAGAATATTTGACACAAGATTCCCACACATGAAAGAAAAAGGGTTATGTATTTGAAGATTATAGACCAGCTCAAATTGTATACCTTTATACAAACTTAGTTATTGGAACAAACCTCTAGCTACAAACAATGCCAAGTAAGAACTCATCAAAGTCACGATACGTGTTCCCTTACTCCGAGCACGAGAAGCTAAAGGATACCATTTCTATTAGAGGTGATCCCAATGGTCTATTCGAATGACCATGGGTAGGTAGTCAGGTATGTGGTAGTTAGATATTTTGGTTTCATGGTCTCATTGATTATTTATAATTTGATAGATTGAGTGCTTGATAGATTGATAAATTGAAGAAACTTCTACAACTTGATAAATTGCACTTGAGCTTGATCGTGGATTTGTTGTATTATATTCATACTTACATGACTCATGTCGTATAGCCCAATACCATTATCTACCACTCTATATGTCTATTGCATTTTCCTTGAACCTTGAAGTTGATCCTATAAGGACATCTCCTTGAATCTGATCACCATTGCCAATCCTATCTTACAAACCCTATAGCCAATCCTAGAAACTCTAGTTTGCACCGTAAGCCATAGTTTGCATTCTAAACCATAGAAACCCTGGTTTGGAGCCTAAAGGTAGGAACTCTATGCCTTGATTAGGGATTCAACAGGTGTCCCTAAAATCTTGTATGAGGTGGGATTAAACTTGCCATAGAATGAAGGTCATGGCTCGGATCGACAAATCGTCGATTTAGTTGGTTTTAGGACATCGGGATAGTGCTAGGGGTGGACCTCTACTATGGTTCCATGGACAAGGGATCCTATTTTAGGTCAATTTTGGAAACTAGCATTTTTCTTAGTAAGGGTATGTGAAATTTTTGCACATAGGGGTCAACTTTGCAAATTCATCGACCGTGAACATGTGGCTAGCATTCCCACATGTAACCTCCATAAAAACACTTGTGTGACCCATTGGAACCCTATTTTTATGCACGATTTCCATTCTATGCCCCAGGTAGGGATTCAACACATGTCCGTGAAATCCTGTAGGAGGTGGGATTCAACGTGTCATAGAATGATGGTTGTGGCTTGGATCGACAAACTATCAACTCTGTTGGATTCAAGACATTGGTATAGTTCTAGGGGTGTCCCTCTACTTTGGTCCCATGGACAAGGGATCATTTTTTAGGTCAATTTTGGAAACTAGGGTTTTGCTCAATAAGGGAATGTGAAATTTTTGCACATAGGGGTCAGCTTTGCAAATTCCTTGACTCTGAATGTGTGTCTAGCATTCCCACATGGAACCTACCTAATAACACTTTTATGACCCACTGAAACCCCATTTTGATGCATGATTTCCATTCTATGCCCCGGTTAGGGATTCAAGAGGTGTCACTGAAAGCCTGTAGGAGGTGGGATTCAACGTGCCATAGAATGATGGTCGTCACTTAGATAGATGAACCCTTGACTCCATTGGATTTAGGACATCAACATAGTACTAGGGGTAGCCCTCTACTCTAGGCCCATGGAAAAGGGATCTTGTTTTAGGTCAATTTTTGAAACTAGGGTTTTGCTCAATAAGGGAATGCCAAATTTTTGCACATAGGGATCAACTTTGCATATTCATCGACTATGAATGTGTGCCTAGAATTACCACATGGATCCTACCTAAAAACACTTGCATGACCCACCATAACCTCTTTTTGATTCATGTTTTCCATTCTATGCCGCAGGTAGGGATTCAACAGGATTCAACAGGTGTCTGTGAAAGCCTGTAGGTGGCGGGATTGAAAGTGCCATAGAATGATGGTCATGGCTCAGATAGAAGAACCTTCGACTCCATTGGATTCAGGACATTGGGATAGTTCTAGGGGTTTCCCTCTACTCTGTGTCCATGGACAAGGGATCCTGTTTTAGGTCAATTTTGGAAACTAGGGTTTCGCTCAGTAAGGAAATGTCAATTTTTTGCACATAGGGGTCATCTTTGCATATTCCTCGACCATGAATGTGTGGCTAGCATTCCCACATGGAACCTATCTAGACACACTTGCATGACCCATTGGAAACCCATTTTGATGCATGGTTTCCATTCTATGCCCCGAGTAGGGATTCAATAGGTGTCCTTGAAAGCCTGTAGGAGGTGGGAATCAACGTTCCATAGAACGATCACTGTCACTCGGATCAATGAACCATCAACTCTGTTGGATTCAAGAAATTGGGATAGCGCTAGGGGTGTCCCTCTACTCTGGTTCCATGGACAAGGGATCCTGTTTTAGGTCAATTTCAGAAACTAGGGTTTTGCTTAGTAAGGTAATGTCAAATTTTTTCACATAGGGGTCAACTTTGCATATTCCTCAACTATGAATGCATGGATAGTGTTCCCACATGGAACCTTCCTAAAAATGCTTGTATGACCCACCGAAATCCCATTTTGATGAACATTTTCCATTCTATGCCTTGGGTAGGGATTCAATAGGTGTCCTTGAAAGCTTGTACGAGGTGGGATTCAACGTGCCATAGAATGATGACCGTCACTCGGATCGATGAACTATCAACTCCATTGGATTTAGGGCATCGGGATAGTGCTAAGGGTGGCCCTCTACTCTGTGTCCATGTACAAGGGATCCTATTTTAGGTCAGTTTTGGAAACTAGGGTTTTGCTTAGTAAGAGAATGTCAAATTTTTGCACATAGGGGTCAGCTTTGCATAATCCTCGACCGTGAACATGTGACCAGAGTTTCCACATGTAACCTACCTAAACATGCTTGCATGACCCACCAGAACCCTGTTTTGATGCACGATTTCCATTCTATTCCCTAGGTAGTGATTTAACAGGTGTCCTTGAAATCTTGTAGGAGGTGAGCTTCAACATTCCATAGAATGACGACTGTCGGTCGGATCGAAAAACCGTCGACTCCGTTAGATTCAGGACATCGAGATAGTGCTAAAGGTGGACCTCTACTCTAGGTCCATGGACAACGGATCCTGTTTTAAGTCAATTTTGGAAAATAGGGTTCTGCTTAGTAAGGGAATGTGAAATTTTTGCACATAGGGGTTATCTTTGCAAATTCCTTAACCATGAACGTGTGGCTAGCGTTCCCACATGGAACCTGCATAAAAAATCTTGAATGACCCACTGAACCTCATTTTGATGCACGGTTTCCATTCTATTCCCCATGCATGGATTCAACATGTGTCCCTGAAAGCCTGTAGGAGGTGGGATTAAACATATATGCTAGTGGTTTGTGTTTTATCAGCATCACAGAGAAGAAATGATACCCATAATATGGTGCGACGCAAAATTGGAAAGAAGTATTAATTGATATATGTTTGAAGGTGAGTGTAGATATTCCTCTCTTGAAAATATACTTGTTGCAAACTATTATTCCATGTGTAGATGTTGAGAATGTTGTTATCTGTTGTGAGGTGTTGAACTTGAATTATTTCCCATTATTGTCAAGTAAGAAATATTCTTTTTTTATGTTTTCATCAAGGCGAAAGGAGTTGTCAATATCTATGTGGAGGTGAATTTATCTTAGGATTCGTGAGACTAGAAAATCAAAAGAAGGTTGTTTGCATATTTAGCTTGGTCATCCAAGAGATGTGAGCATTTGTACGATGAAATGCAGTAGGAGACAATGCCATTACGTCAATAACCATGTAATGGAACATGTTTATATTTAGAAACAAGTGGCCAACCTATTACGCCATTATTAAAAATATATATCTTCACACTAGAAATGTTTTGAATAACACTCCATAAACATAAATTTATAAAACAAGATTTAGAATAGTACTTCTCCAATCAATTTAAACTATAATAAAATCACACATAATTTTAATCTCTCCCAAAGTTGTTCCTCGAGGAGATTCATCAAATTCCATGTACATTAACAAAATGATAAAATAATGTGCAAGATATACATAATGTGCAAGATATAATCATAACCATTATTTTGAATCAACCTTATACTCAGATACTTTTGGGTTTGATGTGTACCCCATATATTCGTTAGATGAAAGACATCATGCCAAACACTAATTTCATTTATGTAGGACCCATATGTGCATCACTTAGGTGTGTCAACTTCGTGCATCCTTTAAAATTTTGTTAAGTTTTTATGTGGGTAAGGTGCTTTTGTATTCCACTTAGTTGGATTAGTTGCTTAGTTGTGCTAAGTGCTTATGTGTGTTAGGTATGTTCCATCTTTGTGAATATAATTTAACATTGTATATGCAATTGGATCGTGGTAAAAAAATAATTTAAATGTACATTTTTGTGATTACGTAATATTGTAGTTGTGCATCGTTCTCAAAATTATAACTGATATGTCCATGCAATCATAAAATCTATCAAAAATTCAGAACATTACACATAGAAACATTCTTGGACACACATGTATAATCACACTTAAAAGACTAAACCATGAATATCTCAGGAGCCTTGATATGAAATATTTTTTTATATCATGAAAGTTATAATAAAAAAATAGTAGGCTCTTATATGGTTTGTCAATGTACATGTATCAAAAACATCTTTGATGTACATGCAAACAAAATTACATCTGTCCTAGACCGTGCCCTTATACTCTAACTTCATATTGTACAGAAAAATACATATTTGTCCTGGACTAACACATCAAAAATCTAACTTTCTCTTGTTTTTTCTTGACCCTGATGCTTGTTTCCTCTGTGCACGACCGATGTGCATCTCTACGATTCCAAATCAATGACAATATTTCTTGATCAGGTAACTAAACTAGTACAGTCTAGCAATAAAAAATTTTGCAAATTTAAAATATGACTCAATTGTACATAAATCAAACACTCTCTACATCCATCCGAGGTATAGATGCCCCTGGTGTCCTCCTCCTTGCAGAGAGTCTCTATGCAATGCTTCTCTGCAAATAAAAAAAAATATGTCAATTATCTCAACAATTATCAACATGTACATCAATGAGAAAGTACTAATCAATTATGTAAAAAATGAACACCTCACCAAAAAAATTTGTTCCTGGGAATGAGACTGGGTTTCTTCATTAGAAAGAGGATCCATAGGTTGAACATCAACCTGATTCCTGTGCACTAATGGACCAAGGTGTAGCTACATTCACCAAATGATAAAATAGTTAGACATCACGTGTGTCCATATACAATACAAATGAATTGTACAATTACAAATATTCAAGTATATGTACCACTGTGTGACTTATCTCTATTGTAGATGCAGAATTGACTCCAGCATCAACAACCCCACTAAGGTCTGGCATGGATGACTCTACATCCTGATGCTATAGACATGCAAAAATAACATTAATAAAAACTAGTTGTGAAGTGAATTCAAAGCTAACCAACAACTGCCATTGGAAGTGTGTACATTACCGTGGGATGAGTAGGTTGATCGTCATGGAAACCCGTTGTTTTCAAGAAAGGGGTTCGTCTAGTGTAAACAACCTACCTATCTATGTTTGGGACTACGAGGAGATCCAAACCAAAGAGGCGGTGCAGGGATCTGCAATGATGTCTGCAGTCATAAAGTGTTACCATAGTTAGACATGGACTTGAATGGATGGAATAATACGTACTAAAAAATTGACATGTTGTAATATACTTACCCATTCCTGGTACATATCTCCCCGATGGGAGGGACCGCGTCGAGCAATTTCTTGCCCCTCTTTAGATCCAGATAGCATCTGAAAGTTTAAAAATTATAAATATTAGCAATCTATAAAGGAGTGTACAGTAAGAAATTTAAATAATTCGAACAAGATTAAGTCATTAACCATGTAATTACATTATTTAGGTAACCATAAATTCCACTTGGGAGTAATTTGTTGAGATCAATGTCTCTAGCATTTGGTTCTAAATGGGGTTCTTGCAACTTCAAAATTTTTAAATATTAGACAATTTAACAAATTAATCAATACTAACACATGCATTAACAAAATTATATGTATTAACAAAGGACACATGTTGAAATATTACCTCAGTGTTGGTGTTTAGGCTTCAGATACAACCACACCAGGCGCTCTACCACCCCGCTGGGAGGCATCAATATCCTGTAAGAGTAAAAATTGCATATATTATGAATCTTTTAATATGTGTACAATATGGAAAAATTAAAAATTGAACAAAAATAGAGTTTTAACAATGTCCTTACCTGACCACCAGTCATCATATAGGTACCAAGTGTTGGTCCAGGACCATAACAGGATTGACCACATGTTTTGCACACGTGTGGCTTTCTCTGAGGAACATGGGATGTCGGTTTATCCCCTTAAATAAATGGTCCTCTACCACTAGAAGATGGTGGTTGTACCCCATCAGAGGAAGAGGGTTGTTCCTAATTAATAGTTGTCGTGTGTCAGGAAACCATCTCAGCTATAGTAAGAAATGCATCTTGTGTCTGGGTAACCATGTCATGTGCAGGAGGGATGTTTGCCCTCGGTAGCTATGCACGGGGTGCATGTATCTATCGATTGGAATCTATATGCCTAGCATTGGGTCGGTTTTGGGGTATCCCCCTACTAACTACCTGGAACCCCAACATGTCAAAATAGTTGACATGTTTCCCCATCACAAACTCTGCATACAACTTCTACAGGAAGTACAACGATACTTCCCTATTGTTGTGCAGGGGAATGTCAAAAACCATGTACCATCTATCCATCCAATGGTCTCTAATGGGTGGAAAGATGCACCACTCAATCGAAATATGTGGACTGGTGATCTCCAGAATTTCATCCATCCCAAGCACTCTAAACAATGTATATATGTACTCGTTGGTTATTTTTAGCTTCTTTATCTCATTGTAGCTCAAACCATCAACATATTATTGTATTTTTATTTCCCTGTAGGATGCGATTCTATATAAATCATCGTCTGATATGGCGACCGTATCAACTTTTTTCAACGATGAGGATGACAAGGAGCAGCAGAGCTCATCTCCACCCCTCCAAGAAGAACCAATCTTTCTAAGATTCCCAATAACCCTCAATATCTCAACATTGTATTCCATAGTAGCCACTGCAATCATAAATACAAGTAAAATATCATTAGGAAAATAAACACATGAGATAATGACATCTATAAGCAATGAAAAGTGTAAAACTAATGTACGACATATAACAACATAAATTAAATATATTATTTAAATTTTAAAATTGATCTTGAATTTTACAGTAAAGAATAAACATTTAACATTTTTTTCATTTAAAATTTATGTCCTAAATTCAAGTATTAATTCCAATTTTCATATGCATGTGTACATAAAATGTCCTATGTGCATATATTGATTAGGAAGCTCCTTTAGCTTATTTTAAGGCTTGGATTATGAATTTTCATCGAAATTGTGAGGTGATGACTAATGCCCTTGCAGGACCAGCTCCTAGATTGTGGGTAGAGGCAACAGCTAGAGCCTAGAAGAGGTGGCATAATGTGCTATTGATTAATAAAATCCCAGTATAGGAAACGATTTTGTTATATATATAATTATTTGTTGTAGCATGATGTTTTTTGGACTCCAAATTCTATTAAGAAGATCTTTGTTTATATGTAATTTGGGCCATGTATGGATTCCACTTCATGTTATTTTAGTTCTATGCACTCTTTCTATATACCTATGAGATACTAAATGCATAATTGTGTATAGTGTCTTCTATGGTTGCAAGGTTTCCATTGGATTCTAACATGTATGATAGTATGTGATTGGCATGTAATCAAACACATCAACCTCCCTATGTATCTTGATGTTCATAGAGCCTATTGTTGAACTTTGTTTTCTTGACCTTAACCAAAAAGTACCCTTCAGTCAAGAGGAAATATTTGTCAAGCATGGGAATCTTCTATAACTTATTTTAACACTTGGGTTAGGAAGTTTTATCAAAACTATAAGGTGTTTATTGATGTTCTTGGACGACTAACTTTGATATTTCGGATAGAGACAAGGGATTTACCATGTGTTGTTTATGTATTTTAGGGAAGATATGAATTCTACTTGATTATTTTTAGTTGTATGCAAGCTTGCAATATAATTGACAAACTTTGCATATTTGTTCATTTTGGTTTGGATTCACAAGGATGCTTGTGAATATACATATGCAAATAGTGAAATTGATTTGTTTCTTATGAGTTAATTGGGGTTTTGGATTAAATTGGGCATGTAAATTACTTATGCAAACTTGCAATGTGCTTGACAAACTTTGCATATTTGTGAATTTTGGTATGGATTCACAAGGATGCTTGTGAATATGCATATGGACATAGTGAAATTGATTTGTTTTTTATGAGTTAATTGGGGTTTTGGTTTCCATTGGGCATGTGAATTTTGGGTATGAATTTTGGTAAATCGTCAAAATTATTTGGTTTTTATGATTGAATTGGGGTTTTGGTTTCCATTAGCCATGTAAATTCCTTTATGGGCATATAAATTAATATATTTTGGTTTAATTTCAAATTAGAGAAAAGAAAATAATGAATATAGGGAAAATAACATGAGAGGATTTGAAGAAAATACCTCACAAATAAGAGGTTGATCCCAAGCTAGAGTTTGTTGCCTTTTTCTCACCCAAAACATGTTCTCCCTCACTCGTTCTACTCCATTGAAGCTCCAGTCAGCACAAGGTTGTGGTGAAAAATGACGAGCTCGACCTATTTTAAAACCTATTTTAACTATAAAATAGGTTTTAGTAAACACAAGCGTGTTTTTGCAAAGTAAAACAGGAGCGCAATTTGTATTACTAAAATGGGGGCGCATTTTTGTGTACTATCCTAATTGGCATGCATGTTGGCATCCTTAGTACTAGGCTTGGCAGGGTCAAGATTGCTTGGGATGATTTCTATTTTATGGATAAAGAGTGATTGAATTCACTCTAACATAGCATCTAAAAGGTCCCTCAACTTTGTGCACTCGCCCTTAATCATTTTATTTATGTAGTCTTGTTTTTGTTGATGGAAACAACAAGGAATTCATCAAGGGTATCAAAGATTATTTGTAATTTGATATGAAATATATGTGTTCTATATACATTTTATTTTAGTGAGAGAAATGAAAATATATCGAGAGAAAAAAACTTTGAATGAGTTAGAGGAAATGTGTTGACCCAATATTGTAAATATTTAATATGTGGGAATGTATATAAGTCAAATATCCTATTGATATAGCATAAATTTATCTATAGATCAGTGTCCTAAGACACAAGAAGAGGTAGAGGACATGTCCCATGTTGCATATGAACGTTTTTTTGGAAGTCTATTATAAGCTCTGATTTATGCTACCATACATTTTCCATGGAATGGGAGTTTTGAGTGGTTACATTTCAAAACCAAGGAAGGAACAATAGACAACTCTAAAAGGGACTTCAAATACCTATATGATGCTATATATTATAAAATATATTAACAAGGAACACCTAAACATCATAGAGAAATAGGTATATATGGCTTTGTTGAAGTAGACTAAGATGAATATATTGACCATACAAGATCTTCAAGTTGTTGTGCTTCTAACGTATTTGGTAGACCAACCAGTTGGATGAGAAAGAGGTAGGCTGTAGTTGCATTATCAACTACAATATTTCAATACATAAAAACCACTCATGAAAATAAATAATTTGTATGGTTGCAAATTTTGTGCTCAAGTTTTTTTTTTTCAAAAATATATGACTTAATAAGGATAGGTTGTGATATCTCAAGTTGAATTTTTCTAGCAAATAACCCTACTTATCATTCCAAGAAAAAACATATTGATGTGCCTTACCATTTTGTTAGGGACATCATTGAACAAAAAAAATAGTTTTGAACAAGGTTACTATCTTGAAGAATGTTATAGATCCATTAAAACGTATTTTAGCTAGTGCTAAAATTTAACTTGGTGTAGAGAATCAATTTGAATTACTTCCCCCAATACCTAATTATATGAAATCCTTCCCTCTACTCCTTTTTTTGCAAAGGATTCAACAAGTGGGAGAGTATTGGATATGTGTTATATCCTTTATAAGTTGACTTAGTCACATCTCTATGGGTGTTTGGAGAGTATCCCCAAATGAAGGGTTGATGGGGGTATCCACCCACCCCGCCCCCCCGACCCATCCTCAACTAGGGTGTCGACGAATCCCTTTAGGAAATAGCCATTGGTTCATTTATATTGTTTTAATCAATGGTTTCAACCAATTATAAACTAATGTGAATTAATGATTTATGGTAGTAATATGACCTAATTTAATGGATTGTGGTTTTAGATAGATATATGTCTAACTCTCGGTTTAGTTGGATTTTCCAATTAAGGGTTTCCATGGTAAATATTTTTGTATTGAATGCGTGGAATTGTTATTCTTATATTTTAGATTATGCTAGTATTTATTTTATTGGAAATTATTATCAAACATTTAAGGATGTTAATGGGGTTGAAATTATACCATAGCTCTATGCAAATTTTCTATAGTATCCAATAAGGCCAAGGAAACCATAAAATATTTTCAATGTATTTAGGAAGGACCAATACTTTTTTCCCCTCAATTTTATTGCACTCAGCTCATAACCGTTCCTTAGTAACAATGTGACCTAGCTATTCCACTTCATAAGAAATAAATGTGGAATTTTAATACATGGCAAGAAAAGTGGCTATCCCATATTAATCGTAATGCTTGATCAACATGTGACTCCATAGTTTGGTTGTAAATTAAAATATCATTAAATAATATGAGCACAGAGTTGTGTATAAAGAGATAAAATAAGCTTGTTCATGAGGCTTTGAAAAGTGTATGTGGCATTTGAAATACCAAAAGGAACCACTAAAAACTCATAAAATCCTTTAGTTGTGCGAAATGCAATCTTAGGAATATTTAATTTCTTCATCCAAATTTGTTGGTATTCAAAATCAATATCAAGTCTACAAAATAAATATGCATTGTGAATCTCATTTAATAGGTTGTCATTAAAAGAATTGGAAATTTAACGATGATAATCAACATGTTAAGAATGTGGAAGTAGAAACATGTGCACTAGTTTCCTATTTATTCAAAACCATGATGACCACTAAGGAAGAGTATGGACTAGTACTAGTATATGTATCACTTCTATATACAACTCTTCATTTACATTTTGTATGCAAAATAATTCATATAAAGGTGTGCATTTTGTAGTTTATTATTTGGTGAAGAGTGTGATAAACTTGTGTAAGAAAATAAATACCAAATAGAATCTAAACAAAAATAATTAAGTAATCGATCGTAGACATACTACACATAGATTTATCCTAGAAACCCTTAATTGAGAAAAAAAACCTAATTGGAATCTTCTTCTCTATCTATCTCATTATGTTGTCTTCATCATTTACAATACAATACTAGAGAATCCAAAACCATAATATATTAACCTGGATTTGATTAGAACGATAATTTATTCATATGAATTAATTTACAATGGTCCAAAAAATCATTAGCCAAAAATAAACTAAATACAAGACAAAATTAGACCTAAAAGAATTGCACCGGAACTCTTATCCCTAGACCCATTTTCTCTAAAAACCTCCAAAGAGTAAAGAACATGCCCAATATTATCACACTTGTTGTATTATTTGAAACAATAGGGACAAGGGAAAGAATTCATGTAATCAACGACTACACAATGTAATACCCATTGATTGTCTACACTAAGAGAATTGGTGGCTACTTAGTCACAATTTTATTAAGAGAATTGGTGGCTACCAATTGTCTACACTAAGAGAATTGGTGGCTACTTAATTGATCTTACAACACAATTTTATTAAAAAAAAAGTAACTTCTTATTAAATGTTAACCATAAATTCAAGATAAAATCATAAAGGAAGAAACCCACTAAAAGTATTTAGTAATTATAATTAGAAGAAAATACTTATTTTAAATTAGAAAAAAATTCATATCCCATTATTGAAAAACCTTCAACTACTACACATTGCAATACCCATTGATTGTCTACGCTAAGAGAATTGGTGGCTACTTAGTCACAATTTTATTAAGAGAATGGGTGGCTACTTAATTGATCTTACAACACAATTTTATTAAAAAAAAGTAACTTCTTATTAAATGTTAACCATAAATTCAAGATAAAATCATAAAGGAAGAAACCCACTAAAAGTATTTAGTAAGTATAATTAGAAGAAAATACTTAAATTAGAAAAAAAATCATATCCATTATTGAAAAACCTTGTTATTCCCTGTCGTGCATGGAATTATGTAATCGACTAGGTTGCGAAAACTGTGAAACATCATGCACAAATTTTAATTCTATACTTTTAGATTAAATTGAACGGTTACCCTAAGTTTTAGGAACCCACCCTCTTATAATCAGGAAGATATTTTTAGGATTGTGTATTGACATCCTATATGACAACTCTGCCATATGAAGCAGTTAGAGCTTGTGTTTCAGTCGATGCATGTTAGAGCCTCTGTTTTTCTGTTTTGTGAAGCAGTATAAGCGTTCACCAAATCGCCCCCGATTCGTCGGAATTCGGTAGAGAATATTTTGCTGAAACAACGATTTCGGCGTTTTAAATTACAATTTGGGCAATCTGGGTCGTTTTGAAATAGGCCATTTCGTATAGATCAACTAAATCTAATCGCAAAAATGTTTTAATTGTAAAAATAACACTTTCCGTTAACAATCTAGACCGGTTTCTATACAAAATTTGCCGGCAAAGCGGGGCGATTTGGTGAACGTTTATCCTACGCGCTGTTTTGTTTCGTTTAGACCAGTCGCTAATGCATGTCAAATCAATTGTGTTGGGTGCGGACCATCTGGAGCGTGTCATGGATACATGAGCATGGAAACAAGCCTCCTCCTTTGTTGCTCCTTTGTTGCATGCATGAAGGAGCATGGAAATCCCCCTCTATTACAGGAATGCACTGCATGCAAGAGTGTGGAAAGATGAATGGCTTCATAAGTGCACTGAAATGCTCCGATTTGCATGGATTGCTTCATGAAGTCCGTGAATTTCCCTAGATTCAGATAACCATGGCATTAAGATGCTATATTGTTCACCAAGCAGCTAACCCGACCTCTGCTGTAGCAGTGAGGCGCTATAACAATGAATCTTTGTTGTAGTATATTAATGGAAAATTTATTTCCTAGCTGGAAATCGTAGCAGAGGAAGTCGCCATTTATAAATGGCAAAACCATATGCGATTTATTAGGTGTTATATCTTTCTCCAATATAGTCCAGGCCTGATAATAAACATTCATATGGAAATGGGAATCCATATGTATCATTGTGTCTCTCTTCTTGTTTCCACCACTCTTCCTTTTTCCATGCATGGAACTAGGATTACATGGTCTGCAAAACTCCTTTTATTCCCTACGGATTCAACTACTGGCACTGACGATCTCCTCTCGCTAACCCACTCTACTACAACTCATACACAATCGGTACCCTAGAATATCTGCAATCATAGGTGGGGCTCATCATCTATGGTGATCACTAGCAGACGCACTTTGTCATTGTACAAAACCAAAATCGTAATTGGAGCTGCCTTTGCACTCTTAGAGGTAGTTGTAGGTGGTCGTGGTGGAACCAATGGAGTTCCTTGCTGAGTGGCTTCACTAACCGTGGATTTTGAACAGCATCGTCTTCAATGTTTGTGTTTCTATGAGTGAAATTTTACATGAAGAAATTTTGTTATCTTCACAAATACCACACAAATATACAATGTGTTAAATATGCATGTTGTTACAAGTATGGAAAAATATTGCAATATCCAAGCAATTTATTGATATTCTGTTGTTTTTGTTTAATTAATTTTGGTGGAAAGTTATAACAACAATCTTTAATTCGTAAATATTCCCAAGCTCACTAACTGATCATGTTGAATATTATACTGCGGGTGCAATAAGCTCCATGTCTCATTTAAATGAAACTTGGATTTAAATACAACCATTCCAAACCAAATGTTATTCATCATTTAACAATAAAATCCCTTGTTATATACTATATTTTGTGGATTCACAGCCTCGGTTTAATGTATTGGTTTTTTATATTTGAAATCGTGAAAAGGTTCAAATATCTATTCTAATATTTTCAAAAAATATACAAATATTGATCATTCCATAGAGTGAAGTATTTATACTATGTGACAAAAAATGCATTAATTTATAACTTCTAGCATTCAACTTTTAAAACGTTTAAACTACATAGCTCCAATCAGCCTATAAAGTCGTTTATTTCAATCTCAGACCATATTGATAGCAATGGAAATCAAGCCAACACAATGAAATAATAACTTCAAGGTTTCTCTCCTTGTTTAAGGGAACTTGGGATGTCCCTGAGAGCTCCTCTTGTCCCAATTACAGGGGCATTCATCTTTGTTACCTTTTGTTCCAGATGGAACGCACTTGCAGGAATTGCAACAGATCTCGCAAAATTTGTGACATTCCTTTGGTCAAGGGGCTAACTTACATATTCGATTGCACTCACTCTCCAATATAATCCTCCCCAAGATAACACACATACTAGTGAAAACGAGTTTAAAAGCATAGAAATCTTATGTATTTCTGATTTTCCTTTATACCTATCATTGGCGGCGTAGGTGCAGGCGTAGGTGAGCCTTGAGGAATGAATATATATCCATTTCCAATACCCCACACATCTGTGCAAAGAAAACCCTGTAAAACAAATGAAAACAACGTTTAGAACAATATACAAGGGAATAATGTTGGAATTATGTAATTACTCCACCGCCAGGCTGCAACAGATTTTGAAGCAGCAACATCAAATGTCAAAATTCTGAAAAGCTATCACTGTTCATATTGTGGCCACCGCAACATTGAAGAGCCACAAACCGCATCACTGGCACACTACTAAACAAAAAACAAATTATTTAAAGTCATTTTGCTGCAACAGAAGAGTTCCAGCAAATCACATCTAATTTTTTCCTGAAGAGGCAGCGTAGTATTTTATTTTATGTCAATCTGTAAATCATAAATTATGAATTCTGTTTTGTTATCCGAAGGGTCAATTAGCACTTAATGGCTGACTTAGTTAAAATCCTATAAATACTTGCATTGTAAACCATATTGGACACGCTGAATATGAACAACAGAGCATAATAGAAATAGAGTTGAAATTCTGATATTTTCATGTGTAATTCTGTGTTTTACTCTATTTTTAAAAAAAATCAATTTTATTTCTTTTATGCCAGGTTGTTGTAGCAACTCGTGTCTTAGTATGAATATTGTTTATTTATTCAGTAGAATGTGTGTGATAAGTTTATGGACGCAGGGTCGTCAAATCAGTGAAAAATAGTGAGCTACAACATAGTCGTGCATGACTCTGTGAGCGACGTCAGCAGTTGCAGCTAGTTGAATTAAGTGTATAGAGTGTTGTAACAGCTAGCTGCAACACCTTCTATTGAGTACTGTTAGTAGTAGTAGTAGGGCTACAACAGTCTTGTAGGTGCTAGGTTGTTATTTTGAGCTATGTCAGTAAAGTTGTACATTGTTGAGAAAGGTTGTACATTGATTGTAAGTGCTTTTTTTAGTTGTACGTGAAGTCTTTAGTGCTGCTAAGGATAGGACCGTCACTCCCTTGCCTTCCCCGTAGTGGTATCAAAGCTTGGTTAAATTTCATCTCTTGTTTAAGAGCCTGGTTGAGTTTTATTGCTCGTTTGTTTTTGAAATTAATTGAAATGGTTACTAATAGCAATGTAGTGCAACCACAAATTCCATTGTTGTCTGAAATAAATTATGACACATGGTTTATTAAAATGAGAACTATCCCACGTGCTCAGGATCTTTGGGAGTTTGTTACGATTGGGTATCCTGAAAAATCTGATCAAGTGACTGAGTTGGCTCTGACAAATTCTGAACATGTTCTGTTGAAGGAAAATTGGAAGAAATATAATAAATCTCTTGGTCTTATTCAGCAAGGCCCGAGTGAATCTATTTTTCTGAAGATATCAAGTATTGAGTCATCAAAGAAATCTTGGGACACTCTTGAAACATGCTATCAAGGTGTCACCAAGGTGAAGAATTTTAAGTTGTAGAACTTAATAAGAGACTTTGAGAATCTGAAGATGAAAGATAGTGAAACTGTTGATAATTTCATGACACAATTCATGAGTGTTGTAAACCAGCAACGGTAGTATGGTGAAGATCTTTTAGATCGACGTGTGATTGAAAAATTGCTGATAAGTTTTCCAAAGAAGTTTGAAGTAGTGGTTGTTCCAATTGAAGAATTTAAAAATCTCAGTCAAATGCACATTGATGAGATTTGAAGTAGTGGTTCATTGCTTGCTTATGAATCAAGAATGAACAGGTATGATGATACTCCTTTAGAAAATGCTTTTAAATCTTAGTTAAATGTTACTAGAGGTAGAGGCAGAGGAATATCTAGTAACATATGAAGAGGAGGACGAAGTGCTGGTCATAGTGACAGCAGAAATGATGCTGAAAATGAAGAGAAGTTACAGCAGAGTACTCTTAGCGTAAGGGAGAGTAGCAGCAGAGCGGGACAATCAGGAAATTAGAGGTATGATAAATCTAAAGTTCAATGTTTTTATTGTAAGAAATTTGGGCATTTTGATAACAAGTGTTGGAAGAAATAAGAAGATGCTAGTAAGTTGTCTACACACATGACAAAGGAAACTGAAAATGAAGAGTAGCCTATGTTTTTGACTTGTAATGTCACCCAGGAAAGTTCAAATTATATTTGGTTTTTGGACAGCGCATGCAGCAACCACAAGACTGGAAATAAGGAATTATTTTCAAGTCTAGACAACAACATATAGTCTGAAGTAAAGTTGGGTAATGAATGTAAGGTAAAAGTTAATGGTAAATGTGTGATTGTTGTGTATGAAAAAGATGGTTAAAGAAGAACTATTCATGATGTTTATTATGTTTCTGGTTTGATGTGTAATTTATTGAGTGTTGGACAATTGTTGGAAAAAGAGTACAGAGTATTCTTTAAGAAAAATGTGTGCACTATTTATGATAAATATCCAAGTAAACAGTTGATTTCCAGAGTAGAGATGACAAAGAATAGAATGTTTCCGCTGACTATGAGAAATGATTTGACTAACTCTTTGAATGCTTATAAAACTAAGAGTTTGGATCAGTCATGGTTATGGCATTTGAGATATGGCCATTTACATTTTGGTGGTTTAGAATTGCTACAAAAGAAGTATATGGTAAAATGATTGCCAAGTATTGAGCAGCCAGCAGGATCATGTGAAAGCTGCATATTAGGAAAGCATCATAGAGAGAAATTTATTTCTGGAGTCTCAAACAGAGCAAAGGAACCATTGGAGCTGGTACACACTGATTTTTGTGGACCGATGCAAACACCTTCTTTGACTAGTAATGTTTATTTTATGTCTTTTATTGATGATTACAGTTGAAAAAATTGGGTGTATTTGTTGAAACAAAAATATCAAGCATTTGATGTGTTCAAGAGTTTTAAAGCTACGACTGAAAAAGAGAGTAACAAATTTATTAAAGTCTTGAAATCAGATGGAGGAGGTGAGTATATGTTAAATGAATTTATGGATTTTTGTAAGTATCATGGAATTAAAAGGCAATTTACTGCACGCTACACTCCACAGCAAAATGGTGTAGTAAAAAGGAAGAATCGAACAATTATGAACATGGCTCGAAATATGATGAAGGAGAAGCATATTTCAAATGAATATTGGGGAGACGTTGTTACTTGTTTAGTTTACATTCTGAACAGAAGCCCAACAAAAAGCGTCAAGGATTGAGTTCCTCAGCAAGCTTTGAGCGGTAAGTGTAGCAGCATATCTCATTTAAGAATTTTCGGTTGTGTAGCTTATGCACATGTACCTGAAGAATTGAGGAGAAATTTAGATGACAGAAGTCATAAATGTATTTTTGTTGGATATAGTGAAGAATCTAAAGCATATAAACTTTATAATCCCATCACCAAGAAGTATGTAATTAGTAGAGATGTGGTGTTTAAAGAAGAAGAAGCATGGGTGGGAGCATTGATAAATTAGATGGTGAGGAAGATGTAACACCTCACATAGAAGATGAAGAAGATGAACAGGGCACACATGGAGGACAGTTGACTTCACATACACCAGCATCAAGGACACCTGCTAGAATGCCCAGAGCTCATGAACATGGTGAACCATCAAGTGTTGGGGGACGGATAGGAACAGGATCAGAGGTAAGTAATGAATCAAATCCCACATTGACATCATTAAGAAACAGATTCAGAGGTCAAAAGACTAGAATTTTAAAAGAATTGTATGAACAGAATGATGAAGTAGATCAAGTTTCAAATTTTGCATTTATAGCATGCGATCCTGTAGATTTTGATGAAGCTGTTAAAAAGGATGTTTGGATAAAAACAATGGATGAAGAAATTAATTCCATAGAAAGAAATAATACTTGGAATCTTGTAGAATTGCTTGATGATAAAAATTGTATTGGTGTCAAATGGATTTATAAAACTAAGTTAAAAGTTGATGGTGATGTTGAAAAATATAAAGCAAGACTTGTTGCTTAGGGGTTTAGTCAACAACCTGGAAACGATTATAATGAGACATTAGACATTTGCACCTATAGCCAGACTTGGTACGGTAAGAATCGTATTAGCTATTGCTGCTCATAATAAATGGTATGTACATCAAATGGATGTAATTTCTGCATTTTTAAATGGGTCTTTAGAAGAAGAGGTTTATGTGAGACAGCCTCCGAGATATGAGGTTGATGGAAAAGAACACAAAGTCTACAGATTGAAGAAAGCATTGTATGGATTGAAGCAGAAATTCAGAGTTTGGTACAGCAGAATTGATGAATATTTGAATGGTGAAGGATTCAACAGAAGTCCAAGTGAACCAACATTGTATACAAAGGTAAAACAAGAAGGTAAAATATTGATTGTTTGTTTATATGTGGATGATTTGATATTCACTGGAGATCTTTCTGTAGAAGAGTTCAAGAAATCCATGAAAATAGAATTTGAGATNGGTATTGAAGTAATTCAATCTGAAGATGGTATTTTTATATGTCAGTCTAAATATGCAAATGATGTATTGAAAAGATTCAGAATGTTGAATTGTAAGCCAGTTGTAACTCCAATAGCAACTGGCACAAAACTCAATAAGGAAGATGATGGGTCAAAGGTTGATTCAACGATGTATAACAGACTGGTTGGAAGTATCATGTACTTAACTGTAACAAGACCTGATATAATGTTTGCAATAAGTTTAATTTCAAGGTTTATGGAAACACCAAAGAGTACCCACTGGCAAGATGGAAAGAGAATCCTAAGATATATTGTCGAACAACAAATTTTGGTATCCAGTATACATCTAATTGAACTTTTAAGTTGATTTGATACACTGACAGTGATTTTGCAGGTTCTATTGATTATAGAAAGAGCACATCTCGATATGTGTTCAGTTTTGGATCGGGATCAGTAGCGTGGGAATCTAAGAAGTAACCCATAGTGACACTATCCTCTGTTGAGGTAGAGTATGTTGTTGCAACAGCATCTGCATGTCAAATAGTATGGATGAGAAGAACTCTTTCTAAGTTACAGCATGAACAAAATGAACCAACTCCATTTTTTTGTGATAATAATTCAGTTATTGCACTATCAAGAAATCGCGTCTTTCACAAAAGAAGTAAACATATTGATACACGATATCATTTTATTCGTAAACTGATAAACAACAATGAAATTAGTGTGGAATTTTGCACATCAAGAAATCAGTTTGTAGACTTGTTTACAAAACCATTGGGAAAATATTTGTTTGAGCTTCATAGGAAAAACATTGGGGTTTGTAAGCTGTAACAGAAATTTAGTGTTACAAAATTTTGTTTCCTGGATGTAGTAATTAAGGGGGAGAATGTTGGATTCTATAATTACTCCACCGCCAGGTTGCAACAAAATTTTAAGCGGCAACATCAAATGTCAAAATTCTGAAAAGCCATCACTGTTCAGATTGTGGCCTCCGTAACACTAAAGAGCTGCAAACTGCCTCACTGGCACACTACTAGACAAACAACAGATTATTTAAAGTCATTTTGCTGCAGCAGAACAATGCCAGCAAATCACATCTAGTTTTTTCCTGAAGAGGCAGTGGAGTATTTTATTTTATGTCAGTCTGTAAATCATAAATTATGAATTATGTTTTGTTATCCAAAGGGTCAATTAGCACTTAATGGCTGACTTAGTTAAAATCCTATAAATACTTGCATTGTAAACCATATTGGACATGCTGAATATGAATAGTAGAGCGTAATAGAAACAAAGTTGAAACTCTGATATTTTCCTGTGTAATTATGTGTTTTACTCTGTTTTTGAAAAAAACTCAGTTTCATTTATTTTTATGTCAGGTTGTTGTAGCAGCTCGTGTCTTAGTGTGAATATTGTTTATTTATTCAGTAGAATGTGTGTGATAAGTTTATGGACGTAGGGGTCATCAAATTAGTGAAAAATAGTGAGCTGCAACATAGCTATGTGTGAGTTGTGAGTGACATCAGCAGTTGCAGCTAGTTGAATTAAGCGTATAGAGTGTTGCCGGCTGTAACAACCAGCTACAACACCTTCTGCTGAGTACTGTTAGCAGTAGTAGCCAATATACAATAGTCCTGTAGGTGCTGGGTTGTTATTTTGAGCTTTGTCAGTAAAGTTGTACATTGTTGAGAAAGGTTGTACATTGACTGTAAGTTTTTTTTTTTGAGATGTACGTTAAGTCTTTAGTGCTGCTAAGGAAAGGAGCGACACTCCCTGCCTTCCCCACAAATAATGCTCCCCACATTTTCCAGTGACCTGAATAATATCATAATACTGACCTGCCATTCAATGGTTGCAATCAAAACCAGCACAAGGCACAAACACACACAAACATTATCCTTCGTCATCTTTTCTTAATTAGGGAGATTTTTGAACCCTTGATACTTAAGAAATTAGAGTGGTGTGGGTTTATAAAGGAGAAAAGCAGGGTGACTTACTTAGGTAGTCGAGAAATGTGTTGAATTGACTAATATTACAATATTCCTATAATATTCAACATATAAGATGATATGTTTAACTACATTCCATTTTTGTTCCCAACCGCATACCCATTTTGGGTGTGGGATAAAGGAATCATGTACCTTCCCTTGTAATATTGAATTGTATATCCCTTTTTATTGGTTTCTTGACAGTAACTTTTTTTTACTCTAAAATTATTTTTTCACATGATATGATCATGTAATTATTGAATTAACTTCCAAATATGGACCCGTGATGTTTCTAATGTGGAACATTATGATGTTTCTTTTGAATTTAAACATTCACTTTTCTCCATTTTCCAATAGATAATCTTGCATCGCTCAACTCATATGCTAAACAATTTTTTAAGCAATTTTTGTTTCCATCAATGTATTAATATGTTTCACATTCAAATGTTTTAATAAATATTTTCCATCATGTCAACCTTCCATGTTAATGTAGGATCAATCCTATTGGTGAGGAATCCTTTAATCCCTTGTGATCCTTTTAAATCTATTACTACAACATATATTTCAAGTTTTGTGCTACAATATTTATCAATTGTGTCTAGCCATACTCGTGATCTGCATATTTGTATATTTTGCCTACTTCTAATAATAGAGTTGCTCCCAAAATTTTCACTATTGATCCATTTGTTTGCACAATATATTGACCATTGAAGGGATTCTAAGTGGAGGAACTTGTTTGGATTTTTCTTTGATTGTTTTCATTGCTTTTGCATTCTTATAAATCCACTTTCATTGTCCTTTATGATGCAAGTTTTTGAGAATATGTATTTAAACTAAATTATTTTTTTAAATGGCAGATTATAACTGATACAACTAAGAAAAGAGTGTAATTACATTAGATTATTTATTATTTTTAAACATTAGAGAATGTATTTGATTATGTGTGGCTTCATTTTTACTTTCCCTAAGAATGATATTCTATGTTAGTCCTCTGTAATTTAATTTGAATTTTGATTCCCATATTTCATAACTAATTCTTTGACCTATTCAAAATTAAAACCATGTTCTTCAACAAACCATTAACATACAAGAATATTATGTTAGTGTTTTGTATTTAATTTTGAATTTGGATTCCCATGTTTCATAACTAATTCTTTGAACTATTCAAAATGAAGACCATGTTCTTCAACAAACCCTTAACATACAACAATATTATCTATATACACATCATAGATAAAATCAAATAGATTTCATCCACCTTTAAAAATAAATTGAAACATTGCTGAGAACAAAGGGAACATAAAACCATTGATATTAACTTTATGTATGTTTCATGATCCTCAAGTTTCATTAATGTTTATTCTCATCCACAAGTTTTTAGTTCCTCTTCTATCCAAACTTTCTTTAAAAATGACAATATGTCTTCATAATCTACTTTTTAATCCTCACAACCTTTGCTGATTTTAGTTATTTATGGATGCAATACAATTTACAAACTTAACAGCATGGAATAGGAAGCTTTGCTTCTCATCCATATTGTATTATATTCTCATAATCATTCACTATTTATAATAATTTCTAATATTATTCTACTTATACTTATACTACTTCATTGACTAGCTTGGTTAATCTAATAACCAACCAAGCCCCTTATTGTGCTTAGCTGTGTTCTTTACTACTTAATTTCTCACCAGTTGGGAATGTCCCCCAAACGAAATGTCCTTTGGATGATTGGTATCATCATAGATACTTTATTGTGCTTTCCTATTGTGGTATTTTCATTACTCATTCTTGTTGTGTGGATTCAAGTTTTGGGTTGATGGGTCTTATTCCTCCTCTATAAGTATTTTTGAGGTGGTCCCTTTATTGTCATGGAAATATATATCATACTTATCATGGGCTTATAATATACCCTTTTTCTTGCTCTAGATTATTTATAATTTCTTCATTCCAATCTCGATATTCTTCCTAATGGTTTCCAGCGAAGGGTTTAGTTCCTTGGTTCTTGTGTACCCCTTATATATTGTTTGAAACTATTCCTTTATTAAATTGGTGTGAATTTTTCTTTCGAGTATACTACTATATTGTCTAATATATTCTCTATGAATTCTTCTATCCAACATCCATAGTTGATATGTAAATTCGGTATGTCCTCCTCCTTTTACTTCATTCTATATTGAGGGTGTTTTTATCTCCACTTGTTCAATCTACTGGTTGAATAATTTTACCTTGTTGAGTATGTTTACCCCTAAATACTCTTGATATTTGAATATTTATCAGAGAAATTATATTCTATGCTCTTTTATTTGGGGAAATTGTTCTATTAGTTCCATTAGTTCAATAATCATTTCTTTCATTTTTAATATGATTGATTATTATTACTCCTTATTACAAATCTTGGGCTTCTATATTCTCAAATGTTTTTCTCAATTTCATTGTCTAGTAGAGTCCTTCTTCCATATCATCTCTTGTTGTGTGTATATTCTTTGATGCAATATCACATCTCTTATGCACTTCCTCCTTTGTCTCTTTAACCACTATGTAGATGTACTTCACCTACATGATACATTTCCTATGCATTTGTTGATACTTCCTTTAAGGACCTATATGATTTCCCTTATTGTTCCTTTTTTTATGTCTTTCTTCTTTGTTTACAAAATTCTATCGAATGCATCCTATCAACTGCTATTTTCATTCTGAGTCAAATTTCTTCCTTTTATTTTGCTCCTCATAGGATGTTACCTCATGAAAAATGTATTATGTAGGTCCTGTATACTTATTTTTGTCCTTGATTTATATAAACGTATCCTTGTATTGTTTTGTCCGCATTTGGAGGCCTACCATTGTAATTTGAAGGTTTTCATCTCTTGGTGTCTCAACCCTTAGTGTGTGTAGTGTCTATTTTGTTTCGTCCATAAGGACTTTGGGTTGATAAAAAATATTTAGGAAGGGTGTGATTGTTGTGAATAAATTTTTTTCTAGGTCATAAGATAGTTCTGTGTGTGTTTTATCTTCTCATTCTTTGTATTTTCCTTCAACTATAAGTTCCTCTGTGGATTAAACTTTTAACGTATCCATTCTTCTACATTTATATAGGATCTTTTCCAACCTCCCTAGAAATTTTAATTTTTCCTTAGTTGGTTTAGGTTCCCTTTGTTCCAATGGTTGTATTACTTCCTACATTTGATGTTCTTTACCTCTATCTAGTATGTGTGTTCTTCTCTTAGCATATCCTAACTCTAAGTCTTGTTCCTACCTCTTCATTTGATCATTATTCTTTACTTACTTGATTCAAGCTATTATCATTTCCCTCACCTTCAACCTTATCATTTATTTAGTCATTTTTGTTCAGTTAAGCTTCCTATCCATTTGCTTCAAGGTTTCCTAGTTTAATTGCTAGGTATTTTTTCTCCTGGATTTTTTCTTCATTCTCTTTTTGTTATTGTATTTTCTCAATGGATCCTTCCCCATTTATTCCTCTACTTCATCTATTTTTTTAGACTAGATTATGTTCTCCATCTTAGAGAAATTTCCTGGTTCCTATATTCCTTCACTTAGATTTTTTTCCTTGTGGTTCCTTTGATGTTTTATTTTGAAAATTCTTGTCTTTCTTTTTATATTTGTTAAAGATTAAAGGAGAAACAATAAAAGATGGAAAACACAAGTGAGCATATTGATTTCCTTCTCATTATTAAACAACACCATATATAGAACTAGATCACAACAAGACCATGAGCCAATATTATGGGTCACTAATCAAGATAAGGTGAGAAAATCAACTACTCAACTAACTAACTAATTAATGATACATTTCACCAGTGAGATTACATTCTTCAACACACCCTCTTAATCTCAACTAGTAGAACATATTAAGCACTTTCAATGCCTAAGTGCTCTCTCTGATATTCAAATGCAATTGTTCCCAAAGGTTTGGTGAACATTTCAGCCAATTGTTCCTTAATCCACAAAATTGTAAAGAAATTTGTCCATCATTTACTGACTCATGAATGAAATGATAGCGAGTGTCAATGTGTTCGTGTTTTCTATGAAATACATTATGTTTGGATAATTGTATTGCAGAGCTATTATCACAAAAAATAAAAGTTGGATATTTTTCAGTGTGTCCCATATCCTTTAAAATTCTTCTTAGCCAAACTGTATGGAAAGTTGTTGTGGTGACTGCTACATATTCTACTTTTGCAGAAGACATAATGGGTTGTTTCTTAGATGCCCAAGAAATCATATTTGTACCCAAATGGAAAGCATAACAAAGGTCATATCAAAGGTCATATTTGTACCCATATTTGTATGAGTATACCAAAGGTCATATCCAAGTGTGCTTGCAACATACCTCAAAATTCTTTTTCCAAATTTCCAGTGAGAGTCTTTGGGAGACTCCATAAATATAGAAATAAGAATTACAGCATACATCAAATCAGGTCTAGTTGTAGTTAAATACATTAAACTTCCTACTTCTGAGATGGATTATCTGTTGGTGTTTCTTTTTGCTTCTATACTTCTGATCTTGGAATTCTAATAGGTATAAATGACATATATTAACTTTCTTGTTGTTGTATGTTTGAAGGATCACTCCATCATTTGTATTCAAGGAATTTCACATCTCTAATCACCGCATTCTTTTTGGAGACATGATTATACAGCTTGTAAACCTTGTGTTGTTCACTATAACCAGTGAAAATAAATATCTCACTCTTATTATCGATATTTCTTCTAAGTTCATTTAGTACATGAGCAAATGAAACAGAACCAAAAACTCTTACATGTGCAAGACTAGTCTTAGTGCCACTCCATGCTTCTTCAAGAATCTTGACTTGGACACTCACCATGGGTGATCTGTTGAGAAAGTAGAATGAGCATGCAACGAATTCATCCCAATACTCATATGATAACTTCTCGTGTGACAACATGCTATGGTCCATGTTCATAATAGTCCTATTCTTTCATTCAACAACTCCATTCTGTTGTGGAGTGTATCTGGTGGTGAACTGTCTCTGGATGCCATGTTGCTTACAGCAATATGAAAACTCATGTAAATAATATTCTCCACCAACACCTAACCTAAGCACTTTAATGGAATTTATAGATTACTTCTCATTCAAGGCCTTGAACTCTTTGAACCTGGAGAAGGTCTCTGGTTTTTTCTTGAGGAAATAAATCCATATTTTCTTGCTAAAATCATCAATAAAAGTCATAAAATAAAATATACCTCCTATGGATTGCGTTTGAATGGTTCCAAAAAGGTATGCATGAACTATCTCAAGATGTTCTTTGGATCGAGATGTGGAAGTTGGGAATCTATCCCTTTCATGTTTCCCAATGATACAATCCTCACATGAACCAAATTTTTCATGTATAACTAGTAAACCCTTGACCATGGACTATTTTTGCAGGAGATTCATAATATTGAAAAAAATATGACTGAATATACAATTCCATAACCAAGATTCATCTAGAATAGAAACAATATGGGCTACTGCAATGTCACCATTTTAAATAATTGCATAGTAAGACAATTCCATCAATCTACTAGTTCCTAGGTTGGATGGATACATTTGGAATTTTAATAAGGGAGCTAATAGATCATGTTCAAGAATTAGAATGGAATGAGTATTTAATAATGGAGCTAATTAAATAAGTAAAAGAAAAAATTGATTTTGCAATGGAGCATGGAGACATATGGATATTATGGGGGCCACACAAGCTAGAATCTTTGTGCCACATGCCATCCTCATCTTGCAATTTCCAATCCATGGGAAGCCTAAATGTTCTTGGATTATTTAGAAGGATACTGCACTTGGCCATATGCATCATAGGTCAAATTTTTAAGGAAATTTAATTTACATGGGAGAGGAAGAGTCATTTTGGATCTAGTGAGACACTTGGACTAGATTCCCTAGCTCTATGATAACAATAATGAATATGCTATGACACCTATGACATAAATAAGATATGAAGGCTAAAATCTGACATATATGACATGTCAGGTCGAAATATATCATCCAATAGGGT
The DNA here is from genome assembly GCA_001517045.1 of Pseudotsuga menziesii. Taxonomy (NCBI): domain Eukaryota; kingdom Viridiplantae; phylum Streptophyta; class Pinopsida; order Pinales; family Pinaceae; genus Pseudotsuga; species Pseudotsuga menziesii. The sequence goes on along the minus strand of LPNX010360932.1, from coordinate 494,210 downwards.
GCTCAATGGGTTCCTACTCGAATTGGGGGAAGATGGAAGGCCAGGAAATGGGGGACACATGGAAAATATGGAGCACACACCCTAATTCAAATTGGATTGAGTTTGTGGATGGATTGGTAACCTTAGAAGGCTAAGTATGTTTATCAAATACAAGTATCAACCAAGAGAAGATATTTTTATCATTTGGAAAATTTGCATTTGTGAATTGAGAGAGCTAGTGGATGATTAGTTTCTTGCCTTAGCCAATTTTGAGGGTGAAAGACCCATCCAAGTTGGTGTTTGGAGAGGCCACTCAGGTATTTCATGGAGATTTAATGAAGTTTGTATTTTCATGTGTAATCTATAGGGAATCTCGTGGTTCCTTCTAGTGCAGCACTTTCTGTCAACCATTTCCGGTTTTTATTGCACATTCTCGCTCATGGAGGGATTGCGCTTTGGGTGAGATATTGTACTATTTAGGAGAGATTATCGTGATCCATTTATGACTTGAATAGGTTTAATATTCTATTTTTTTCATTCTCATAAATTCTCAAGTTGAAATATCAAATAGTCGAATGTAAAAATGATTATTAATGAGCAAATAATGACCATTTCCCCACTAGATTGATGTATGCCATTGAATGCTGATGATTTAAAGATTATCTTGGTACATTTATGATTTTATTAAGTTTAATATTCTATTTTATTCATTCTCAGAAATTCTCAAGTAGAAATACCAAAGGGTTGTATGTAAAAGTGAATATTAATGAGAAAACAATGAACATTTCCCCATTATATTGTTGTATGCCATGGTAATGTTGATTATTTCGAATGGGAAAATTTATATATGATATATTTATGATGACTTAAATTTCATTTATGATTATTACAGTTTCATGTTCTTCAATTCAGAATTTGAATTCATTTTACTCAGTTTAATTGCATTTGGAGAAGATTTGGTGCCATTTCCCCAAGGGTCGAATTAGTGATTTTGTAGTTGTTTGGGAGAGGGTCATAACAGCCTGTATAAAATGAATACTGATGCATATGAGACCTTAACAATGTAACTTAAACATTCTCTTCATATTTTCATAAATTCGAGTGGTTTTTGGATCATTTGAGGAGCCATTTCCAGCATTTACCCAGGGGGAATTGGAACCCCAATTTGCTAGTAAAGACTCCTACTTTGGCCAGAATATTAAACAAGTTTGCAGAAGTTATTGGAGGGTCATAAATAATACCTGAAAATAATATTCAATTATTAATATCATTCATACACCTTATCATAATATTTGGGACCATTTGGATCAATTTGGAGACCTAGACATCAAAACTAGTCAAAGGTTGAAATAGGGAAAAAAGTGAAAAATTGGTCATTTTAATAAAATTCATAAAAAGGGAAATTACAAGTGGTATTAGAGCATGGTATTTGTATATTTTCATTAATACCATAAATTTCATAAAAAATTGCATACATGTCTTGTCTTCACAATAGACCCACTATGCCTACTTTCCTTCCCCCCCGATCAACGAAAGAAGAAACTACAACCATAGATATTGAAGCATGCATCCAAGAGTATAGAAATTTGAGAGGGGATATTCATGAGAGGTATTATTTCCAAGAATAAATTTTAAATTATGGATTTAGGCACAAGAATGAAAATGTGAAGTCGTTAAATAAAAATCATCCTGCTTGTGAAAAGAGAAAAGATTTATCCTGCACTATAAATGAGGAAGTTATAAACACTTTTACGAACATCACATGGAATATGTGGAAGAAATGTTGTTCTAAAGGAGATGAAAATAACTTATATACACCATAAAAGGAAGAAACAGGGAATCATGAAGTGGAGCATCAATTATCTCAAGGTGATTGCAAAGAAGAACATAAAGAGGAAGGTGAAGACAAGCTCACAATCCTTGTTGATGGGGGTTGTGAAAATAAAAGAGAATCTACTGATGGGTGCAAAAAATCTTTGTTGGTGACATAGATATCATATTTGAAAATGTTTCTTCAATCCAAATTTCTCATGATCATAAATATGAATACCTTGTAGCAGCTAATGAAGAACCAAGGTCAACTTCCCCATCACCACTTGAGCTTCAAGGAGTTGATTAAATCAAGAAGAAAGAAGAAGAGGAGGTTCACTCCCGTGAACCATCCTTAATTGAAGGGTCTTTGAATATGAGTGAAATGGGTATCCATGAGGCCCTTAGCATACTCCATACTAAATCATTGGTGTCAAATTCTTGATGGAAAATTTATTCATTGGAGGAGCCCTCCTTCCTTGAAGACATGGGGAAGATTCAAAGAGAAATGTGCAACACTGAAGGTAATTTCATGTCTTTTATTTTTTATAGAAATAATTTCATTGAGCTTAATGAATGGTTACATGAATAACACTTGAAGAATAATGAATATATTCATAAGATCAAAACTCAAACTGAGCAACTTCCTAAGAGGTTGCAACATACTTGTTCTTTCTCCTATGTTTAAAATTGTAACGTGGTAGATTGGTTGGAGGATTCTCATGACATGAGGGATCATGAGAGCCATGGAAAATTGCAGGTTCTTGAGGTGTTTGAAGATCACATTGATGCGAGCCAATCACTTGTTGTGGTGGAAGAGGAACTTGATTTCAGGGTATTTTTTAAGGATTCTAATATTATACTTAAGTATAGTATTCTAGGAGATTGTTTTGGATTGAAAAAAATGTTTATAGATAGGTAGGTGAATATTAAATATGAAACATAAAATTAACATTGAAATGTGTAAATTTTGGCGAATATTATGACAAAAAAAACATGTTTTATGTAAATTTATGCGACATTATACACTGAAAATGACCAAATAGCGAATTTATTTTTCGAAAAAAACCTAAAAAATAGCCAATTGGCGAAATTTCACCCCTAAAAATTATCCAAGTTGAGTTGCCTCTTGAAAATGGTTACACACTTTTTGGAGAAGTGCATGATTCCACTACCTTGCAACCAAGCCATGAGGAAAGTTTTGCATTTTTAAGGGAGGTTCATAACCCTACCTCTATGGAACCTTCACATGATGACAATTTTGCACTTTCTAATCATTTGGGTGAGCTGGTTCTTTCTCCTACATCCTACACTTTCAAATTTTGCAGCATTCATCCTACTGAAGTATGGGTGAAAGTTTTCTCTTTTATGGTGCCACATGAAGAGTATGGACTTTATATCTCTCTTTTTTATGATGACGTGATTATAGAACCACATTATTTACATTTTCAGCATTATACCTTTTTGCATTATGATGATACACATCTACATGGATGCACCTATGGTATTGACTTGAATCACTTGGAGACTCATGATTTTCCTCGCTCCTTGCCTAATCCATTTGATGTTGGAGGAACTTCATCCCACACCTGGGTGAAGATATATATGATTGAAGAACATTATTGTTGGCAACAACATACTCTGTTATTTCATCATGATATACATATTCATGAGTGTATTGATGACAATTCTTTGAGCCACTTGAAGTCTTCATGTTTTATTTGGTCCTTATTTGGTTCATATTTTGGTGGAGGTTCTTCATTCACTTCTTGGATAAAAGAACTCATGGTTGATTATATTAATGCACTTTATATATTTTTGGATAAGTATTATGGCACATGGGATCCTCACCTATGTCATTGGGGCAGATCTAATATAATACTTGATGCTTGTGTGTATGGGCAACATGGTGATCTACTTACTTGGATGTACAAGCACTTTCATGATTCTTTGATGAGGTACCTTCTTGATGTACATTTGTATGATGTTGGTATGTACTTTCATGATCTATATTTTGTACTCATGATTTTTGGAAGGGCGTAATGCAAGCAATGGGATCTTGGAATTGCTTGGTTTCATCTCACTTGTGTTGATGTATTTGTAACTTCGAAATGTATTCACTTGTATATTTTATATTGTATTTCATTGTACCCTGATGTTCCTCCGGTTAGGAAATTCATTAATATAATAAATTCATGTAAATTCATTGAGGTTAAAACTCCTCTGTAAGCCGAGGAAATAGTCCCGAAAATTGATGGGTATTAGGGTTATTAGACTCTCCTAGTGAGGTCGGCCTTGGTGAGTAATTGTCAAGTGAAAAACTAGTATAAATAGAGAGTGAGACTCTCTATTTGAAACACACACTCACTAAATTGTAGCGCATGAGTGAGAGAAGAGGATCTCGCACAACTGAGAGAGAGAACAGTTGTTGGACATCATCTTTGTGGTTTTGGTTTTTACTTTTGCTATTGGTTCTCATTCTATCTCTGAGGAAGTTGCGGGGTTTTCTCCTTTATGGTTTCCCCAAGGAAAACTCTTTGTGTCTCTTGTCTCTTCTAATTATCGTTGTGCATGTTACTCTCTCAGATAATATCCTATATCATATTGATTAAATGATAAAAATCTAACATGGTATCAGAGCTAACCTGAGAAGAAGACACTGTACAACTGCAGAAGCTAGGGATTCTTATTGTTTTAGGGTATCTCTCCAAATATCATCAGCAAAAGGAGGCTAGGATAACTCTCCATTGAAGGATGCATCTTTCTATTGAAGCAGAATATGATTCTGAGCATTTTCAGTTTTTGACCTACCACTACAGCGGGAAATTGGGGCTTTTCATAGAAGTGGGAATTTTTAGTGATCTCAGCATTGGATTGTTCTCCTCCTCAAAATCAAATTTTAGAGACCAATATTAAAGTTTTTGGTTGGGTAGAACTCCGAGAAATTCAAACCCTAATTTGCCCCTGAACCAGAAAACCAACACTACAACAAATCAGCTCCAAATCTAGTTCTCGCATATCAAATTGGTAAGATCTAAATCTTTTTTATTTCCATTTGAGGTTCTCATTTCAGATGTCTCATCACACCAAGCTTGATGAAAAGCTTGAAGGAGATGAAAAAATTTTGAGCATGGAAGTATAGGATTTCATCGGTTCTTGAAGAAAATGAATTGGACACCTACATAAGTGGAGAGGTTCCAGTCCCAGAGGGAGATGATGCTAAGGCCTTACACAAGAAGAAATTGGTCAAGGCTAAGAATATTATTGTTGATTCTATCAAGGATCACCTTATACCACAGGTTTCTTCCCTAAAGACACCTAAAGAGATGTTTGATTCCTTGACCAAGGTATTTGAAGGGAAGAACATAAATCGGAATATGAATTTGAGAAACCAGTTGAAGAATGTAAAGATCCAAAATGCAGAGACCATACAGTCATACATTACAAGGGTCTCTCAAATCAAAGAAAAGCTTTAAGAAGTGGATGAAGTAGAGAATGCAGAAACTATGATGACCACCTTGAATGGTCTCCATAGGTCATGGGACTCCTTCATTCAAGGGATTTGTGTTAGAAGAAAATTAATCACTTTCAGTAGGCTATGGGAGAAATTCTCACAAGAGGAAGCTCATATAGTAGCTCAAGAAGAAAATATGGGAAGTGAATATCAAGCTCTCACATCACACACCAAGAAATTGAGAAAGGACCACCATCATCCAAAAGCTAAGCATTCTCATCAGAAATATATCCATAGTAGATATAGAAAATATCTATCTAAACTTGGATGCTATACCTGTGATGAGAAATAACACTTTTTCGGACATTGTCCCAAAAATAGAGGTAGCTCCCACAATAAGAAGGACATCAAACAAAAACATCATTCTCACATTGTAGAAGATGGTGAACCTCCAAGGAAGAGAGTCAAAGAAGAAACTGAAGATTATTCAAGTGATGAAGAGTATGTTTTGATTTCTTCCCTCACAGGGATTGTTACACATGGAAGCAATGATTGGCTCATAGATAGTGGGGCTTTCAAACATATGACGGGATTCAAATAATCCTTTGTGAAACTATCTTAACATGAGTCACCCCACAAAGTAAAACTTGGGGATGACTACCAGTATCCCATAAAAGGAAGTGGTGAATCCTCCTATAAGCTAGACTCTAGAAAATATATGAATATGAAGGATGTATTGTTTGTACCACGACTAAAGAAGAATCTTCTCTTCATATCTGCAGTGGATGCAAAAGGCATGGGAGTTTCATTTGTAGATGGCCAAGTCCTTATGTGGCCAAATAGGAAGACTATAAATGATGCAGTAGTGATTGGAGAACAAGAGGGAGGCTTATACAAATTAAAGGGCCAACTAGAACAAGGCCTTGGTCCATGACTTAGTAGAGCCAAGTGAAATTTGGCATAGAAGGCTTCCACATGTGCACTATAGGGCACTACCACTTGGAAGCAAAGTTGTTGAAGGTCTTTTAGAAATCTAGGAAAAGCATGAAGGCATTTGCAAAGGATGTGTGAAAGGAAAGAACACAAAGAAGACATTTCCAAGTAGCGAGATCAAGGAAAAAGGAATCTTAGAAATCATCCACTGCGATGTATGTTGTCCGATGTCATCCAGTTCATTGAGTGGGTATGTATATTATGTTTCTTTCATTGATGACTTTTCTAGGAAAACATGGATATACTTCTTGAAAAGAAAGGATCAAGTATTCAGTAAATTCAAGGAATTCAAAGCCTTGATCAAGAACCACACATAGAGTAACATCAAGACCTTTTGATCAAACAATGGCGTAGAATTCACTTCAAATGAATCAAAGAATTATGCAGAGAGTCAAGGATTAAGAGGGAGTTTACCAATCCATATAATCCACAATAGAATGAGGTTGCAAAAAGGAAGAATAGAGCAATTATGGAAGCAGCAAGGGAAATGCTTCATGATCAATATATTCCTATGCATCTATGGGAAGAATATGCTAGGACAATGGTGTATGTACAAAACTGTACTCCGCATAGAGTACTTTAGAACAAGACACCAGAACAAATATTCTGGGGTAAGAAACCAGAATTCATCCATCTCCAAATATTTGGTTGTCCAGTGTACATTCACATTCAAAAAGAAAAGAGGACGAAGTTAGATCCTTCGAGAAAGAAGGATATATTTGTGGGATATAGTGAGAGCTCAAAATATTACAGAATATGTTTCCCAGGATTCAAGAAGATCAACATCAGCAGGGAAATGACTTTTGATTAAGACTTAGCTTATAAAAAATCCAGAAAGAGACCTGTTGAATACTGTGAAGAAACAGAAGCACCCCGGATCCGAGATTCAACTGTGAATGATGCAACTCCAGAAGAAGATCAAGAAATGGAAGAACCCCAGGAGCCTGTAGATCCACCCCAGGAGAAGAATGCTTACAAAATGAAACCTGCATGGGTATGAGAGGCTATCCAAGGTGCAGAGAGATATGGGGCTTCAGAAGAAATGCATAGAGAAAGGAAGAGAACTAGGTCATACTCCAGTTATGTAGCCCTACTATGTGACATCATTGATAAAGAACCTTCCAACTATGAAGAAGCAATGGAAAAGAAAGAATGGAAGGATGCTATGATTGAGGAGTACCAGTCGATCATGAATAATTATGTATGGGATGTGGTCTCGACACCAAAAGAGAAGTCTGTCCTAACATCCGAATGGATCTACAAGATCAAACATGCTGCAGATGGAAGCATAGAGAAATATAAATCAATATTTGTGGCACGTGGTTTCTCCTAGAAAGAAGGCATAGATTATGAAGAGACTTTTTCACCTGTAGCCAGACACACTTCCATCAGGTCAGTACTTTCTCTAGCTGTAGTAATGAAATGGAAGATACACCAGATGGATTCAAGACAACATTCTTGAATGGTGTAGTAGAAGAGGAATTGTATGTGGAGAAGCCACTCGGTTTTGAGACACATGACAAGGAGAATCATGTGTGCAAATTAAAGAATCCCTATACAGTTTGAAACAGGAACTCAGGACATGGTATGGCATAATTGAAAGCTTCCTGACTAGCTTGGGATTTACCAAGAGTAAAGCGGATTCCAACCTTTACTATAAGGTTGAGGAAGGGAACCCAATGATAATCCTATTATATGAGGATGACCTGTTTGTGACAGGTGAGGATGGGTTGATTGCTGACATGAAGAGGAAACTTGCTGCCGAGTTCGAGATAAAAGACTTGGGTATGATGCACTACTTTCTAGACATGGAGGTGTGGCAAACTGCATATGGAATCTCCCTGGGACAATGGAAGTATGTAGTAGAGATACTGAAGAGGTTTGGGATGATGGAATGCAAGTCCATGACCATATATATGGCATCGAACCTGAAGCTATTGAGTCATGCTTCATTAGAATCGGTTGATGCTACGATGTATCGTCAGATGATTGGGTCATTGATGTACCTGACGATTACGAGACCAAATATTTTCTTTACTATGAACACATTGAGATAGTTTCTGATGGATCCGAGACATGTTCACTTGATTGCTACAAAGCATATTCTGAGGTACCTGAAGGGTACAGTTGACTATGGGCTCAAATATAAAGTGAATCAGAACATTAACCTAGAGGGTTATATGGATTCAGATTGGGCAGGAAGTGCCATTGGTAGGAAGAGCACTTCGGGGTGTTGCCTCATTGTGGGATCGGTTGTGATCTTTTGACTTAGCAGGAAGAAATCCCACGTGGAACTGAGTACAACCGAAGCAAAGTATGTCACAGCTTGTTCAGCTAGCTGTGAGGAAGTGTAGCTAAGAAAGCTACTATCTGATTTGTTTGATCTCCAGTTGTATGCTACTTGTATATATTGCAACAACCAAAGTTGTGTAAAGTTGTTGGAGAACCCGGTGTTCCATGACAAGTCCAAGCACATAGAGATAAAATATCACTATATCAAGGATATGGTTTAGAAAGGAGCAGTGAAGCTCCAATATGTTGCAACATGTGAGCAGATAGCTAATGTTTTGACCAAGTTGTCAGCCATAGTGAAGTTTGAGTACTTCAGAGAGAAGCTTGGTGTTCATCAGATTGAGGTTCCTTCCAAGGGGAAGTGATGAGTCCAAATATATTTTCTGACATGGTGAGAGGATTGGTTCTTCCCATGGTTAGATGCAAGTGATGTGCCTTTCTGACATGGGGAGAGGATTAGTTCCTCCCATGGTTAGATGTAAGTGATGTGCCTTTCTGACATGGCGATAGGATTGGTTCCTCCCATGGTCATATGTAATTGTTGTACCTTTCTGACATGGTGGGAGGATTGGTTCCTTTCATGGTCAGATGTAAGTGTTGTGCCTTTATGATATGGCGAGAGGATTGGTTCCTCCCATTGTCAAATGTAAGTGCTGTGCCTTTCTAACATGGAGAGAGGATTGGTTCCTCCCATGGTCAGATGTAAGTGCTGTGCCTTTCTGAAATGGAGAGAGGATTGGTTCCTACCATGGTCAGATGTAAGTGTTGTGCCTTTCTGATATGGTGAGAGGATTGGTTCCTCTCATGGTCAGATAAAATTGCTGAATATTGGAAGACCTACATGGAGGCTATGCCTACATCTAGCAAGGTTGGCTCTCTAGAACCTCTTATGATGAGTAGAATTGAGAGATAGCACCATTTGCTCGGGATAGCAGAAGTAGTGATGATGATGATCCAGCTTTGATGATGATCCAGATTTGATGATGATCCAACTTTGACAATGATCTAGTAATAAATACTTGTGCTGATGAACTGTGTCAAGAAAATACCTTCCAATTTAAGAGGGAGTGTTGATGTATTTGTAACTTTGGAATATATTCACTTGTATATTTTATATTGTATTTCATTGTACCCCAATGTTCCTCCGATCAGGAAAGTCATTAATATAATAAAGTTATTTAAAGTCACTAAGGTTAACCTGCCTTTGTAATTCAGGGCAATAGTTCCCACAGTTGAGGGGTATTAGGGTTATTAGACTCTCCTATTGAGGTCAGCCCTGGTGAGTAATTGTCAAGTGGAAAACTAGTATAAATAGAGAGTGAGACTCTCTATTTGAAACACACACTCACTCAACTGTAGTGCATGAGTGAAAGAAGAGGAGCTCACACAAGTGAGAGAGACAAAAACTGTCGAAGATCATCTTTTTGGTTTTGTGTTTTACTTTTTCTATTGGTGCTCATTTTATCTCTGAGGAAGTTGCAGGGTTTTCTCCTTTATGGTTACCCGAGGAAAACTCTTTGTGTCTCTTATCTCTTGTGATTATTTTTGTGCATGTTATTCTCTCATAAAATATCCTAGATCATATTGATTAAATGATAAAAATATAACAACTTGTAGTAGCAGATCAATTGTCGGTTTGAGAAAGCAAACCAACCTTTAGTTGTTTGAGTTCATCTTTGCATAGCAGTGTTCTAGTTTCCTATGTGGGAGAACCTTTGAGAGATGGATTCAATTTTCACATGCTTGGTGTTCATGTAATTTCATCATAGACATTTCACACCATGCATGTATCAAGATCATATGGGACCTTGGGATCATTTTTGGTCTCATTGGTTTCAATTTTGGGTGCAACAAGCAACATTGGAGATTGATTCACCGCTTGAGAAGAATATTGTAATCAGAGTAGTGAAGCAACAAGAATGGTGGTTCCTCTCTAGATTTTTCTTGGAATATTAAGAAACTCAAATTTTGGTAACTCAGTACCAACTTCAGATAATTGTGAGAAAAGAAAAAAGGGGTGAAAGTTCAGAAAAGTTTTCCAAAATATGGAGGAAAATATTATTTGCACAAAGTTGGTTTTTATGGATTTGACTAATCCTTTTGGTGTTAGTGGTGATGTTACAGGATATATCAATATGCATAATCCACATCTCTTTACATTTGGGTACACAAAATTGCAGTACATGAGTGCCACTACTCAAGTTGCAGCTAAAGAAAATCAATGAGAAAAACCATAAGAGAGCACTTGGTGCAAGGGAAGGAGTACCAAATGAGGACGCTACTTGGGAATATGAATATTTTGCAGCATCCAAATATGAAATTGCTTGAGGACAAGAAATATTGGGTGGGGAGGACTCTAATGTCCCCATTTTAAATAATTGCATAGCAAGACAATTCCATTAATCCTACTAGTTCCTAGGTTGGATGGATAAATTTGGAATTTTAATAAGGGATCTAATAGATGATGTTTAGACATTAGAATGGAATAAATATTTAATAATGGAGCTAATTAAATAAATACAAGAGAAAATTGAAGTGGCAATGGAGCATGGAGACACATGGAGATTATGGGGGCCACACAAGCTAGAATTTATGTGCCACATGGCATCCTCCTCTTGCAATTTTGAATGCATGGGAAGCTTAAATGTTATTGGATGATTTATAAGGCTAATACACTTGGCCATATGCATCATAGATCAAATTTGGAAGGAAATGTAACTTACATGGGAGAGGAAGAGTCATTTTGGAGCCAGTGAGACACTTGGACTATATTCCCTAGCTCTATGACAACAATAATGAAGATTCTATGACACCTATGACACAAATAAAATTTGAAGGCTATAATATGACATATATGACATGTCAGGTCAAAATATAGCATAGAATAGGGCACTCTTGTGATTTGGGGAAGCTCAATGGGTTTCTACTCGAATTGGGGGAAGATGGAAGGCCAGGAAAGGGAGGACACATGGCAAATATTGAGCACACACCCTAATTCGAATTGGCTTGATTTTTTGGATGGATTGGTAACCTTATAAGGATAATAAAGTTTATAAAATACAAGGATCAACCAAGAGAAGATATTTTTATCATTTGGGAAATTTTCATTTGTGAATTGAGAGAGCTAGTGGATGACTAGTTTCTTGCCTTAACCAATTTTGAGGGTGAAAATTTCCCATCCAAGTTGGTGTTTGTAGAGGCCACTCAGGTATTTCATGGATATTTAATGGGGTTTGTATTTGTAGGTGTAGGATACAAGGAATCTTTTGGTTCCTTCTATTGCATCACTTTCTCTCAACCATTTCCAGTTTTTATTGCACATTCTTGCTCATGGAGGGATTATGCTTTCAATGAGATATTGTACTCTTTGGGAGATTTTATCCTAATCCATTTTTTATTGGAATAAGTTTAATATGATATTTTCTTCATTCTCAGAAAGTATCGGGTCGAAATATCAAATGGTTGAATGTAAAAGTGATTATTAATGAGCAAACAATGACCATTTCCCCACTAGATTGATCTATGTCATTGAATGCTGATGATTTCGATATTCTAATGGTACATTTTTTATTTTAATAAGTTTAATATGGTATGGTATTCATTCTCAAAAAGTATCACGTCAAAATACCAAAGGGTTGTATGTAAAAGTGAATATTAATTAGCAAACAATGACCATTTCCCCACTGTATTGGCGTATGCCATGGTAATGCTTATTATTTCAAATGTGAGGATGTCTCTCTGATATATTTATGATAAATGGAACATAATTTATGATTATTACAATTTTCAAGTTCTGCACTTCAGCATTTGAATTCATTTTACTCAGTTTAATTGCATTTGGAGAAGATTTGGTGCCATTTCCCCAAGGGTCAAATTATTGATTATGTAGCTGTTTGGGAGAGGGTCATAACAACTTGTATAAACTGAATAATTATGGATATGAGACCTTAACCATGTCCCTTAAAAATCCTCTTTCTTTGTTGAAAAATTTGAGTGGGTTTTGGATCATTTGAGAATCCATTTCTAGCATTTACCCAGGGGGAATTAGAACTCCAATTTGCTAGTAAAGACTCCTACTTTGGCCAGAATATTAAACAAGTTTGTAGAAGTTATTGGAGGGTCATAAATTATTCCTGGAAATAATATTCAAGTATTAATATCAAGCATACACCTTCTCAAAATATTTGGGACCATTTGGATCAATTTGGAGACCTAGACATCAAAACTAGTCAAAGGTCGAAATAGGGAAAAAAATGAAAAATTTGTCATTTTAATAAAATTCATAAAAAGGGATATAATAGCTACATACCATGGAATTTGAAACTCCTGATACTGAGAGGAAATTTTATGTTATTGGTCATTTCAACTTTGGCTGAATCTCTTGCTCGGGGATTTGTCATAAATAACATAGTATGCATCATAAAATCCAAGATCATAGTGGTTCTGAAGTAATTGACCTATACTAGTCAAATTTGCATTCATATGTGGTACACAGAAAACAAAATGAATAAACTTATTTTTAGTATGCTTTGTAAGTAGAGGAACAATACCTTTTCCTTTTTCTAAAACCAGAAAGTCATATCCTAGCTTGATATTCATGACAATAGAGGAATCAAAACTAGAGAAAAGTGACATGTTACATGTCATGTGATTACTACAACTGCTATGTAGTGTCCATAGATATGAGTTGCAGTGTTCTTTAGTTGCTTTATAATACATAAACATCGCCTTTGACAATCCTTCTTCTTCTTTAGAGACATTGGCTCTGCCACTGTTCTGGTCTGCTTGCTTCTTTCTGCATTCTCATTCATAGTGGCCATACTTATTACAGTAGTTACACTGAATATTGGACTTATTGGTCCATCTCTTTCCTCTCCCCCTCTGACCTTGAGAGTTGTCAGAGTTCTCTGAGTGATATGAATGTTCATGGTTGGTTATGTCCTCTGTATGAGGAGACCCTCAGCCTCTTCTTCCTCTACCTTGTACCCCTCTACCTCAACCTCTGCTGAGGGAATATTGGGTGCTGAAGCATTGGTTAGTGACTCTTCGTATTTATTGAGTCGAGCTTCATGAGATAGAAGGGATCCAGTCAACTCTTCTAGGGTGAACTGAGAAATATATTTTGCTTCTTCTATGGCACTCACTACCATAGAAAATTTCTTGGTGCAACACCTTAGAATCTTTTGAACCACTACTTTTTGTTCTATAGGTTCGACATAGGTTTGAATTGGGTTACAATGCTTGAAACCCTAGTCATAAACTGATCTACAATTTATGTTTCCTTCATTTTCAAACTTTCAAAGTGAATTCGAAGGGTTTGCAATCTTGTCGTTTTTACTCAGGTTATTCCCTTGTGGGTGGATGCGAGCAAATTCCAATGTTGATGTGCGCTAGTAGCTCTTGAGATCCGTAGGAAAATGGACTCCTCGATGCAAATTTGGATCATCCAATCGGCTGTGAGATCTTGGTCTCAACGAGCTTCAACGACATTCTTGTAGGCATTATTCATTGCGGCCGGAGTATTTGTATGAGGTTCTTTGAACTCAATTTCAACCATATCCCAACATTTGTTGAGCTGGAGAAATGTCTCCATCTTGATAGACCAAAACTCATAGTTGGTACCGGTCAATACTGGTTCAAAGATCTGCTTCAAATTGCTTGTCCTAGTAGTAGCCATGCTTGTATGACTAACTAGAGATCTCCCTATTCTTTTTTTTTAACTGTATAAAACAGACACCGCAACTTGTATAGCTAGCAGAGGGCGATACCAAAGAATTGGTGTAAGTGACCCCAGATCACCGTGCTTTGGCTAAGTATGTCACTTTGTATGTATAAAAGGTGCAGTGGCAACCATTGGTACCACACTTCGGGTGAATAAAAGGTGTGGTGGCACCGTACTTTGTAAAAGAGTGGTGGCACCACACTTTGTCTATGTAAAAAGAGTGGTGGAACTGTACTTTGTTTGTATAAAAAGTGTGGTGCTCACTAAGGTACCGCAGTTCCCGATAGGGACAAGGTGTGGTGGCACTCAAAGAGAGGAAAAAACAAGATACGCCTGATTTCTCCACGCTGATGTGTTCGGGCTTCAATCAAAACCTCTATATGTGTATGTACTTTACTCTATGTGAAAAGGCTTACCCAAGAAATGGATTAGGCCATACACTATGATACCATCATGTTAAAGATTAAATAAGAATCAATAGAAGACGAAAAAACACAAATGGGCATATTGATTCCCTTCTCATTATTAAGCAACACCATATATATAAAACTACATCAAAACAATACTATGGGCCAATATTATGAGCCAGAAAATACTATGATCACTAATATAGATTAGACATAACCAAATAACTACTCAACTAGCTAACTAATTAATGATACATCTCAAAAATAAAATTACATTATTCAACCATATTATCATGCACTTTTGATTGTCAAAATGGATGTATGTATATTGATGGTCGCTAGTTCACTTTTGATCGTCTATATAGGTGTTTGTATAACTACTCAACTAACTAACTAATTAATAATACATCTCAAAAAAAATTACATTGTTCAACCATATTATCATGCACTTTTGATTGTCAAAATGGATGTATGTATATTGATGGTCGCTAGTTCACTTTTGATCGTCCATATGGGTGTTTGTATATTGATGGTCCCTAGTTTGTTTGTTAATGTAGTGCTCCTTGTCATCTATATCCTCATGTTTGACTACTTGTACTACATCACTAGTCTTTTTGGGAAATGTGTTTTTGTTTGGTTTTTATTGAATTGATTGGACTTGTTTTTTATTTATTTTTTCGTTCTCCTGAAAGTGTCGAGTTTCCTTTTTATTTCACTCCACTTCCTTGATTTTATAGCTGATCTAGATGGCAGTATTTTAATTAGGGATTAAAGATTGAGAGCGGGGATGCAATCCTTTGACATATACCTTAAAAATGATTAGTCTAGCACACATATTCAATGGCTGAGATTTGGTGTGGGTAAATATCCATTCCAATCCATTCACCCAAGAAGGCTACTGAGAAGGCCGCTTATCAGGAGACCAAGTCGCCCAGGGTCAGATGTGGTCGTGTCTCACCATGTGCCCCTACTGTGAAAGAGTTCAGTAGCGAACAATACTAAAATAAGTGCTTTGTATCATAATATACATGAGTTTGCATTTTGTTAATTATATTGATTGATTATATTATAATAATAATAATCTATTTTTAAGGTCACCACTAAGCGATACACCAAATTGGTGTATGAGACCCCCTTGTTTGTGGGACAAGGGACCCCCCTCTGCGCAGCGATTTAACTGCTAAAGTCTACAGAGGTGTACATAGACTACCCCCCTCTAGATTTGAACCCGTGACCTCCTAAGAGGAAACACGTGCTCTTAACCATTAGGCCCACTCATGCTGTACACAGAGCAATCAAGATTATTATTATAATATTAAAAGAATGATTATATATAATAATATTAATTAATTTAATTTAATTTTTATATACTTAAATAAATAAAATTATATATAAATAACTCGAATGAATATAAAATATTTTAAATTTATTGTAAATATTTCATTTGTACTTTTATCGCACATTTAAGTAGCTGCATAATCATATTGATGACAATTCAACATATTTTAATTAAGCAAAATCAGAAAATTATATATTATAATTATTAAGAATCATATTGATCACATTAAAAACTATGTTATTAATAGTTAATAATGATATTCACATGAATATTAATCTTAGCAATGATATTTACATTAATATTAACATTAATAATATTATTAATGTGAATATTAGTATTAATAACCATGATAAATATTAATATAAATATTAAAATGATATTATTAACTAGCATAGATCCATCTAAAAGGGAATCTACCAAGCAGTAGAGATCAAATATCTCAAGGTGCAAGCATTTTTTTAGAGTGGAAATATGTAATCTATTTTTTATGGTTTTGGTTTATCTAATTTATGTTGTTTTATATATATGCAATTCTAAATAATTTAAATTTAATTTAAGCTAATAAGTTATTTTTAATAATATTTTTTTTTTTATAAAAGATACTTGTCAACTCTAGGGTGAGCACCGAAGGAGTTACACATATCTCCCCTACGTGGGTGTAGATGCACCTCTTCGGTGCAATAACATTAATCATTATAATAACATTAGCATTGATTTTGAAAATATTAATATTATATTAATAATAATGATGATGATGATGATTATATTAATATTAACAATAATACTAATATTACGAATGGAACTAAGACAATTTGATTTTAAGAACAATGTTCAACCATAGTTTAATTTAATCAAATTATAATTTAATATAATCAAACTTTCTTTAAAGTGAAGCATCATGCACTTTTAACCATGGGTAACTTTGAATCATGTTTAACTTGAAACCATACTTGAACCATACACTTTGAACCATTGCTAAGCGCATAGCTCATTTAGCAAGGGCTCAAAAGTTCATGCTTACATTGAACCATGCACTTTGAACCTAGTGTGCTTCTTTTGTTAATAGCCATTTTTTTTAACAATAGAAAAGAACAAGATCTTATGTCAAGTGTCAAATTTTATTAACTATAGTGGAGCTGGTGTACTTTGTCCAGCATATTAAAATGTTTATATCAAATTTCAGTGTTATATTAAAAAAAACTTTAATGGGTGCCTCACCTTCACCTTAATATTCTCTTTAGATCTATGTAAAGATTGGCCTCACCTTCAACTCAATATACTATTTTTTTTTGTATGTTTGAGTGCCCTGTGACTTGTTGGGTGCACCTTTGGTCTGAGAAACCACGATCCAAAGGCATCTAAGCCGTCAAAATCACCCATGGATCGCACCCAACTTGGACCGCACCAACCCTTAACATGGTTGGATTTAAATGTCGCCTTGCAGGAGCATTGGGTTTTGATCTTGAGCCGCCAAGCAAATGAAACCCCTCTCAACCGTTTGCTCTACTGAAATTTGACTACTCAATATACTCTTCGACTCCCTTGCGATCATTCATTAATTCACAATTCTCTTTACTTTATAAATTGTTGTATCAATACTTATTAGATTTAACTCCTAAAAAACAATTTCCCAATTCCATTTACTACCATCTATTTCTTTACTTTTGTTAACATGGTCAAAATAATTTAAGATCCACTTCTCAAACATTTCATTCCATGATTATTTTTGTTATTCATTTTGTTAAAAAATAATTACATACATTGCATCTTAAAATGCATTCCTATAAAATTACATACATTACATCTTATAATGCATTCAATAATATTCCTATATTATTGAAGTCCTTCAAAATTCCACAAGAATCTATGTCCATTATTTCTATTAAATAAATACAGTATCCTTTTATAGAGACCTCATTACATTTTTATTTTTTTCATCAAAGTTCTAGTTATAACTTTTATGAGACACTTTATTAAAACATTGACTTTATGACATCCTTTATTAAATTTCTAGTTATTACCTTTTCTGCTAATAATATGAAATGTTTGATAATATAAAAGATTAATGTTTGATAATATTACATTGGATAAATTTGATAATAATAATATTTGATATGTTTTATAATATTTGATAATAAGGTTTAATGATAACAATTATAATCCTAACATTTAATAGTAATAATAATCATGATATTAATTTGAATAGTATTTATTAATATTAAACTATTCGATATTAATATTTATAATATTAGTAATTTAAGGTTAATAATAATGTTTTATATTAAATTAAAAATTTATTATTAATATTATAATAATGATGATGAAAATAAATGGTTCTTATTTCATAATAATATCAAACATTATATTAAATATTATCTATACTCATTTAATATAACATAATAGAACTATCAATATTAATATTCATCTCAAACATTAGTATTAATATCGAATATTAATATTATTAACAATTTTATATTTAAACTCAAGTCAAGACTAGTTACGCCTTAAATGGTGCTTGTTTAAAGATACCATGGCTTGGTTAAACCATTGGGGCATTGATGAAAATGTCATTTTGTAGAACATTGATAATGCCAAAAATATTATTACTTCTAAGTTTGAAGAAAAATTTGTGGAGAACCTCCTGCAATGAACAATCAAAATGCACGATATAACAAAAATATTGGAGCATAAAAGAGATTTTATTGATCGCAGGCCACTTCGAGGGGGGAAACCTCCTTTGAACAAGCTCAATACAAAATAACTCTTTGATGCTTTCATTAGCCTCAACACATACTTATATACTAAGTCTAATCTAAACAACTATTACCCCTCATGAATGTGGGATAATGCAACATAATAACTAGACAACTTAACAACTATTACTTACTCCCAATGAATGTGGGATAATACAACATACTGATGGGACGACTTACAAAGCATATGCGTTCGATAAAATATACTAAAAAAATAAAGAGGAGGGTTGACATGGGTTCTTAACATCCCCTCCCTCTTAAAAAAAAAAAATATTTGTCCTCAAAGCTTTAGATGTGGAAACTGTTGTTGAATCTAAAGGAGCGGTTCCCATGTAGCATCCTCTGGTTGCATGTTATGCTGCTGAATTAAGACCTCTGTGATGGACCGAGAGCAAAGATAACAAGTGCGCTTATTGAGGATGGCCTCTGGATCTAAAATGATGGATCCTTCATTATCCCGTTCTGGAAAAACAATTTGTTCTCTGATGTTGGTGCCAATCACTTGCTGAATGCGAGAAGAAGGAGGAAGTGCTAATTTATAAGCAACAGACCCAATATTCTAAAGAACTGTATCTGGACTAGAGATCTTTGGAGCGAGCGCTTGATTCCCTTTGAGTTTCAAGGAGGATTGCTTGTAAGGATATAGACGAAGAAAAACCATGTCACCGACTTGAAAAGTGCGTTTAGAACGGTGCTGATAGACTTAGTGTTTCATGCGGGTTCTGGCCATGTGAAGATTGTCCTGCAGAATGTGAAGAATCTGATGTCGGTTTCGAAGAACCATGTCAACTTCCTGAACTTGTGAACTGCTGGGGGTGTATGGAAGTAGTATTGGAGGTGTGTGACCATAAACTGCTTCATATGGAGTCATTTGAGATGCAGTATGGTAGCAAGTATTATACCACCATTCAGCGAGAGGGAACCACTTTTCCCACAGATTTTGTTCTTCATAGGTGAAACAACGAAGATAAGTTTCCCAATAGTTGTTCATGACTTCATTCGGACCATCTATTGGTGGGTGATAAACTAAACTCATATTCAGTTTGGTGTCAGTAAGGATAAAATGACCTGTGAAATTTGTGTTGCGGTCTGAGACAATGGAAGAAAGGATTCCATGAAGAAGGAATATCTTGTCCATGAAAATTTGTGCGATTGAGGACGTGGTATATGGAGGGCTGAGAGCACAAAAATGATGATATTTGGAGAGCCGATCAACCACAACCAAGATTACAGTCTTCCCTCCATATTTAGGGATCCCTTGAATGAAATCCATTGAAATATATGTCCAAATCCTTGTAGGGATGGGCAAAGGTTCGAGCAATCCGGAAAGGAGTGTAGTTTCACCTTGGTGGCACTGACAAGGAGCACATTCAGAAACCATCTGTTGAATTTCTCATTGCATTCCCTTCCAAAAGAAGTGACATCGTGCCCTCTCATATGTTTTCATGAACCTAGAGTGCCCTGTCGATGGAGAAGCATGGAGTTCATAAAATACTGCTTGTTTAATATCTGTGCTCTGGGGAAGCACCAGACGACCCTTGTATCTTAGAGAAGAGCCATCCCAATAGAAATGCGATACCACATAAGGGTTACTGGCCAACGGTTGGATGATTTCAGATAATGAGGAGTCATTGACATAGCCTTGCTGAACAAAATGTAACCAAGTTGGAATAGGCATAGCAATAGCTGAAAGAGAGACAGGGGCATCAAATGTGTGGGAAAGAGTATCCACCACAAGATTATCGTTAGCCTTCTTGTAATTGATCTCATAGTCATAAACCTTGAGTTTGCTAACCCATTTCTATTGCATTGGGGATGAGACCCATTGTTCCAGGAAATATTTCAGACTCTGGTGATTAGTCTTAATGTAGCAAGGATTCCCTAAGAGGTATGGCCACCACTTTTGTATTGCATGCAAAATAGTCATCATTTCCTTCTCATATGTGGAGGTGGTTAAATTCTTTCTAGGAAGGGATTTACTGGTGAATGCCATGGAATGTTCATCTTGAAAGAGGAAAACACCAAGTCCATTGTCGCAAGCATCACTCTCAAGATTCAAGGGCTTGGAAAAATCAAGCATATGAAGGGTGCATTAGAATGAAATATCCAAGGGAGTATTTGAGACTGCCGAAGGTTGCATCTGAATGAAATGGAGCTGAGTGATGACACCATGTGAATTATTCTTAAGGATCGTTTCCATGCAATGTGAACTGATGATGCTGAGAGACCCTAGTTGTAAGCCATTGAATGTGTGGTGTTTCCCATTGACTAAAAAATTCATCCACAGTTCAGCAAAATCCCATAAGATGGGTCTAAGTGTGCGTAACCATTGAGTGCTCAAAATCACAGAACAACCTCCTAGGGGTATGGAAAACATGTTAGAGCGCAAGTTATAATCTCCAATAGAGATACACACACTGAAACACTTTCCTTTGCAAGCTAAGGTCCTCCCATTGGAAACCATGACTTTAAAGATGGAGCAAGGATGGACAAAACAATCAACTTGTTTAGCAATCTGAGGGTCAATAGGCGGTTGTGGAATGTCGACCTGATCTTCTACTGGATCCTGAGCAACGTCACAAATTTCAAGTGCAAGCAGAGAAGCCACATCCAAGAAATAGGGCTTGTGTTAAATACATTGATGTCCTCGGGTGAATTTATCATCACAATTATAACAAAGTCCTTTTTCCCTATGTGCCCGCATCTCGGATTCAGACAAATGCTTGACAGGAGTGGTTCTAGGAGTCAGAGGGATTGGATGTCTTTGGGGAACCATATTTCTGAATGGAACAAAAGTGGATTTGGGGCGTTGCTGAGCCCTAATATTGTCCTCCGCCAACTTAGCCAACCCTAGGATTTCCATCATTGTGTTGGGACAGAACATTGTAACGTCAGATTGGATTGTATCCTTAAGACCACTAATAAAACAACTCCTGTAGAATGCATCAGAAAATCCTTCTGTTTTCTTGACTAAGTTCTCAAATTTTGTCTGATACTCTCTCACAATGCCAGTCTGGCGAAGTTTGGTAAGTGCTCCTGTGAATTCATCAAAACCACTAGGGCCAAATCGGTGCAAAAGGAGTTGGAAAAAATATGTCCATTGGTGCTCTTCATGATCCATGATGTACCGACAGAACCATTGAAGGGCTTCACGTTCCAAATGAAATGATGCAAGTGGGACTTTGGTGACATCAAAAGTGTTATGCATATTAAAGTATTGTTCTTCCTTGTGTATCCATCCACTTGGATCATCACCATTGAAGCGAGGGAATTCAATATTCATCCCACAAAAGTTGCTGGAAGCAGAGAACTCAATGTCTGCAGAAGATTCAAGCTGTTGTCAGTTGGTCATGGCTAAATGCTGAAGATGGAGGTCAAGAAATATTTGATCCAGATCTTCGAGTTTAGTCTTGAGGGTGACAAGTTCTTCTTCCATTTGTTTATTTTCTCATGCGTGGGTGACAACCATAAGCAAGATTTTTTTTTAATCGAAAATGGGTTGAAAAACAAAAATAGAGAGGGTTTTAGAAAAGGAAAATTTTGAGTTGGGAAAAACGCGAGTGGGTAACTAGGTTGTGAATGCTTTCTAAGGGACAAGGAAACAAAAAATGTGAATTTCAGAAGCGGGGTGAAAGAAGGAGATGGAATTTCGGGCTTCGGGAAGTAGAATTGGGATAGGGTCCTCAATGAATGAAATATGTAGAATGGAATGACAGGGGTTACAGTGAAACGGAGCTAAATCAAGGAATATATGGCTAAAAACAGAAATTTATACCTTTTTTTTTAAGAAGAAGAAGAAGAAGAAGAAGAAGAAATTATCTATGCCAATGCTTTATCAACTTGAATTGGAGTAAATGATCTGTGACAATTCTGGAATTTTGTGGATTGTCAACTGTAAATAGATATGGACCCCAGGTATATTCAGCTTCCTAATGGTTCAAAGGTAGTCACTCGGCCACCAAGGCTGTCTCAGGCCTGGGTATTGGGGCAGTATCCCTCACTTCACGACGCAGGTAAAACTGTTAACCGCTTGGCCAAAAACGACAGCTCTTTGGTTTTCCTCATGGATGGAAATCAAGTCAATCTGGTGGGGGTCGTTGTCGTTTTTGCTTGGTAGGTCCTCTCAATGGCCAGCTACTTCGGGGTTCATGTGGTACTCCTCACAATGAGTTTTAGGGCTATTCCCAAGTACTTCCCATAGTTAAGCGGATAGGGTTTATTCCCTGATCCGAATGAAAAATACCACTTCAAAAAGAAGAACTACTGCACTAATCATAGTGCCAAAAAAAATGTGGCAGAAATTCCACCCAATGCCCAAAAACCCGTAATTAGAGCTAGGGTTCTAAGACAAAAAACTTTTAAAATGAGCATAATCCGATCTATATTGCTCAGAATCGCTATTATAGCCTATTTCTAGAACTGAAACAACCACTCTTCTTCTACTCACGAAATTGGAATAGAAATCTGGGCACCTAGTCAAAATATTTTCGCTCTGCAATTTCCACAGTCATCACTGAAATTCTGAAAAATTGCTGATTTTAAATCGACGATATCTCCACTTTTAGAACTCCAAATGAGATGATTTTTTTTTGAAACTGCATATTTTTGAAAGAGGAATTTAGATATATGTCTTGCTTTTCTTGAATCTGCATAGAAAGTTTCAAAAATGGATGTGAAATTCACCGCTCAATTTTTCCCTTTTTTTTTCCAAAAAAAAACAATTTCCCACTTGTGCCAAGGAAAGTGCTCTAATACCATATGTGGAGAACCTCTTGCAATGAAAAATCAAAATGCACGATATAACAGAAATATTGGAGCAAAAAAGATATTTTATTGATCACGGGCCACTTCGAGGGGGAAACCTCCTTTGAGCAAGCTCAATACAAAATAACTCTTCGATGCTTTCATTAGCCTCAATGCATACTTATATACTAAGTCTAATCTAAACAACTATTACCCTCCATGAATGTGGGATAATGCAACATAATAACTAGACAACTTAACAACTATTACTTACTCCCCATGAATGTGGGATAATACAACATACTGATGGGACGACTTACAAAGCATATGCATCTGATAAAATATACTAACAAAATAAAGAGGAAGGTTGACACGGGTTCTTAACAAAATTGTGGTGTGAGAAAAATTTAGCGCTTAAGAGAACATTAAGATACTATGAGGAGGTCATTAATCATAATTTGGAATATCAAAAGTATCGCTCTATAGTAACTAGCTTGCAGAAGAAAAATAATATAGCCAAGATTAGAATGAACTCTCATGAAGTCCATAGAGAAACACGGCATTGGTTTATTCCTAAAACTCCATGGGCGGAAAGGGATTTCCATGTGTGTGAGTCTATGAGCGTTGAGCATGAAAATCACTTTCTCTTACAGTTCCCTACTTACACCCAAATTAGATGCGAGTTTCATAGTATTTGCTATAATACAAACTTTTATAACCTCCTAACTTGCCAAAACTATAGTGAGATTGGAAAGCTTCTTGGCAAGCTTTTTGAGAAGGGGAACAAGATTTTAAACTAAACCAAGTATTATTATTTTTAAGGTGTGATAGACCAAAGTTGGTCTTAGTAGACGTTAATCATCATCATCATATTATTTAAAATAATATCAAACATTAATATTAATTATTAATACTAATATTAATAGTAATATCAAATAGTCCATACTAATAATAATATGAATACTTAATATCAAATCAATATTAAACATTTTTATTAATACTATAATTAATATTATAAAAATATTAAACAATATTATAAAAACTATTAGACATAATAACATGAAACGTGGAATATTTATATTATTATTAATACCATTATTAACAATAATAATACAAATATTAATATTGATAATAAATACAAACTATTAATATTAAAATATTAAACATTAATATTAAAATGAAACATGAGACATAAATGGTTATGATAAAATTAATACCAAATATTAAATTTTAATTCGAAAAGTTGATGTTAACACCAAAAATTGTCCACATAGTTCTCTATGGTCCAAACCATAACTATGCATCATACTCTCACCATTATTCCCCCCATTTTGACCTTTACAATTAAATTATGCCAAAATTCGTCCTAAACATCATTATTCATTCCCTCATAAATAGAGAGAAGTTGGGAATTTATTGCAACATAATCTCATTCTCCAAAAAAGGGACAAAAAAGGCCTAAAATGAGAATGGGTCAAAAACCATGGATAAATACCATACACTATGAAAAACCATGGGTTAATACCATGGGTAAGAAAAACTTATATCATCCTATAAATATATTGGGAAGGTGTCAGCACAACAATTTTTGAACTTTCATTTTTCCTGAATTCCTCATTTCCCACATCTTTTGCCACACTATCCCACATTGCACATCAATTTCTCTCCATGTCACCCTTGATCCCTTTTCCGGTGACAACCCCTTTGTTATAGCTGATTTTACCACACATGGTTGATCACACTTTTATTGCCTTCCATGTCCCTCTGCAAACTCTTTGGACCCCATGGACTATTTTTGTACCTTTGATGTTTCCAAGATCATCCCTAAAAACACTCATTATTTGTTGTACGCGACTTTTAATCCCTTTCTTGCATATATACGCGGGTATTACCCATAAACCCGCGTACATCGGGATGTGTGCAAAAGAGCAAATGTTTTTGGAGTTTTCCTTGATGTGGATCCGAGTCACTTGTCTTTTGGCCTTCCATATGCCTCGATATTGCTCGGATTTGACCTACCATTACCCCATTGAAGCACTATATAAGGAACCCTTTGGACACATCAAGAAGGAGGAATTGAAGAGCAAGAAAACTATAGTCCATTGTTGTCGTAGCTTACTTATACTTTAGTCTGCATCCCTTTGTCCCTTGGAACACTTTGTGTTCTTCCCAAGATTTCCTTTGCTTGTGAGCTTGCTATCGAGAGATGGAGGATTGAGGTGGTGGAGGCCCAGGTGCAGGACTCAGTTTCTTTAGTTCGCAGACATGCCGACAGAGGTTGTCACTTATGTAATCTCTGATTTACTTAATGGAAATATCTTTTCCTGTCCAATGATATGCATTTAAATGAATATTGAATACATGGATGTGTTTAATTGTTTATGTATCATTGATTATATATGCTAGAGTAGGCCTGACACTATTTTATATAGCATGCTTTCCTTGTTTACTGTTGTTGAAAGTAAATGGCTGACGTAAGCAGGATTGGAAAAATCTCAATGGGGATCTACTACAACCATTCAGAATAAGGTATGTTTCAAGATCCTTTAGTGTTATATGTTGTACTTCTCTTGCATATGGGGAAGGGATTGATTTCTGCGGTTTCTCTGTCTGTTGTGGTATACCCCAAGCCATAGGAAGTTTTCCCCGTAACAAAATTGGTGACCATAATAGAAAATACAATAAATGGATTGTCATTTGCAAGAGTTTGATCTTGAGTTCGTCTCAGTGAAATAGAAGAAATCATTGATCTTTGCAGAGCTCATTTTCGATTTTCCAAGTTTGGAGGAGGAGGAAGTTTATGAGGATACATTTGTTAATCAGCATATTTTCCTTATCTCAACTTTGGACCCATGGTACGGGGATATCATTGTATATTTGCAAACATTGAAGATCCCTAGTCACCTTTCATGGGATGAGCGATGACGATTACCTCATGTAGTGAAGAACTACCTTATAGTGGATAACACTTTGTACCACCGTGGGGTAGATTCCATTTTGTGTCATTGTTTAACCCATGATGAGGCTGAGGTTGTGTTGAATGATTGCCATGGAGGGGCGTGTGGTGTTCATTTATCTGGGCTTTCTATAGCCCAAAAAATCTTGAGAGCGAGATATTTTTGGTCGTCCATCTTCAAAGATTGTGTTAATGTGGTCAAGAAGTGCCACCCTTTCCAAGTGTTTGCACGCAATATGCGCTCACATCCATCCTCGTTACATCCTATTGTCACTGCTGAGCCCTTCACCAAGTGGGGGCTTGACTTTATGGATTGCAACCCAGCTTCGGCTGGGGGTCATCATCACATTATAGTGGTTTTTGATTATTTCATGAAATGGGCAGAGGCTATGCACACAATTAAATCTGACGGTGAGACAACCGCGCATTTTGTGTTCAACCAGATTATCACCCAGTTTGGCATTTCGAAAGAGCTTGTCACTGACCATGGTAGGCACTTTCAGAATAAAATGATGGAAGAGTTGGATTCCAAGTTAGGGTATAAGCAAGAACATTCATCTTCTTATTACCCTCGAAAAAATGGACAGGTTGAAGCAGTGAATAAATCACTTAAGTTTATTCTCCAGTGAACCATCACACAAAGCAATACCAATTGGCATATTATGTTGTATCCTGCTTTGTGGGCCTATAGAACCACGATTAAGACTGCCACCAGTTTCTCTCCATATCATCTTGTGCATGGGGTGGAGTCATTTTTACCAATTGAATGTGAAATCCTTTCTCTGAAGCTAGTTGTAGAGATTTTACCAGATACTTCCGCATTGGAAGAACGTTTAGTCCACTTAGAGCAGCTTGATGAGAAGCGTCGAGATTCCTTAGTGGATCTAGAGGTTAACAAGCGTCACGTCAAGGTCCAATATGATAAGTTTGTCCATCCAAGGAGGTTTAATGAAGGTGACTTGGTCATTTTGTGGGATCAAGCTAAAGAACCCTTGGGGGCAGGGAAATTTAATCCCATGTGGCATGGTCCTTACGTGGTTAAATGAGTCTTAGAGAAAGGCACTTATGAGCTGGTTGGTTATGAAGGGATAGCTTTGGTAGAGCCTAGATATGGGCTCTATCTCAAAAAATACTATGCATGATTTTCAACCAGGGCTGATTGTTGTATATTATTGTACAGTTTTGCATTGCATAGTTAGGTTTTCTTATGGTGATCGGGTTTGTTGATTAGCTTTTGTTTCTTATGGAAGATGTCGATGGGGTCTTCCGTTTACATAGGATTCGTTGATGGTGCTAGTTGCCACACTCAAAACTCAACTTCGGCTACTTGGGTGATTTATGCTCCTACGGGTCAAGTATTGTCTTTAGGAGGCGTATGTTTACGGCCTTCTTCGAACAACGTTGCTGAATATAGTGCTGTCATTGAGTTATTGCGTGATACCATTTCACATGGTGTTCATTATCTTGAGGTAAATCTTGATTCGCAGTTAGTAGTTCCACAACTTAATGGCTTGTATCGTATTGGGGATCTGACATTGCTACGAAGATTCTTACTGATCCAAATTTCAGGGGGAATATGGTCTAAATTCGGATGTATGAGTCATAAAAGCATTTAATGAGAGGCCACATGCTCTCAGTCATCATAAAAGCATTAAAAAAAGAGGCCACCCTCTCTCATCCATGGTAATTAACAACTCATGGTTTTGTTCCATGGTATGGATTCAAGGCACACTGTACCTCTCTCATCCATGGTATTTCACAACCCATGGTATTTCCCCAAGGCACATTGTAATAATGTTATAAAAAATTCTCTAAGCCTTCTCAATAAGGCATTCAAGGATTTTTGACATCCTCTACTTCTCTTATTCTATTGCGTTATTGGGTTACTGGTTCTGAGTGTCTTTCTTAGTATGGTTTGAGAGGTGAGGCTCAAAGAATTCTCTTTGAGCCTCACCCCTCCATGTCACATATTTACTCTATGTTTATTTGTTTAGTCTATTCAAAGTCCAGATCTCACTGCTATGTATTTCTCACAAGTGGCTCATTATTTCCACTGATTCAGATCATGGGGGCTGAGACCCGGGAGGCTTGGATGCCGAGAGAGGAGGGAAAGAGATAACATAATGAGCCACTTATGATAAATACATGGTAGAAAGATCTGGACTTTGAATAGAATAAACAAATAAACATAGAGTAAATATGTGATATGGAGGGGTGAGGCTCAAAGAGAGTTCTTTGAGCCTCACCTCTCAAACCATACTAAGAAAGACACTCATAACCAATAACGCAATAACGCAATAGAATAAGAGAAGTAGAGGATGTCAAAAATCCTGGAATGCCTTATTGAGAAGGAATAGATCATTTTTTATAACATTATTACAATGTGCCTTGGGGCAATACCCTGGGTCAAAACCATGGGTTGTGAAATACCATGGAAGAGAGAGGTACAATGTGCCTTGAATCCATACCATGGAACAAAACCATGAGTTGTCAATTACCATGGATGAGAGAGGGTGGCCTCTTCATTTAATGCTTTTATGATGACTGAGAGCGTGCGACATCTCATTAAATGCTTTTATGACTCATACATCTGAATTTAGTATTCCCCGTGAAATTCATATCATTCTTCCCCCCTTAGAAAATGATGGTCCCCATCATTTCATACTAAAAAGAGACCCATGATTACAATGTGTCAATTGCCAATGAAGAGAAGGGTTTTCGGTGGTTAACCCATAACTATGGGATTTGTGTGGTTGACCCATAACCATAACTGTGGGTTTTGTGTGGTTGACTCCTAACCATAATCGTGGGTTTTATTTGGTTGACCCATAACCATGGGTTTTGTGTGGTTAACCCATAACCATGATTACAATAGGATTTCATAAAATTTAAAAAAATGGTCTTTGGTGAAGTTGATGTCTCGCTACAAATCCATTCATATATTTTGATGCAGGTGATAAAATTGAATTCCGTTGAAGACCCATTTGAGATATTGAAGAGAAATTTCCATCCATATAACATACTCTCTCTGTGGTGGCCCATGGAGTGATAAAATGGTTTTTGAAGCTCAAGGGATGCACGCACACTAATTTTCCAGACACATGTTGCTTCAATCAATGATTTCTCAAACCAGAGATCCAAATGAAAAACCGCTAAATACCCATTTTAGCTAATGGAAATATATTTCCAATGAGATATAGTAGAGCCTTTGATATGTTTTGTGAAGTTCGTGGTACTTGTTTGAAGTTGCAGTATGTGAGGTCGCACTGTGTACAAACATAGGTTGCTTCAAACAAGCATATCTCACAAACCAGGAAAGTAAATGAGAAACTGAAAAATACCCATTTTAGATGACGAAAATATATTTCCAATGAGATATGGAAGAGCCTTTGAAACTCTTTGTGCAATTTGCAGTATTAGTTCAAATTTGTAAATACGTGTTGATCTTCAGTTCGTATATTGCCAAGGGTTTGTAGAGAAAAATCGGATGTTGTAGAGATCATGGAACTTCCTCTTGAAACTTAGATATCCTGTATTGCCTGAGGACCAACTTTGATTCTTACAGTGTATGGCCCAGCAATGGACTCCAAGTGTGCCAAAAGGAGGCTGGAAAGCTCTGCTGATCTTTGAACCTGAACTATGCTCAAACCCTCATTCACATGGAGAGTGTACCTGCTCTGATACCACTAATCTGGATCTTGGGGGCTGAGACCCGAAAGGCTTGGATGCCGAGAGAGGAGGGGAAGAGATAACATAATGAGCGACTTGTGAGAAATACATGGCAGCAAGATCTGGACTTTGAATAGACTAAACAAATAAACATAAAGTAAATATGTGACATGGAGGGGTGAGGCTGAAAGAGAGATCTTTGAGCCTCACCTCTCAAACCATACTAATAAAGAAACTCAGAACCAGTAACCCAATAAGGCAATAGAATAAGAGAATTAGAGGATGTCAAAAATACTTGAATGCGTTATTGAGAAGGCATAGAGCCTTTTTTATAACATTATTACAATGTGACTTGGGGCAATACTATGGGTTGTAAAATACCATGGATTAGAGAGGTGCAATGTGCCTTGAAGCCATACCATGGAACAAAACCATGAGTTGTTAATTACTATGGAGGAGAGAGGGTGGCCTCTCCGTTCAATGCTTTTATGATGACTGAGAGCATGTGGCCTCTCATTAAATGCTTTTATGACTCATACATCTGAATTTAGACCATATTCCCCCAAAAATTTGGATCACTTACGTGTAAGATTGCTAGAACGGGAATTTGAGAATATAACATACATTCATGTTCGAAGAGTTTTTAATCAAGTTTCTGACTCATATGCTAACTTTGTGTTAGATAGCCATTTGTTTCATAGACCATAAGCATATCACAAACATACATTTTACACACATGTAAATATAAATAAAATCGATGATCATAAAAGTTCGTCATTAATATCCAAAAAGTGACGTCATAATACATAAGTGTCATATACAAAATTGGGGCTTCCGAGCGACCAATATATAATACATAGTCATACAAAAATGAGTACCCTCAGGTCTCTAAGCTTGAGGAGGAGGGGGTTTCTAATCATGATATAGCACTACGGATCTAGATAGCCGTCAAAAGAGTTAAACCCATGCTCTTGGTACACCAACCACCTGATGCTACATGGCCTCAGGAAAGTCCTCGACTTGTGCCATGGGTACCCTGTGTGTCAAGCAAACGAAGTTCGTATGGATGCTTTGGAGCATCCGCTACGCATCCACACCCATGATATCGTCTCCTCTTCCCCTCCATCAATGACGAGAGAATCCTTTTGGCTGTCATGGTCCTACATCTGCATACACATGACAGATTGTCACTATGTGTCGTCAAACCAAAAAAACACAAAAAAATTAAATAATTCAAAACTTAAAAAGTCGGTTTGAGATTCTTTACCTATGTTGCCATAAGCTGCTCCTGGTAGTAGCAGCATATCTGAATCTCCACGGAAGTCTATCCCTGCATAGGGGTAGTCGTCTATGGTGACGATCTATCTCCGCCCCCATGGAAAGAAGTCTATTGGGTAGGGGTTAGCCACCCTACCTTCGCCCAGTCTGCGCATAACATTTGCCCAACGTCGTTGGGCTGGATCCCGAGCTCCATGTGGAACAATGTCTACTCTAGGGCTTAGCCCTGGTACCCTCTCAAAGAAGAACATGCTTAGTATGCTTCTGAACCCAAAGTTCCACACCCTGCCCATCTTGCAGTCATTGAGCTGTTGTTTCATGTTGCTCAACAACGTCGTGCTCCAGTCATACACTATAGGTCTCATACACTCCACTGCATAGAACACCATTGGCCGCAAGGCCTAGTGGAGTGAAGCTAACCCGGCAATCCTGCCTAATGCCAAAAGTATGGCCTTCAGTCCCAGAATCTGGATAGAGTTTGTCAGTATTTGACTCACAACCTTTTCCATCTCCGGAAAGCAGTACACAGCTATGTATTCATCAATAGTCAACCCGCCTTCTGGCCAACGAGATTGAAGATTCACCATCTCTCCTCATTGGGACAAACCAGTGATAAAGTATATGTCATCAACCTCAATGCTAAGTGACATCCTGTTAATCTGAAATGTCTCAGATTCTGGATCCCAGTAATCCATCAGTAGTTGGAGTAGTCTTGGTTTGGCCCTTAGGCTGCCAAGACACCAAAACTTGTATAAACCACATTCCCATAATGCTTGTTGGGCCATAAGATCACCTTTCATGGCCTCGTCCACATCACCATGCTCCCTTTCCCTCCACTCTAATACCATCTTGCACAAAAAACCATAGTTTTGATCATTTTTTACCTTTGAAAACCTTGTTTGCGGCCCTATACGTGATTGTTCTCAAAACAGTTGCGTATGTACGCAGGTTTGGGTGCTTTTTTCATGTATGGAAAGCCCTATACATAGAAAAATCCCGATTTCCATGTGGGTGGAAACGCACAATTATGGATGGCTTAAAAAATAAATTGTACCATGAAAATTCAAATTTTTTTGCATGAAATAGGAAGAGGAGGGCATGAGAATCTACCTAGATCAAATGGGGAGAGATTCCATCGGACGATGCTCTCGGAATTCACTTCTGAAATTCTGAAATCAAACACACTATGTTGGGTAAAAATTTCAAATGATAAGAAATTTTTTTAATTTTTTACTATTTATAGAAAAGTTTTGAAATTTTTACCCACTTTCTATAGTTTTTGACCATTTTGGACCGTTGGAACTAATTTGATGATGTAGGAGTCCATTTTGAGTGCGGTTTGAACGTGGCTTTGATCCATTCATGCCTACTGCAGGTATTATGTCTAAATTGGCATATAGGTTAGGTTTCACATCCATTTGCATTTTGCATGACCTTATGACCATTTCATTTTAACCTTAGGTACGAACCCATTCCATCTTGTCATGGAACCTTCTTGCTGCTTTTAGAAATGACATGTTGTGAATTGTAGAGATTTACCATACATGGTACCCTAGTTAGATCCTGTTTTCAATTTGGTGCCCATGCCAACATTTTTCCTTTAGGGTGTGGGAGTCCTTTGTATAGTACCACCATGACTTTGAGCAAGAGCTTCACACTCGTCTTGACCTTTATGCTAGCCTTTTCCCCAGGACTCCCTTGTATATGTCAAGCTGTAATTGCATTATCATGAGTTTTGCTTGCCTTTTTTAGCCTTATGTCGGCTTCCCTGACTCTGATTATCAGCCATATAGCCCGATCTTGTCTCATGTCTATCCAAGCAGAGCCATTTTATATATCTTTTGCAGCTTGATTCCCCATTTTTCACCGGGAGGGGACTTTCCCCCAAGTGTCGTTATCTTGCACATGTTTCCTTGCATTGAGCATAGGTATGTTCCACTGCTTGGAAATATTTTGTTTTCCTATTGACACTCATCTCCTCCTAGATTTGTAACTATAAAGCACTTTTATTCTTTTTCAAGATTTTCAAAAAATCTGAAAATATCCAAAAAAAAATTCAAAAAACTAAAAAGCCGGACAGGAAAAGATGTTATATTTGGTAGCAATCAAGTCGTGTTGCCTTCGAACAGAGCACTATATATCACATTCATTGGTTGGGTTAGTAGTTTGACTTTAGGAGCTGTACTCATATCTCTGAGTTTATCTCCATCGACTGGTTAAGCTTCTAGTCCCTATGGAGCCTCTGTCGATGCCTAATGTGTCGAAGAGATGTCCTAGTTTTGTATATTGAGTCTATGCTACCTACATTCAGTCGCCATTTTCCTTTATGCTCTTATTCGAAAGAAGTTGAAGCCTAATTCAACCATTCCTCAGTTGTCTTGACTTTGCATGTCATCCATTCCTGGTACTATTACTAGTTTGTGCACATCTTGTTCGAGTCCTTCCACATTATACAGCATTGCTGAGTACCTCATGTTGGTTGATGGGGGATGCCTTAATGCCCTCCTTCCAGCAGATTCCATCCCATCGACTTTAGATCATTTATTCTGGGAGAGGAGTCTAGAGTCATTTGAGTTCCTTAAGACTTACAATCATCAGTGGTAGGTTCTCTCGCCATCGATAGTTTTGGGAATACATCAATGTCCCTTGATCGATGGTTCTTCCAAGTGTTCGACCTCAACACATTTATTTTCAATTGTTAGATTGCACTCTAGTACCTTGATTCCCATTTTCATTATCAGTGGGTGATCTCATGTCTATTAACGGTATACATCAATGACTGGTAATCAGACGATGAACTGCTATGTTTGACCTCGACACCTCTATTCACATAGTAGGACATGTACTCATAGCGGTTTGTGTAGAAGACTTTCCAGATTGGTGGCATTTCCTATATGATACCTCCTTGATCATGCCAATGTTCATGATATGTCATCTCTCATGACTTGATTCTAGTGTATGCCAGATATCTTCAGCCATTATAGAGATCTTGATCCATGGTATATCTTCATCTTTCATGGAGATATTGGTCCTTTGTATATCTTCATCATGAATATTCTGATATATTGTATATTGTATGTGGTGATCACCACACATGTCACAGTTCGTATATCATTCCTATTCATGGCCATTGTACTCTTATGTATTTGGAACTGCTATATGTATTTGCAGTCATGTGCAGAGTTTCATTATTGCATTATACTGTTGGATGGTTGGTTCTTCCACCTGGTTCTTCATCACTCCACTTCTGGGATGGATTTATAATGTATTTCGGCCATCATGTTACTCCTTTGACCTCGCACATTAGGGGGCATCTGTTATAGCTGATTTTACCACACATGGTTGATCACATTTTTATGGCCTTCCCTATCCCTCTGCAGACTCTTTAGACCCCATGGACTATTTTTGAACCTTTGATGTTTCCAAGATCATCCCTAAAAACACTCATTATTTTCTGTACGCGACTTTTAATCCCTTTCTCACGTATATACGTGGATATTACCCCTAAACCCGTGTACATCGGGATGTGTGCAAAAGGCCAAATGTTTTTGGACTTTTCCTTGATGTGGATCCGAGTCACTTGTCTTTTGGCCTTCCATATGCCTCGAGATCACTTGGATTTGACCTTCCATTACCCCATTGAAGAACTATATAAGAAACCCTTTAGATACATCGAGAAGGAGGAATTGAAGAGCAATAAAACTATAGTCCATTGTTGCCGTAGCTTTCTTATACTTGAGATTGCATTCCTTTGTCCCTTGGAACACTTTGTGTTATTCCCAAGCTTGCCTTTTCTTGTGAGCTTTCTATCGAGAGATGGAGGATTGAGGTGGTGGAGGCCCAAGTGGAGGACTCAGTTTCTCCAGTTCGCAGACGTGCTGACAGAGGTTGTCACTTATGTAATCTCTGATTTACTTAATAGAAATATATTTTCCTGTCTAATGATATGCATTTAAATGAATATTGAATCCATGGATGTGTTTAATTTCTTATGTATCATTGATTATATATGCTAGAGTAGGCCTGACAATATATTATATAGCATGCTTTCCTTGTTTACTGTTGTTGAAAGTAAATTGCTAATGCAAGCGGGATTGGAAAAAGCTCAACGGGGATCTACTACAAGCATCCATAATAAGGTATGTTTCGAAATCCTTTAGTGTTAGATGTTGTATTTATCTTGCATATGGGGAAGGGATTGATTTCTGCGGTTTCTCTGTCTGTTGTGGTATACCCCAGGCCATAGGAAGTTTTCCCCGTAACACCCTTGTTGGAGATAAACTAACACCAGGATCGTGGGAGCCTATGGAATATCTCCTCAAACAGTTGCAGTGGCCCAATTTAAAGGTATTTTTGTTTGTTTGTTTCATTAGTTAGATAAAAATATAAAATACGTTGTTATTGCTTTTTATAAGTCAAGGTCGAGATATCCATTGCACCATGAACTCTACCCTTAGATCCGGCTAATCTAAGGCAGGTGCTTTTGCACATAGTAGGGGAGGAATCCTCACTATAGTTGATATTAGTAGTAATGATATTAATATAAATAATAATATGAAAAGGTAAAATTAATAATGTAATATCCCCCAAAGACATTAAGTTTAAATATTTCATTTGAATTCGACTTATTTTATTATTTTATTTTGAAAACTAAATAATTGGGGCTAGATTAAAAATCTGTCAAATATCTGCATGATGGATGAATGTAATGAACAATTATTTATTTAATAAAAATAGTAATATCACTATGAAAACCATGCTAAATGAGGAAATTATGCATCAAAGAGTGGAAGACAAGAAAGAGTTAACCTCGGGGAAATCAAAACAAGTGTCAAAAGTGCAATAATGGCACTAGACACACCCCAAAAATAAGGGATTTATATAGCCACAGAATTTCGAAGGGAATCGGTTGTTTGTAGAAAAGACCTAGGCAACGAAAAGAATATAGAGGCATATGTGGGAGGCAGGACACTGCTCAGTAAAGGAAATTTGGGGTCTCAAATGGGCCTTATAAGAAAACGAGCCAATAATAAATTCTTGTGAATTGGAATTCAAGAAGCAATAGAATTTCAATAAAATGGGTCAACCATAATGGTTGACTTGACATATTTCTCATTAAAACAACTATTTTTTTTGTTTGTATTTTCAACATATCTTTATTTATTTTTACTCAAATTTTGAGAGGCAGGGCTCGTTGGATGCGGAATTTAATTCCACATCAAATGGGTACCTGCACTGCATACTTTTAACGGACCCCACTATATCATCACATTTTTCAGGTATTTATTGTTTTTCGGGTAGCAGGGTCCATCAAAATTATGCAGTGCGGGTACCCGTTGGATGCGGAATTAAATTTTGCATCCAATAATCCCTCTCGCTCAAAATTTGAGTAAAACCACAAGGAGATATGTTGAAAATACAAACAAAAAAGTAGTTTTTTTCTTTCTTCCTCCAAAATTAATAAATATTATTTATTATTTTAACTATTATTTTATTATTTTCCATAGGAAGCCCATTTTAGACCTCAAATTTCCTCTAATGTAGTATGTGAAGGAATGGAAAGGATTATTGTGTGAGCACTTTGGTGTTAGGTAAGAGATATTTCTAAACGAAACTGAGAACTTTGACTGAGGTTGACTGGTATACACTCTTGGGATGCACGATTTTGATAGCTCGGAGGTGGTTAGAGCAAGTAAGGTGAGTTGAGCAAGTAAGGTGACTTCTCTAGATCTACAGTTGAAGAACATGGTTGTTCTTACAATATTTGGTACCACAACATTTATAGGTTTCATTTTCTGATTCAAATATGTTGAAATTGTTAAAGTTATCTTTATTATTTTCATTATTGAGTTATGGAAGGGTTAATGGTGTTTAGACTGTTTCTATTGGCTAATTAATATCACGGTTAAGACTTGTACTAAAAGGGATATAATAATAGAATAGCTTATTTTAGGCATGTGTTATCGAGAAAAAGTATTGTTCATTCGGAGGGATCGTTATATGATTAAATTTATGGCCAGATGTGCATAATTGTATAAATAAAGTTGTAAAGTAGAGTTTTTCTTATTTTGAATACTTAACTGTACTGTTATAAGTATATAGAAATTTCTTGAACAAAATAGAGTAATTTAAATCTGCATATCTAGTTCATCAGCCAAGACATTTTAGGATAATTCATATAGATATTTGTTATAGCTTCTTTTACCACACATGGTTGATCACATATTTATGGCCTCCACTGTCCCTATGCAGACTCTTTAGACCCCATGGACTTGTATTATCCTTTTATGTTCTAAGATCATCCCTTAAAAACCCTTGTTTATTGCTATACATGAATTTTAACCGCATACTCACATGTACACGCAACTTTTGACCTCAAACCCGCGTACATCGAGATGTGTGCATAAAGCTAAATAGTTTTGGAATTTTCCTCATATGAGTCCAAACCACTTGAATCTTGGCCTTCCAAATGCCTTGAGAATGCTTGGATTCAACCCTCCATTACCCTTTTGGAGTACTATATAAGGAACCCCTTGGATACATTGAAGAGGAGGAATTGAAGAGCAAAGAAACTATAGTTCATTGTTGCCTCAATTTGCTTGTACTTGAGTCTGCGTCCCTTTGTCCCTTTGGAGCACTTTGTATTCTTCCCAATATTGCCTTTGTCTTATGAGCTTGCTATTGAGAGATGGAGGATTGAGGTGGTGGAGGCCCATGTGGAGGACTCGATTTCTCTGGTTCATAGGCGTGTCGACAGAGGTTGTTAATTTTGTAATCTTTGATTTTATTAATAGAAATAGATTTTCCTGTCCAATTAATGTGAATTTCAATATGAATATTGTATCGATGGACATGTTTAATTTCTTATACATTATTGAATATATATGCTAGAGTAGATCTAACACACTATTATAGAGCATGCTTGTCTTGTTTGTTTTTGTTGAGAGCGAATTGCTAAAGAAAGTATGAATTGGAAAATCTCAATGGATATCTACTTCAACCATCCAGAACAAGGTATGATTCGATATCCCTTAGTGTTAGATGTTTGGTTTCTCTTGCATATTGGGAAATATTGGCTTCTAGTGTCTAGCTGTCTGTTGTGGTACACCCCTAGCCATAGGAAGTTTCTCTTCATAACAAAATTGGTGACTCTGCTGGGGAGAGTTCCTAGTTGTTTTTCTTTGGGGTTTTTGGTATTCAATGTACTTGAATTTCTCTTGATTTCTTTGTTTCTGTGTCGGGTCCAGGGGCATGTTTTCCCAGTAGGGTCCTGAAGAAGTAAATTTCATCTTAGCTTGTCTATTTTCCCTATTTTTCTGCCTTTTCTTTCTATACGCGGGTTTTGCATTCAAAGTCGCGTATACATGCGGGTTTTCCTTGAACAGTCGCGTATGTACGCTCTTTTACTGAGAACAATCGTGTATGATTTCCTTTTGAGCCTTAGTTGGACGATTAAGTGTTGATGGGTGAGTTCTGATGATTGTCGAGTCTTCTTAGATGTTTCTAGTGTCTGTATACACCCTCTGTTTCTAACCAAAGACTTCTTTTAGTTTAGTTTTTAAGCTTTGTTCTTGTCATCCATTTATCCATTTTTTGTTTTGAGATTAGTGCATTAGGTCTCTTTTACCTTGGTTCCTTTCTTGGTTGTTGTTTGTGAGTGGTTGTAGGGTCTAGGGGGTTGTAGACTCATTTATTTGCTTTCATATCTCATTTATTGCAAAAAATACAAAAATATTTTTTATTTTGCATAGTTATGCATCTCTTGCATGTTTCATTGGCATGGTACTTGCACTAGGTTTGTTTACTATTATTATAGTTATATTTTCATATAGGAATGATTTCACTTACATTTGAAGGAAAAAATATTGCACCTCATGTAGTGGCATACCATGTTCTTTATTCTACACATTTCACATGGCATTACTTGTTAGGTGTGCATATTTACTTCACTGTTGAGTCATAACTTCATTAGTTGCATGACCATTTACCCTTTGAGTAATCATAGCCAACTAAAATCAACGCTTAATAAAATGAATTACACTCTTTTATTTTCTAGGTTGCATCAACAATAATAGGTTTTAGGGTCTTGGAATAGTTCGTTGTGAGTAAATTATCCAAGACCAGTAAACAAAACAATTAGGTGTCTCTCCAGGTGAGAGTGTGAAGCCCTTTATACAATTACTGTTTCTCGGGACACTCCTCTTACATGGGATTTAAGCACGAGGAAGTGCATGCGATTGTGATTGGGATGACCCCTGGTCACTTTCTGTGAGCACCGGAGATATTTCCAGGATTGTATTCGTATCTGGGCTCCTTTGAGGTAATGATTGGTGCACCCTTGGGGTACCAGTTGTGTTTTCAGGTTTTGGGCTTTGCTACCCTACCCATACGGTCGATCCCGACTATGAATGTCTACCTGATCATTGGTTATATTGAGGTGACCTTAGTTTCCTTACCTAATTTATCGATGGGATATTTGCAGAGGTTATTCTGTAGGTGTCTTGGCTAGGTAGGGGTCGAACAACACAGTCGCTATATGCGTTGAAGCTGAGGGCCACTATAATTGGTTACAAACCTCCACTTGTTGTGTATGGGAGTCTTAAGCCTCTTTTAGGTGAGACATACCTTCTTCATTCAGGAGCTCACTTATCCTACCCTTGGTTTTTTTGTGATTTGGATTTAGATTTTCTTAGGTGTATGCTTTGTGCATGCTAGTTGGCTTAGGGTTGTGTAGCTAAATTGAGTCTTTGATTTTGTTGATTCATTGTGGATTCGGGTGCGACACCTCGCCTTTCTCATCGTTTAGCAGGGCTTATGCCTTCCACTTCTCCTCCTCCTTTGGGAGAGAGAACCAAACATTCCAAGCATACTACTTCCCACTTTGATTCACACACCATGGGTGACCATGAGCATGAGATCCTGGAGATCCCTAACCTTCCTCGTCATGTATGGGAAGATGAACCTCTGAGCACATATGGGAATTTGTTAGGGTTTGGTTGTCATTCGACTAGACCGTCACAAAAATATATTTCACGATTCACAGATTACACACACCCTAACCCACAAGCACCAGCACCATTAGGAATGGCATGCCTGATGTTCCCTAGACTGGCCTGGCACCCCGTGTCGAGTCGGATGTTTACCCTAGTACTGAGCCTGGGGGAACTTCCATTCCTTTCCATGTGGAGAGGTTTGGTAGCACTAGTCACATTACACACACCATCTCTGCAGTGGAGGTTCCTTCACACACACATCCTAGGCCTAGCAGTAGTGTTCCTATTCGGGGACTAGAACCTAGACATGTGAATATTGGGGGCACAAGTTATATTCCTTCACATATTCCATTGTCTTCGACACCAATCCCTTCAATTATTTTTTTACCATGCATCCTCTTCCTAACCCTAGAGGGCCTTTTAGTCGGAGCTCGACTACTAGCCATGTTTGTTCTACTTCTTCTAACACTGTAGTGTCACAGGGACATGTACCTCCTTATGTGTCAGTAGGAAATGTATCTTCCCATGGACCATCTTATGGACCATCCCATGGACAATCTAATGGTCCAGTTTATGGAACCTCTTATGTACCTTCTTATGGACCATCTTACAGAAAAACCTACACACCTTATGGGTCTAGGTATCAACCCGTGTATCAGTCACCTAATTATGGATTTGTAGCATCCCAGTCTCAAGGTACTTCAAATCACAATCCTTACATGCAACCCTATATGGGTCAAATGGGAAAAGGTTATTATCTCACTAGCCAAGGCCATGGTGTATATAGCAATCATCCTTATGCGAACTAGTCCTATCAGGGAGCATGGAACCAACCGGCTCAACCTAGGCTCCCTTTCCTTGTGAATTTGAATCTACCTGATTTGTCAAGATTGATGAACGATCATGTATCTCATAACCCGTCATGGTCGACTTTTCCTACCAAAATTCCTTCGGACATTCCCAAATTTTAAGGTAGGTGTGGTGAAGATCCTGTTGAGCACATCACGACCTTCAATCTTTGGTGCACTTCCAATTCCTTGAACGACGATTCTATCCATTTGAGACTATTTCAATGCACCCATGGGTCCTATTGCGAAATGGTATATAGAGCTACCTGGGGGACATATTATCCATTTAATGACCTTGCGATGACTTTTCTTAACCACTTCCATCTACCTGTGCATTACGACACTGGTACGAAACTCTTGTCAACATTTCGGAAAGACAAAGCCACCCACATTTCGGATCATATTCAACAGTGGTGTATACGGAAGAGGATGATTAAAGACTTTATACCACCAAAATTTCTTCTAGTGTGGTTCCTCAAGTCGTTGTTACCATATATCATGAAGGATGTTTCCACATTCAAAGTGAAAAACGAGGACCAAGCTATTTTGAGGGCCCAACATTTCGACTTGATTTATGCTCAGACTGGGCTCCTTTATGAGATCATACTTAATGTTTCACGTTCCAATTTCAACCCCAAGTTCAAACCTGAGCCACATGTCGATGGTATTGTTGGCTCTGCAACTACCAAACCTACGGATTCAGTTATGAAACAACTGAGCCAGTTATCGCTTAACCAATCGGGACAAGTTATGGCTTCGTCCCTTCCTACCCAGTCGACGGATATACTTTCCATGCAATCATCGAACTCGAATGATAACCAACAAATTGGAAGGAATAAAAAGAAAGGAAAAAATAATCGTAATGGTGGGAATAAAAATGATAATGAGACTAATGACAAGAACAATAATAATAATAATGTTGGGGGGGACAAGAGACCTAAGCAGAAGGTAAATTTTCTTTGCAAGTTGTGCGGGGATGACCACCTCACTCACTTGTGCCCTCGTATAGAATATGCCTCGAAGTTCATAGCACAGGGACTAGTTGTGTTTACAAATCCTTTACCAAATAATAAAAATATGAACTCGAGTACCGTGGATCTTGGCTGTGCGTCTAGTAGAACTCAAAACCCACCAGATGCTGCTAGTGGTAACGGTTGCATCAACATGGTGAAAGCTACTAGTGTTGTGACACATGCAAAATATTATGGTTCGTCACAACCAGACCTTGGGAAAGAACCTACTCCACTTGAGAACCCTTTGCAATTTGAAAATCCTATGGATAAACCTGAAGTTCTGCATCACATTCCTAAGGGAGTCTTGAAGCGCTCGAGGCACAATCCTAATGCTCGATCCGCCCAAAACTATTCAATTGTCAACGATTTGGGCCAGACTCCTTGTGTGATGTCTGCATTAGAAGTACTTCAACCTTATATTTCACAGAGAAAGGCCTTGTTGTTTGCTCTTGGGGTTGGTGATGATATCTCTCCTTTCGTGATCAAATTTGAAACTCATGGAATACAGTCTCAATTTCCTTACTATGTGTCTCTTATGATTCACATAGAGTGTTTAAACAACACTATCATGCGCACTGTGATTGATGAAGGTGTTGTCATTTCCGTGATGTCTTTGGATTTTTGGAAGGGCTTAGGTTCCCCCACCTTGTATAAATATGTGAGCATGTTGATTGATTTTGATGGAAGATTGTTTCAGCCGCACGGTATACTTCCTTCCCTAGAGGTCCAATTAGTGGGGGAGACTGTTGTGATCGAGGTCGAGGTGGTTGATGCACCCCTTGACTACAATCTTTTGCTGGGTAGGAACTGGATGTATAGTATCCAAGTTGTATCATATTCCCTATTCCGAGTGTTTTGTTTTCCGTTGAATGGGAATATCGTTACTATTGATAAAAAATATTTCCAGAATCCAAGTGTTAAAGCATCATCGGGGGATCCTATCTCGATTATCGATCATTCTCAGCCGACAACTGAGAATGTGGGTGTGGGTATGTATCCTTCTATCATGGGAAACTTTAGTTGTTTTGTGCATGTTTTTATGATTGGGTCTAGTCTTGGTAGGGATTTGACCTCATTGAATTTGGTATCCTTTTGCACCTCTCAAATGGAGGATCCTTGGATTCTTCCTTCACCAAGTACTTCGAGTGATAATTCTATACCTTCTGAAACAGACGTGTCATTTCCTGCAACATTGGTGGTGTATCAAGAGAATCTTGATCATGTTGTAGAGCCTAGTCCTTCCTCTTCACAGACGGAGGAAGAGGACCCTTATGTGCTTCCTGCTTGAACAGTAGAGTCATCTCACTCTCAAGACTGCCTTGATGATTTTTTTCCATCTGATGAAGTTATTCTTCAGGCTATGTCTAGGATTGAACAACCTTGGGGAGAGCTGCACCATAGATCGTATTTCCTCCCTAGTCTTGATCATTTAGAGTGTGATTACTTTAGATCGATTATAAACGAGAAAG
Source organism: Pseudotsuga menziesii (assembly GCA_001517045.1). Classification (NCBI taxonomy): domain Eukaryota; kingdom Viridiplantae; phylum Streptophyta; class Pinopsida; order Pinales; family Pinaceae; genus Pseudotsuga; species Pseudotsuga menziesii. The sequence continues at coordinate 450,493 of LPNX010360932.1, read as the reverse complement.
TTGGTAGCCGCATGGTCCCATTAAGCTCCCCTAGTCATATTACTGAAGGGAACATGGCTAACCTGTCACCAACGATACCTATCAACATTTCTCATGATCTTGGTAAGATCAAGAACGTTTACATTGGGACAGATTGTTCCCTTAATGAGATTGAGTATACCAAACTTTTCAAGGAATTTTGTGATGTTTTTGCTTGGTTGTATGAGGAGATGTAGGGAATAGACCCTCGCATTGTTGAACACAAAATAAAAACCTATCCGAATGCAAAATTGGTTCGACAACGTTTGCATGCCATGAATCCTAGGAAAGTGCCTGCTATTAAAGCAGAGATAGAGAAACTGCTCAAAGCTGGTTTTATCTATCCCGTTTCCTTAACGTAGTGGGTTTCAAATCCTGTTCCAGTGGATAAGAAGCAAGGAGCGATCCATATATGCACTCATTTCTGTGATTTAAATCAAGCCTGTCCTAAAGATCATTTCCCTACACCATTTATTGATCAAATTTTAGATGAGTGTGCGGGAATTAAGGTTTTTTCTTTTATGGATGGTTTTTCTGGATATAATAAGATACAAATTAAACTTGAGGACCAACATAAGACTGCATTTATTTGTCCTTGGGAAACTTTTGCATATCGAAAAATTCCCTTCGGCCTTGAAAACGTCGGAGCTACGTTTCAACGGGACATGACCTTTGCCTTTCATGATATTAAAAATATTATTGAAGTGTATTTGGATGATCTAGATGCTCACTCTCGTTTGAGAGTGCGTCGTCCTTATCATTTGAGATTGGTTTTCGAAAGATGTCGTCATTATTAAATTCGGTTAAATCCTCACAAGTACATATTTTGTGTGAAGGTTGGTCATTTACTAGGATTCATCGTGTCCAAGGAGGGTATTAGAGTCGATACCTTGAAGGTTGAGGCAATGCTTCAATTTTATCCCCTGCGTAACATTTGACATCTTCAATGCTTACAAGGTATGGCGAACTTCTTGTTGATATTCGTAGTCAATTTTGCCAATTTGACTAAAGCATTCATGCATTTATTGAAGAAAGACACCCCTTTTTACTGGGATGAGCGAGCCCAGGAGTCTTTCTATGCTCTTGAGAAATCCTTAGCATAGGCCCCCATGCTTAGTCCACCAGAATATAGCCTTGACTTCTTGATTTATGTGGTCGTGTATTAAGAGACTGTTGGTATGGTATTGGTTCAAGAGGATGAGGAGCTCCATGAGCATGTCATATACTGTCTTATCCGAAACCTTATTGATGTGGAACTTCATTATACCCATGTTGAGAAGCTAGTATTATCCATCGTCCATGTTGTTCAGCGTTTGACGCATTACATCCTCCTTCGCCAAACTTTGGTCGTAGCACACATCAATCCATTTCAATTTGTCCTCACCAAAAGGATCATTGGGAGAAAGTATAATAAGTGGATTGTGATATTGTAGGAGTTTGATCTTGAGTTTGTTTAGGAAAAATCAAAAAAATAATTAATTTTTGCTGAGCTCATATCGTATTTTCCAAATTTGGATGAAGAAGAGGTTCATGAGGATTCTCTTGTTGATGAGAATATCTTTCTCATCTCAATTGTGGACCCTTGGTACAGGGATATTATTGTTTATTTGCAAACATTGAATGTTCCTACTCACCTCTCACGAGATGAGCGTCGACAACTACATCATGTAGCAAAGAGCTACCTCATAGTGGATGATTCCATTTTATGTCGTTGCTTAACTCATGAGGATGTTGAAGTCCTGATTAATGATTGCCACGGAGAGACATGTGGTAGTCATTTATCTGGGCTTTCTACAGCTCAAAAAAATTTGAGAGCGAGTTATTTTTAGCCATCCATCTTTAAAGATTGCGTTAATGCGGTCAAGAGGTTCCTCCCTTTTAGGGTGTTTGCACGGAATACGCACCCACATCCTACCCCTTTGCATCCTATTATCACCGTCGGTCCCTTCACCAAGTGGGGGGTTGAATTTATGGATTGTAACCCAGCTTCGGTTGGGGGCACCATCATATTATTGTGGTTGTTGGTTATTTAAAAAAATGGGAAGAGGCTATGCCCACTATCAAATCCGACGGTGAAACAGCTGCGCATTTTGTATTTAACCAGATTATCACCCGGTTTGGTATTCCGAGGGAGCTTGTCTTTGACCATGGCATGAAATTTCAGAATAAAATGATAGAAGATTTGGATTCAAATTTAGGGTATAAGAAAGAGCATTCCTCTTCTTATTATCCTCAAGCGAATGGACAGGTTGAAGCAGTGAACACGTCACTTAAGTCCATTCTCCAACGAACCATCGCACGGAGCAAGAATAATTGGCATATCATGTTGTATTCTGCTTTGTGGGCCTATACAACCACGGTTAAGGCTACCACCGATTTTCCCCCCTATCATCTTGTGCATGGGGTGGAGTCAGTTTTACCAGTTGAATGTGTAATCCCTCCATTGAAGCTAGATGTGGATCTTTTACCAAAAAATTTCGCATTGGAAGAATGTCTGGTCCACTTGGAGCAGCTTGATGACCAGCGTCGACATGCTTTAGTGGCTCTTGAGGTTAACAAGCATCGCATTAAGGTCCAGTATGATAATTTTGTCTGTCCTAGGAGATTTAGTGAAGGCGACTTGGTCCTTTTGTGGGATCAAGCTAAGGAACCCTTGGGGCAGGAAAGCTCAACCCGATGTGACATGGTCCTTACGTGGTTAAGCATGTCTTAGAGAAAGGCACCTATGATTTGGTGGATTATGAAGGGACGGCCTTAGCAGAGCCTAGAAATGGGCTCTATCTTAAAAAGTACTATGCATGATTTTCAGCCAAGGCTGAATTTTTGTATATTACTGTACATTTTTTGCATTGCATAGTTAGGTATTCTTATGGTGATCGGTTTTGTTGATTAGCTTTCGTTTGTTATGGTAGATATCGATGGAGTCTTCCATTCACATAGGATTTTCTGATGGTGCTAGCCGCCACACTCAAAACTTAGCTTCAGCTGCTTGGGTTATCTATCCCCCTATGGGTCAAGTGTTGTCTTCAAGAGGAATATGTTTACAACCTTTGTCGAACAATGTTGCTAAATATAGTGTCATGATTTAGTTACTGCAGAATGCCATTTCACAAGGTGTTCTTTCTCTTGAGTTACATGTTGATTCACAGTTAGTGGTCTCACAACTTAATGTCTTGTATCAGGTTAGGGATCTGACATTGTTACGAAGATTCTTGCATCTAAGATTGCTAGAACGTAAATTTGAGAGCATAACATAAATTCATGTTTCAAGAAATTTTAGTCAAGTTGTTGATTCATATGCTAACTATGTACTAGATTGGAATTTATTTCACAGACCATAATCATTTCACAAACACATTTTACACATGTAAATAGAATAAATAATCGATCATGATAAAGATTTTTCATTTAGTCCAACAAATGTGACGTCATAATACATAAGTGTCATATATAAAATTGGGGCTTTCGAGCCACCAAAATATACTACAAGGTCATACAAAATATACACCTAGGTCTCTAATCCTGAGGTGGAGGAGGGTGTTTATCATGGTAGCACACCACGGCTCTAGCTAGCTAGTGAAATAACCAAACCCATGCCCGTGGTACTCCAACCACTTGGCATTGCATAGCCTCAAGAAAGTCCTCGACTTGTGCCATGGGAACCCTATGTGTCAAGCGAATGAAGTTTGTGTGAATTATTTGGAGTGTTCGCTCCACATCCAAACCCATAATCTCATTTCGTCTTCCCCTCCTTCGATGACAAGGAAAGCCTTCTGGTCGTCGTGGTCCCACATATGCATGTACATGACATAGTTTCATTATGTGTCATCACACCAAAAACATGTCTTTTGATTCCATATATCAAAAAATACAAAAAATAATAATAACTCAAAAAACAATAGTGAGTTGTGATTCGTTACCAATGTCTCCATATGTTGATCCTGGTGGTAGGGGAATATCCAGATCTTCACGGAAGTCTATCCCTGAATAGGGGTAGTTGTCTATGCCGATGATCTGTCTCCACCACCAAAGGAAGAAGTCTGTTTGATAGGGGTTAGCCACCCTTCCCCCTCCATGTCTATGCATGACATGGGCCTAGCATAGCTAAGCTGGATCCCTAATTCCTTGTTGAGCAATGTCAACTCTAGGGCTTAGCCCCGATAACTTCTCAAAAAAGAATGAACTCAGTATGTTTCTAAACCCAATGTTTCGTACCACGCCCATCTTGCAATCACTGAGTTGTTGCTTCATGTTTCTTATTAGCGAGGTACTCTAGCCATATATCATAGGTCGCATGCGCTCTACTACATAGAACATCATTGGCCTTGAGGCCTGATGGAGTGATGTTAACCATGCAATCATACCCATTTCCAATAGTATGGCTTTCAACCCTAGGTTCTGAATGACATTTTTTGGGGTTTGACTCCCAACCCTCTCTGTATCAAGAAGGAAATACACATCTATGTACTCATATATATTTATCCCACCTCCTAGCCAGTGTGATTAGAGGTTCACCACCTCCCCTCGTCGGGACAAACATGTGATAAAATATATGTCCTCAACCTCGATGCTGAGTGACATCCCATCCAATTGAAAAGATTCAGAGACTGGATCCCAGTAGTCTACCAATAGCTGGAGTAGCCTTGGTTTATCCCTCAAACTTCCAAGGTGCCAAAATTTGTATAACCCACAAGCCCTCAATGCTTGTTGATCCATTAGATCTCCTTGCATTGCCTCTTCAACATCACCATGTTCCCTCTCTCTCCAGTCTAGCACCATTCTGCACAAACATTTTTTAGTTTCATTGGTATTTTCCTTTGAAAATCATCTTTGTGTCCCTGTATGCAACTGTTTGCAAAATATCCACGTATGTATGCAGGTATCATGGTATTTTCCTCGTATACCCATCCCTATAGGCGGAAAAAGACCTGATTTCCACGTGGGATGAAACACACAACTTGGGATGGCCTACAGAAAAAAATTGACCATTAATATCAAAAAATTTGCATGAAAGTGAAAGAGGGGGCCATGGGGAGTTACCTAGACCAAACGCGGAGTCATTTCATCAGACGATGCTCCTGGAATCATATCTTGAAATTCTGGAAACAAATGCACTATGGTGGGTGAATTTTCAAATGGTATGAATATTTTTTATTTTTCACTATTTTATAGAAAAAAAATTGAAAGTTTTACCCACTTCCTATAGTTTTTGGCCATTTCTGACCATTTTGGACCATTTGGACTAATATGATGTTGTAGGACCCCGTTTTGAGTGCTGTTTGAATGAGACTTTGACCCATTCATGTCTATTACAGGTATCATGTCTAAACTAGCATATAGGTTAGGATTTCACATCCTCTTGCATTTTGCATGACCTTATGACCATTTCATCTTAACCTAGTAGGTACAAACCCATTCCATGGTGTCACGAAACCTTCATGCTACTTTTAGAAGTGGCACTATGTGAATGGTAGAGATTTCCCATACAGGGTTGCCCTAGTTGGATCCTTTATTTCATTTGGTGCCCATGCTGACATTTCTCCTTTAGGGTGTTTGAGTCCATTTTTAGTCCCGCCATGTCCTTGAGCAAGAGCTTCATACTCCTCTTGAACTTTATACTGGCCATTCCCTTGGGACTCTCTTGTATATATCAAGTTGTAATTGCATTTTCATGAGTTTTTCTTTCCTTCTTGATCTTTATACCGAATCCCTGACTTTGAGTTATCAGCCATATAACCCTAGCCTGTCTCATGTCTAGCCAAGTAGATCCATTTTACATATATTTTGCATCATGATCATCCCTTTTACCGGGATGAGACCTTCCCCTGAGTGTCGTTATCCTGCACATATATTCTTGCATTGAGGATATGCATGTTCTAATGTTGGAACTAGTTTTCTTTTCCCCTGACACTCGTCTCCTCCTAGATTTGTACTATAAAGCACTTTTATTCTTTTTAAATCTTTTCAAAATATCTGAAAAAGTCCAAAAAAAATTAAAAAACTAAAAATCCATATAGGAAAAGATGTTATCTTTGGCAGCAGTTGAGTCATGTCGCCTTCAAACAGAGCATGGTATATCACATGCATTGGTTGGGTTATTAGTTTGACTTTAGGAGCTATACTTGTTACTTTGAGTTTATCTCCACCGACTGGTTAAGCTTCTGGTCCCTATGGAGCCTCTGTTGATGCCTCTTGTGTCACAGAGATGTCCCAATTTGTATATCGAGTCCATGTTTCCTACCTTCAGTCACCATTTTATTTTATGCTCTTGTTCGAAGGAAGTTGAATCCTGAGTCGTTCATTCCTCAGCTATCTTGGCTTTGCATGTCATCCATTCCCGATACTGTTACTGGTTCATGCACATCTTGTTTATGATCTTCCACATTATAAAATGTTGTTGAGTACATTGTTTTGGTTGATGGGGGATTCCTTAATTCCCTCCTTCAAGTGGATTCCATTCCATCGACATCAGATCATTTATTTTGGAATAGGAGTCTAGAGTCCTTTGAGTTCCTTGAGACTTACAGTCATCAGTGGTAGGTTCTCTCTCCATTGACAGTTTTGGGAATACATCAATGTCCCCTGATCAATGAATTCTTCCAATTGTTCGACCTCAACACATCTATTCACACTTGTTAGATTGCACTCGGTACCTTGATTCTGATTTTCATTATCGGCGGGTGATCTCACGTCTGTTAATGGTATACATCAATGATCGGTAATCAGACGATGTACTACTATGTCCAACCTAGACACATCTATTCACATAGTAGGACATGTACTCATAGCATTTCATGTAGAAGACCTTCCATCTTGGTGGCATTCCGTATATGCTACATCCTTGATCGTGCCAGTGTTCATGAGAGTTCAGCTCTCGTGACTTGATTTTAGTGTATATAAGATATCTTTAGCTACTATGGAGATCTTGATCCATTTATCTTGATACATTATTGAGATCTTGATCTATTATACATCTTCATAGAATTTGGAGATTCTAATCTATTGTATATTGTAAATGGAGATGACCACACATGACACATTTTGTATATCATGCCTACTCATGGCCATTGTACTCTTATGTATCTAAGACTGCTCCATGTATTTGCAGTCACATGCAGATACTTATCATTGTATTGTACTGATGAATGGATGGTTCTTCCACGTGGGTCTTCATTACTCCACTTTTGGGATGGATTTTATAATGTATTTCGGCCATCATGTTACCCCTCTGACCTCACAAATTAGGGAGAATCTATTATAGCTGATTTTACCACACATGGTTGATCACAGATTTATGGCCTCCCCTGTCCCTCTACAGACTCTTTAAACCCCATGGACTTGTATTATCATTTTATGTTCCAAGATCTTCCATTTAAAACCCCTGTTTATTGTTGTACGTGACTTCTAACCTCATACTTGTGTGTACACTCGCAACTTTTGACCTCAAACCTGCGTACATCGAGATGTGTGCATGCAGCCAAACAGTTTTGGATTTTTCCTCATATGATTCTGAACCACTTGACTCTTGGCCTTCCAAATGCCTTGATAACGCTTGGATTCGACCCTCCATTACCCTTTTGGGGTACTATATAAGGAACCCCTTGGATACATTGAAGAGGAGGAATTGAAGAGCAAATAAACTATAGTCCTTTGTTTCCTCAGTTTGCTTGTACTTGAATCTGCATCCCTTTGTCCCTTTGGAGCACTTTGTATTCTTTTCAATATTGCATTTTTCTTATGAGATTGCTATCGAGAGATGGAGGATTGAGGTGGTGGAGGACCAAGTGGAGGACTCGGTTTCTCCGGTTCGTAGACGTGCCAACATAGGTTGTCAGTTTTGTAATCTCTGATTTTATTAATAGAAATATATTTTCTTGTCCAATTAATGTGAATTTGAATATGAATATTGTATCCATGGACATGTTTAATTGCTTATACATTATTGAATATATATGCTAGATTAGGTCTAACACACTATTATAGATCATGCTTGTCTTGTTTGCTGTTGTTGAAAGCGAATTGCTAAAGCAAGCGTGAATTGGAAAAGCTCAACGGGGATATACTTCAACCGTCTAGAACAAGGTACAATTCGATATCCCTTAGTGTTATATGTTTGGTTTCTCTTGCATATTGGGAAAGATTGGTTTCTGGTGTCTAGCTATCTGTTGTGGTACACCCCAATCCATATGAAGTTTCTCTCCATAACATTATTTATTGATTATTTAATTGGATAAGGAGGCGAATTAAAGAAGTGCAGTTAAGCATTTAATTTATATAAATAATTGTACAACCTAAGTTATTCATTGCAAGAGAATAATATAGGATCTAAGAGATTTATGATAAAATAAAGGAGAAACATTGAACTAAACTTAGTTGTTACAATACCATAATGATTAGTTCCTTCAAGTCATCCGACATACACTCAACATGTTAGGGACATGGAGATGGGGAGGACTAGTCATGTAGTGAGAGCATACCTTGCATAACATTGCAAAGGTATTGTGCACACATCATGCCAATTATAAGCATGAGTTCCCTTGAGCAATGAGAAAAACCTTTGTTAAACTAATATATGTTAACTCTTTAAAATAAAAACATTACAAACCTTTGCTCATGTTCTGTTATGGAAATCCTAGAACGTCTAAGACACTAAATATCCTTGTAAGAGCCATAGTATGGCTTTGGTGGCAAAGCAAAGGTTTTGGGGAGAACATTTCATGGAAGGTCAATACTCTAGTCCATGACCTTTTCGGATAATTCCATAGTAAGAAAGAAAGCTGTACAGAATTTGGGGTTCTGCTACAAACCCTTAAACTTATCGTATTGCAAAGCATCATTAACTTTTATGATGTTGACTAGACCGCATTTTAGAGGACCCCAAGTATATGTTATAGTATGCTAAAAATCACTCTAATAATTCAAGAATGTTAAAAAAAAACTCTAGTAATCACGCTTTTGCACGAAGGGCATAAAGGTTTAAATCATATTTTGTATTTTAGAAAATGTCATAAGATTAACAAAAGATGGTCATAACATATATATAAGATTATTATTGATAGACATTTCAAATAAACAAACGAATCATAATCTTTAAAGAACATCATTGCAGATAAAATGCCCAATTTAATTTATCCAACCAAGGGTTCATACCCTTATATGCTTAGAGGTTAATTTATTGTAATATCTTATAGCATGTCGAGTGTTTCCAGGGCGCCCATAACTTTGGTTTTGACACAACAAGAATATTATATTGGTTTTAGCAGGGCATGCATATAATTTTCCTGAATAAAGAAACCTCTCAGTATAAAAGAGTAGGAACCTCAAGTCGGTATTGGATATGGGATAGCTCTAGAGATTATTATAAATATTTAAAAGAAAGAATAATACCTCGGGTGGTTCAACCCAGTAACCAATACAGTCCATAGCAGGGATGAATGAAGAATTACACATACATTCATTAAAATAAACCTATGCATTATTGTTAAAACAAATAAAACAAATTAAAACCTGAGTAACAGTTTCTTTAATTAACTAGATACTGAAATTGTTTCAACATGTAGCGATGTATATTCACACGGTTGAAATAATAGTATAAGCACAAAATTAATAATTATTTACATATTCTCGTCAAAATGGGTATTGATGCCCTATCATAGCCTAATTGTTCAAAACCACAATGTACAACTCAAAAATTCCCAGGATTTAAAAACTTCAGGAACGAAGACGTATCTGCCCTTGATGGACGATGGTCTAAGAAGAACAACTTATGGGGTTGCGACCTCTGAACCCCTCTAGTGTTTAACCACCAACCTGGGAGAATTTCAATTGAGGGAGGATTATTGCTTACTGTGGGAGTATAGTGGAACGCTGCTTGGAAAAATAAAATCGGATACAATCTCATGCCTGCCACAAAGGAAATGTCAAGTTAATTTGATTCTGTAAAATATAGGGAGAAACCAAATAAATGTGGAACTACATTATAAACATTGGAGCTCACCTTGCAAGGAATGACAAGGAAGGAATCATTTTAACCCAGAGAATATAGGAAATTGTGCATTGTAGCTCCTTGTGTTGGGTTAGTACTAAGATAACCATATCAACCACTGAAACGAGCTCCTCCATCATGGGTGATTCAAACCTAATATGTAGCAGAGCTCCACCAGTGTGAGAATAAGAATGATTGATAGGAGAAGACTCTAGATATGTTTCTTTTTCTTGTATGTGGGTTACCTTGAGCTACTAAATAACATTGACAGGGTTCAACTGTACTCACTTAAACGCAATAAATTGCATTGTAAAGATAAAGTCACAAGCTTGGATTGTGGACCCTAGATAAATGTTACATGTATTTCCTCTTAAGTATCAAAGTATAGAGGGAACCTTTGGTAACAAGGTACTGTAGAAGACACATGTTTGGAATCGAGCGTCTTCACTGCCAAGGTACTCTTACATTTGGGGATCAAGGAACCTGCTGAACAGTCAATCATACCATGTCATAAACTCTTTATTCTTATGAAAGGTTGGTGAATCCTCGTGTCAAACCTGCACAAAAAAACGCAAGGAACGACTCATGTATTACATAACTTTAGCTAAATAAAATATTATTACAAGGAATACCGTACCCCAATTAATGACCAATATCCAAGTGTATAGTGGATATACCCCTAGAATTCATACTTCAATAACCTACGAATGAAAAAAGGTGTAGTAGTGTCTAACATAAGTAAGTAATACTCCTTTCCAGAGTTGAAACCCTCCTTAGTTATTGGTAGAATTCTAGATGAGTAATGAAGTTGTAAATGGTAGGTTTCGAGTTCAAGTTTAGAGAAATTGGAAATGAGTAATTGAGATGAGAGGTTGTAAAAAGGCAAGTCAATAATTGGGTACCTACTTAGCTTACAAAAAAATAATAATAATTAGTATCTTGTGTTTGTTACATATGGTATCAAATACCAGTTACAACACCGTGTCATTTTATGAAGTACCATGAAAAATAGATCTTATACTTTGATTTTTATTTCTAGCAAATGAAAATTATTGTTCACTAAATTTATAGGCTAACACAAAACAGAACTCAACTACGGCTTCCCACAACAAAAATGACAACAATATGGAAGGAAATAACTATGCAAATGATAAAGGACAACCATATGGAAGTAACTCTAAATCCATTCGAGTACTAGAAACCATGAAACACTTGATCGTCGAAATAGAGAGTTTCAAAGAAGGAAATAAGAAACTAAAGAAAGATCAAGAGAAACAGAAAGAGATTAATGAAATATTACTTCACAACTTACACAAAAGAAACAAGGAAGGAGACCAAAAGACACAAGAGAAGGGTGATAGGGATACTTCAGAAAATTATCGAAAGAAAGATAGTTCCTCCATTGACACCCAAAAATAGGAGAAGCAAGCAACCACAACTGAGAAAAGAAAGGTTGATCACTTAGAGGGAGAGTTCAAAATGATTAATCCAACCATATTTGATGGAGAATCAAAGACGGGAGAGGAAGCAGAAGCATGGTTGTTGTATATTAAAAAATATTTCCAGATCTACAATTACTCCAACAACATAAAGGTTTAGATGGCAGTTTACAACCTAAAAGGAAAGTCTAGCATATGGTGGCAAGATCTAAAGATTGCCAATGGATTAAAGGAAAAAGTATGGAATGGTATGAATTCAAGAAGCTATTTAAGAAACAATACATGTTTGAGAGTTATTACAAAAGAAAAACTAAGTGGTTTTATGAGTTAAGGCTCACGAAGGTGACAATGGAGGATCTAATAAACATGTTTTTGGACCTACTTCGGTTCATACCTTACATTAAGGAACAGAAGGTGAAGTTTCAACAATTCTTGAGTTGTTTACCCCAATCTTACAAAGACCGCATATAATTTCAAAATCCAAAAACTTTGAATGAAGTATTAAGGAAGGAGAGACTTTGCTATAATTAATACAAGCAAAGGACTGAAATGCCTAAAGCATGGAGGGATAAAAAGCAAGAAAAAATCAACCAGTGTAAAAAGGGATATAGGCCCCCTTCATCCAGGAATCTACCAAGAGATCAACAAGGAAACAATTATGCCAGAAATGGGAAGTAAGTGCAGAAAGGCAATAAACCAATAAATGCAGAACCGAAAGGGGCCTTCGGAACCACTGAGGAGCATCTAAAATGTTGGGAGTGTGGGTAACCTAATTTACAACACAACTGTCCACATATAAATGAGGAAAACGAAACTATTCACAACATTGAAGAGGCCTCTGATGTGGGGGAAATCAGTAGGAGTATACAAAAAATACATGCAACTTTGGATGATAGACAAGAATACCACTAATATGCTATCATGGAAATCGAAGGTAAAACTGTTGATAAATAAATTTATGTATTAATTGGTATTGGATCTAGCTTGATTTATATTACTCCTAAAATCATGGAAGTACACCACCTAACAAAGTTATAACATATGACACCTTGGCTAATTCAATTAGCCACTGGGCTAAAAGAAAGGTAGCTGATTATATTGTTGATTGTGAATTTAGCGTACAATATCATAAGACTAGAGTCAATCTAATATTTTTCTATAGTATCTTACAACATGATAATCGACATGGATTGGTTAGAGAAATATAAAGTTATATTGAATTGTTTTGATAAGGCTTTTACATATACAACTAAAGACAAAATGGTTAGAACTGTGATAAGAATATCCAAACCTGTCTCTTTGAGACAAATTTTTGTAATACATGAGAAAAGGTTGTATATTATATGCAATTCGGGTCACATATTTACTTAATAAAGAAAATAGAACCAGATTAGGGGACTACCCCATCTTAAATGAATTTTTGAACATATTACGAGAGGAAATACCTAGACATCCCCCTCAACTGGAAATAGTTCTTTCCATTGAGCTTATATAAATATTTGCACCTGTATCTTATATATCGTACGAGATGAGCATTCCAAAATTAACTGAATTAAAGATTAAAATCCAATATTTGTTAAACAAGGGGTATATTAGACCCGGTGTTCCACCCTAGGGAGAACTAGTTTTATTCGTCAAGAAAAAAGACGAGACATTGTGACTATGTATAGACTATAGGAAATTAAATGATCTAGGAGGATATTGGTGACCACCCACTTATTCCACTTGGACCCCCACCATTTTTCTTTTAGTTTTTCAGTTTCCTTAATTGTAGCAAAATTTACTATTTTTGGCAGTTTTTGGGTCCTAAACTTTCGGAGTAATTTTGAGGCCCCAAACAACGTTTTTTCGGCATCGAATGGTCAAGAAAATATGAGTCCGTTATGGACTCAACATTTACTTTTAATGGTTTTAGTTCTTAAACATATCTTTCTAACGATGTATCATGCACGTCAAACGGAGGTAGTATGCTAAAGTTATGACCCAGGGAAATTGATGTACCAAGTTAACCAACGGGGCCCACATTCTGGTGTTTCACCTCCTAGGGTTAGGTTTTTGAATGTGTATGGTTTCCATTGTTTCTCAATAATATATAGGCCTTCAAGCCTCATTGTAACACAGAGTTCAGAGGCATGTAGTCACCACATCTCTTCTCAGAGATAAGATACCAGCACTCTAACTAGTTTATTTCCATTCTGTATGTAAACAAGTTTCAATTATTGATCAATGAAATGAAGTGTTATTTTCACTACATATTTTTTTCTATGGTTATGTGTGTATTATGTTGCATTCTTGCATAAATTCAGATCATTAAACAAAGTAACCACGGATAAATGACTTATTCGATCAGGTAGGTGGAGCCAAAGTATTCTCAAAATTGGAGTTGTGACTCGGCTACCACCATATCATAATTAAACAAGAAAACATTAATAAGACTATATTCAGAATGCGATATGGTCAAAACAAGATCGCGATAATCCCATTCAGTTTAACAAATGCTCCCACTATATTTATGTGCCTCATGAATAATATCTTTAACAAATATCTAGATCAATTTGTGTTAATATTTATTGATGACATCTTGATTAACTCAAGGATAGAAGTACAGCACAAACAACATTTGAGAATAGTATTACAGACATTGAGAGAACATTAGCTTTACTCCAAGTTTGGAAAGTGTGATTTCTTTAAAAATAAGATGCAATAATTAGGTCATGTAATCTCAGAAGAAGGGATTGCTGTTAACCCTGAGAAGATAAAAGCTATTTTAGAATGGTTGTTACCTAGGGATGTGGTAGACATTCATTCCTTCATGGGACTCACCAGTTACTACTCACAATTTATTGAAGAAATTTTCAATATAGCCTACCCAATCACGTCGCTACAAAAGAAAGGAATAAAGTTTATATGGTATCCAAAATGCCAAGAAAGATTTGAGAATTTGAAGAGGCTTCTAACAACAACATCGATTCTTAAGGTAGTTGACCCTTATAAGGATTATACAGTTTGCACCAATGCAAGTAAAGAGGGTTTGGGAGAGGTACTATCCCAATAAAGGACACAGTGTGTGTTATGAATCACATAAACTAAAAGAACATGAACGAAATTATGTAGTCCATGACCTGGAACTAGCCTCGATAATACATGCCTTAAAAATGTGGCGCCGTTATTTGTTAGGGAAAAAGTTATTATTATTGACAAACAATATGGGCATAAAGAACTTATTCACTCAACTCATGCTTAATGAATTCCAAGCGAGGCAGATGGCCTTCTTGAGTGAGTTTGATTTTTAGGTAAGATACATCAAAGGTAAAGAAAATAAAGCGGATGATGCACTCAACCGAAGCACCCATGATATTTATGAGATCACTATAAGTCAATCGAAAAGTGGCCTCAAAAGTATTATTAAAACTACAAGCATTAACGATGATGAATATGTACTTTATTGAACAGAGTATTAATAGATGAGGTAAATTTAAATGGAAGAAAATTCAAGGTGGACCAAGAATGCTTATTATGGTTCAGAAAGAGATTATACGTACCAAATATAGCATAAATAAAGTTTTTGATTTTGAATGAAATGCATAAATAACCATATGATGGCCACCCTAATAACCAAAAAATGATAATAGCCTTACGAAAACAATTTTACTAGCCAAGTTTAAAAGTAGATTTAATTAATTACCTATCTAAATGTTTGGAATGTCAATAGGTAAAGGATGAACACCAACACCCAGCAGGTTTGTTACAACCAATATCAATTCCTGAATGGAAATGGGAGGGCATATCTCTAGATTTCATCACAGGTTTTCCAAAAACACAAAAATAACATGATTCTATTATGGTTGTAGTAGATAAATTAAGTAAATCTACACACTTTATTCATGTAAAGTCAACTCACAAATCTGTGAGTATTGTAGAGATATTATTCAAGGAAATATCCATATTACATGGAGTACCAGAAATGGCACTCTCCGACCGAGATGTTAAGTTCTCGTCAAATTTTTGGAATTCATTGTTTGTATGAATAGAGACCAAAATAAACTTTAACACTATTTATTACCCACAAACAAATGGGCAGACAAAATGTACCAACCAAATCATTGAAGATATGTTATGGATGTACCTCATGGAAAAACCCATTAAGTGGGAAGATTATCTACATCTTGTAGAATTTATGTACAATAACGGATACCAAGCCTCATCAAAGATGATCCCATTCGAAATTTCGTATGGAAGAAATTGTTCTACCCCGGTTAGCTAGGATAACCCACTAGATTGCCTTCTGGTAGGATCATAACTACTACATGACATGGAACAAATTGTCCGCAATGTACAAAAGAACTTGAAGGTGGCACAAGATCGTCAAAAAAGTTACAGTGACTTAAAAAGACAACATAAGGAGATCAATCTCAGAGACCATGTATATATTTGAGTTAAGCCCAAAAAGAGTTTACTCAGATTGTGGAAATGTACTAAATTAGCACTGCGGTTTTACGGGCCTATTCAAATCCTAGAAATAATTGGGACAATAGCTTACCGACTTGCACTCTCGACACACTTAAAGATTGATAAAAAATTTCATGTTTCTTTAATAAAAAAATATATTCATGATCCTACTTACATCATTTACTGGAATCTAGTGTAGGTGGAACCAAAAGGCGAGTTCCAAGAAGAACCTATGCACATTCTAGACTGGAAATAAATATCACTTCGAAACAAAGTCATCACTTGGTTAAAGGTGCAACGGAAGCACGTTATCCCTGAGAAGCAACTTGGGAACTAGAGGAAGACATGAGAGAGTGATACCCAAATCTATTCCCAGAACCAGTGGAAGAAGAATGATAACACTGAGGATAACCTTAAAAATAAGGGGGTGAGTATGTAATATCCCCTAAAGACATTATGTTTATTTATTTTATTTGAATTTGAATTGTTTTAATATTTTACTTTGAAAACTAAATAATTGGGGCTATTTAGAAATTTCTCAAATATTTGCATGATGAACGAGTGTAACGAACAATTATTGATTTAATAAAACAAAGGAATATCAGTAGGGCAACCACGTTAAATGAGGAAAGTATGCATCCAAGAGTAGAATACAAGAAAGAGTTAACCTCGAGGAAGTTAAAAAAAGTGTCAAAAGTGGAATAATGGCACTACAAACTCCCTAAAAATAAGGGATTTTGATAGCCATGAAATTTTGAAGGGAATTGAATGTTTGCAAAAAAATACCTAGGCAACCAAAAAAATAAAGAGTCATATGCAGGAGGCATGACGTTTCTTAGTATGCGAAGGAATGGAAAGGCTACTCGTGTGAGCAGTTTGGTGCTAGCAAATAGATATTTTTGAACGAAACTAAGATCTTTGATAGAGATTGATTGGTCTACACTCTTAGGATGGACGATTTATCCCAGGGCTGCTTAGAGCAAGTAAGGTGAATGATATAGATCTACGGTTGGGAGAAACGTGGTTGTTCCTACCATATTTGGTACTACAAGATTTACAAGTTCCATTTTCTTATTCAAATATTTTGAAATTGTTAAATTTTTCTTTACTGTTTTTATTATTGGGTTAGGAATGATTAATAGTGTTTAGGCTGTTTCTATCGGCTAATTAATTTCATAGCTAAGACTTGTACTAAAAGGGATATAACAATAGAATAGATTTTTAATAAGTGTGTGTTAATGAGAACAGTTATTGTTCATTCGGAAGAATCATTATATGATTAAGTTTATGGCCATATCTGCATACTATTATAAATAAAGTTGTAACTTAGTAGAATTTTTCTTATTTTGAATACTTAACCGTATTGTTATATGTATATAGAAATTTCATGAATGAGATAGAATAATTTTAATCTGCAATAGATCTAGTTCGTTAGCCAAGCCACTTTAGGATACTTCCTATAGATCTTGATTGATTATTTAATTAGATAAGGACGCATGTTAAGGAAGTGTAGTTAAGCATTTAATTTACAAAAGTAATTGTAAAACCTAAGTTATTCATTGCAATATAATAATATACAATCTAAGAGATTTAAGATAAAATAAAGGAGAAATGTTGGACTAAACTTAGTTGTTATAATACCATAATGATTGGTTCCTTCCTGTCAGTCGACATAGACTCAACACGTTGGAGACATGGAGGAGGGGAGGAGTAGTTGTGCAATGAGAGCATACCTTGCACAACATTGCAAAGAATTGTACACACATCATGCTAATTAGCAGCATGAGTTCCCTTAAGAAGTGAGAAAACCCTTTGTTCATCTAAAAGATGATAACTCTCTAAAAGAAAAATGTTACAAACCTATACTCCTGTTCCATTATGGAAATCCTGGAACGACCAAGACACTTAATATCCTTTTAAGAGTCGAAGTATGAATTTGATGGCAAATAGAACGTTTAGGGTAATAAAATTTCAAGGAAGGTCGACACTCTAGTCCATGACATGTTTGGCTAATATTGTAGTAAGAAAGAAAGATTTACAGAATTTAGGGTTTACAAACCCTGAAACCCATCAGTACTGCATAACATGGTACCCACATATTGCAGAGCGTCATTAAATTTTATGATGTTGACTAAACTGCATTGTAGAGTACCCCAAGTATATGTTATAGTCCAGTAAAAATCACTCTAATAATTCAAGAAGGTCAGCAAAAACCTCTAACAATCACGCTTCTAAATGAAGGGCATAAAGATTAAATCATATTTTGTATTTTATCAAATGTCATGAGATTAACAAAAGATGGTCATAAAAAATATAATATTATTATTGATAGACATTTCAAATAAACAAACAAATCATAATCTTTAAAGAACATCATTACAGATAAAACACCCAATTTAATTTATCAACCGAGGGTTCATACCTCTATAAACTCAGAGGTTAATTTACTATAACATCTTCTAGCCTGACGAGTGTTTCTAGGGAGCCCATAATTATGCTTTTGGCACGACAAGAATATTAGGAGGGTTTTAGTAGTCTATGTCTATAACTGGATGAATAAAGCAACCTATCAATATAAAAGAGTAGGAACCCCCAAGTCGGTATTGGATATGGGCTATCTCTGGAGATGATTAGATATATTTAAAATAAATACCAAAACCTTAGGTGGTTAAACCCTGGTACCCAACATAGTTCAAATCAGGGTTGATTGAAGAATTACACATAGATTCATTAAAATAAACTTGTGACTTGTTAAAAGAAATAAAACAATCAAAACCCGAGTAACAGTTACTTTAATTCGCTAGAGACTGAAATTGTTTCAGCATGTAGTAATGTATATTCACATGGTTTAAATAATATCATAAGCAAAAAATTCTTAATTATTTACATAACCCCGACAAAATGGGTATTGATACACTATCATAGCCTAACTATTCAAAGCCATGGTGTAGAACTAGAAAATTCCTAGGCATTAAAAATTTCCAAAATAAACACATATCTTCCCTCGGTGGAGGATGGTCTGAGCATAACAATTTATGGGGCTGCGACCTCCAAACCCCTCTAGTGTTTAACCACCAACTTAGGAGAAGTTCAATTGAGGGAATAGTATTTCTTACTGTGGGAGTACAATGGAACGCTGCTTGGAAAACTAAAATCGGATACAATCCTGTGCCTGCCACAAAGGAAATGCTAGGTTAATTTTATTTTGGTAAAATATAGGGAGAAACCAAATAAATGTGAAACTTCATAATAAACATTGGGTGTCACCTTGCAAGGAATCGTTTAAACCCGAAGAATAGAGGAACATGTGCGTTGTATTTCCTTGTGTCGGGTTTGTAACTTTTAAACCTGTGCAAAGAAGCAAAGCATACAAATTATTTAAAAAAAAATAGAGATTACACCATAAAATTCACACAAAAACACAGAGATGCGCATGGAAACCCTTAACTAGGTGAACCAACAAACCTTGGATCCTCACCTCCTATTTTCTCATTATCATTATGAATCCTCACAATACAAAATACAGGTATTCAATAGCATCGAATAGCCAAATCCGTTAACCCAGATTAGAAAATAGACACCAGTTCCTTAACCGGTATTAAGTTACATATTAGCCAAAAATTCCCAAAAATAGCCAAAAACAACCAAAAAATTCCCTAACAGTCGTTTCTAGCATTTTTCCATGAAGGTGCCGACTGGGATCGTCAGACACAGCACTAACATGCGTGTTGGTGAAAAATATTAAACAGTTAATAAACTATCCAATGATTTAAATTATCAACCCGAGGAGAGCGTAAACTTCTAAGGTACAAAAAATATATATGCAAGGTAAGCGTAACACTAACTTAATCTAACACTTGAAAAGTAAACACACGTGACTGAAATGGAATTCAAATCTAGGAAATCATGAAATTGTGTTAAAGGAAAGTAATCTAATGCATAGTCATAAAACACATGACTAAAATTGAATCTAATTACAAAAGCATGAAATTCAAATTAATCTAGGAAAACATGAAATTACATAAATGAAACCTAAGCATGAGAAAAATAACAAATAAAAAATGACAAACAGATTTGATCTCACATGAAATCTAAATTAACCACTCAAAATAATAAATCTTTTGTGAAGAAATCAAAATAATTATTCTAAAACATCAAATCCATTACAAAATGATCAAATCCATGACTAACTCTCAAAAATATAAACTATTTCTCTATTTCTAGAGAGGCCTCCACTACTCCTAAATGAAGAGAGAGCACTATTATTTATACATGATTTTCTTTGGAAAAAGGATAAATGTATATCCACTTTTCTCTCAACCTATTTTCCATAATTACAAAATATTTATCCCTTCAAATCCTCACAAATTCTCTCATGATATTCATCTTTGGAATTATCTTAAATAATTATCTCCAAATCTTGAAAAGGGGGAGGAAATATTTGCGAATATTTTGAATAATATTTTTGTTAAAAAAATCTTCAAATATTCCTACACATCACAAAGCTCACGCAACTTTGAGATATAAATGAAAACGTGTTAATTTGCTAATATTTAATCATAAATTCTCTTAAAATACTTAAAATAAATAAATTGAAAAATAACAAGGTGTGACCCATATTTATTTATGAAAATGGTATAAGGAATGGTTAATGGAGTGATAAATAGAGATCAATGTGAGGAATAGTGAAGGAAAAATATGATGAAAATGCGACATTTGGGTGACCCAACATCTCCCCCCAAGTAAACTTATTGCATGTCTTCATGCAACTGTTCATAAACTTTGTGGCTTCTTAACTTTAGCTTTGGATGATGATATTTTTAACAATAAATCATTCCATGATGTGAAATATATAAGCAACAGCTGATTTTACTTTTGGTTTTGGTTCTTGTGTGACAACCACGCATATGTAAAATGTTGGTTCTTGTGTTAACAACATTGATTTCTTTTACCAATTTTATTGCTGCAATACATAAGATTTGAAAGTATACATACACTGGAAATTATAAGCCATCAATGTACATTAGAAATCATTTGCTTCATGTTATGAATCATGCCAAAAATAGATCAAATGGTAACAAATTGTAATTTAGAAGAGACATGTTGGTCAAAGGTAAATGAGATGACGACATGGGTAAAATGGAATCAAATGGTAATGAATATACACCCCCCTCAACTAAAGATGTGTTAAGTTTGTGAAAATGAGTAAGGCAATGTAACACGGTGAGGGAATTTTTCCAAATTCATTACCATTTAAGGAAATACATGGTTAAATATTAGAAAACAACATACCTCCACTTTTGCAAAAAGCTAATGAACTGTGCAATAGGGATGTTGCTGATGTAGTTGTTGGATCATGGACTATGAAGTGAAGGAATTTGAACTGCTTGGTTGTATGAATAAAAGATGAAGTCTAAAAGTGGAAGTGTGGTGCTTTCATATGGATGGAAGTATGTTGCATATTATTGATGGTGTCATGAAAATTATATATTCTTCACTTTCTAAAAAACCCAATGGTACAATTATTACCGTGAAAAAAAATGTGTTGATGTAACATCCTGACGCATCCACTTTGGTGTGTAATACAAAAAAAAACATATCTACCTATCTAAACTCCAATCCCCTTTTAGCACATCCCTGACAACAACGTCAAAATGTTGGTGAAAAATAGGAAACGATTAATAAACTATCCAATGATTTAAATTGTCAAACCAAGGAGAGTGTAAACATGTGAGGTACAAGAAAAATATATGCAAGGTCAGAGTAAAACTAACTTAATCTAATGTTCGAAAATAAAACAAAAACGACTGAAATGGAATTTAAATCTAGGAAAATGTGAAATTTCATTAAAGGAAACTGATCTAATGCATAGAAATAAAACAGACGACTCAATTGAATCTAATTACGAAATCATGAAAGTGAAATTAATCTAGGAAAATATGAAATTGCATAAATGAAAGCTCAGCATGATAAAGCATGAAATTAAGCAAGGGAAAAATTATTTTTAACAAAACACAGGTAAAAAAATGACAAGTAACAAATAAAAATGACAAACAAATGTGAGCTCACATGAAATCTAAATTACCGACTCAAAATAATAAATATATTATGGACAAATCAAAATATTCATTCTAAAACATCAAATCCATTACAAAAGGATCAAATCCATGACTAACTCTCAAAAAGATTAACTATTTCTCTATTTCTCTATTTCTAGAGAGGCATCCACTACTCCCAAATGAAGAGAGAGCACTGTTATTTATACATGAGTTGTTTTGAAAGGAGGATAAATGTAGATCCAGTTTTCTCTCAACCTATTTTCCATAATTACAAAATATTTATCCCTTCAAATCCTCACAAAACGTCTCATGATATTCCTCTTTGGAATTATCTTGAATAATTATCTCCAAATCTTGAAAAGTTGGAGAAAATATTTGAGAATCTTTTGAATAATCCTTTTGTTGAAAAATATTCAAATATTCCTACACATCACAAAGATCACACAACTTTGACATATAAATGAAAACATGTTAATTTTCTAATATTTAATCATAAATTCTCTTAAAATACTTGAAAATAAATAAATTGAAAAATAACAAGGTAAACCCATTTATTTATGAAAATGGTATAAGGAATGGTTAATGGAGTGATGAATATGAATAAATGTGAGGAATAGTGAAGGGAAAATAGGATGAAAATGCGACATTTAAGTGACCCAACAATGCGCATCTCCCCTCCACACGCACATGCAAAGAATATAACATATATCCAACATTCTCCCACTTCTTGTTTCCTTTGCATAGCAATGATTCATGTACTCATAAAGTCATGGCTTCAAGGAATCAATGCCCATAGAGTCTATACACCAAGAGAACTTCTCTGTTCTAACAAATTTTGTTAATGAATCTGCAACATTTTTCAAGGTGTCAATCTTCTCCAGTAGCACCTTCTTATATTCAACCATATCTCTCACAAAGTGATATTGCACATCAATATGCTTTGTCTTAGCATGATAAGCACGGTTCTTTGCGAGGAATATTGCACTTTCTCTATTGAAATATAACCTTACAATTTTCTGTACAAACCCAATACCTGAACACAATATTTGCAACCATACAAATTCTTTTCTTGCATGAGTGGCTTCTATTTATTCAGCTTCTCTAGTTGAGAGTGCAACTACATTTTGTCTCTTCACTGCACTGGCATATGGAACTCGTGACATGTCTTCTTCTTCTTCTTCTTATGTCTTGGGACATTGCTCTCCAGATAACGTTACACCTACACGAATAGGAACCTTGATTGACTTACTTTCCTACATGTTAAATATTTGTTGTACCATCTCAACATATTTTCTTTGATTTAAACTGGATCTCTTCTTATCTACATTCCCAGAATGAAATTCGCAGCACCAAGATCTTTCATATCAAAATTGGAGGACAGCTTAGATTTCATCTCTCAGTAACATATTTGTTGTTTCCAATCAACAATATGTCATCAACATACAGTACTATGTTAATGAATTGATTGCCTAAAAACAATTAGTCTAGCACACATATCTAATGGCTGAGATTTGGTGTGGGAAAGTATTCCAGCCAAAATATTATTTCTTAATCCACCTTTTGTTTTTAATCTAAATATTATGCCACCTCTCGAGTGGTGGTGGTGGGGAATTCTAAGCCATCCATTCCAATCCATTCAACCGATATCAATTAGGCTTTCAATTCTCTGTTGCTTTTGCTTTCTTTCTATTAGCTATTAGGCTTCAATTCAGATCCATTCTTGCTATTAGCAATCCATTCTTTGTATTAGAGATAATTAGGATTTCAATTCAAGCGATTAGGAATTGAAGAGATGTCTCAGTGATCATGGAGTATCTTTGTGTCTCCCAGCTCCCAAGGCACATTCTTTTGGTTGTAAGTAATGATGACAAGCTCAGAGAGTTGTTGATGGGAGTTACAATTTACCATGGAGGAGTTTTGCCTAACATTCACCAGATTCTTTCGCCCAAGAAGGCTGCTAAGAAGGTTGTTTATCAAGAAACCAAGTCGCCCAGGGTCAGATGTGGTCGCGACTCGCCATGTACCTCTACTGTGGAAGAGTTACAATAACTAATAATGTCATGCCTATGTTTAATGAATTGTCAAGTATAGGGTATATATCTGTAACCCACCTAGAACTAAAAAAATATATATTGTGGAAAGACATTACTTTAAAAGTTATTGTAAAGCTTTATGTTGTTGACCAAGGATGGTGAAGGATGACTGTAATTGAATATTGTATTATTTAACAATTAAAAGAAGAGACACCTATCCAAAGAGGACTGTTGAAGAGTGTTCACTGACCCACTAGGAGGAGTGATCTAGTGTAGAAGAAAAAAATGGCAAATGGCAACAACAACATTCACTTTCGAGCTGATGCATGAGGCAACTTCCCTAAAATTGTGGTCATGTTCCCAAGAAATGAGGAATTGAGCAGGTGGCTCATTAATTTAAAAACTAACCCAAAGACCGAGGAAAGCATATATCGATCGAATGAGCAGGAGGCTCACTACACATTCTAGAGACTAGAAACTTGTGGATGGTTGCACACTAAGAAGTTAGGCACACAAGACGAATTAGATGAGGGAAAAACTAAAGTGAATTGTTGGGATATTGATTTCTAGTGTGATTGTTGAGTTACAAAGAGGAAAAAACAAGCTTATACATAGTTTCTTTGTCGTGGTGGTTCAGTGAACAGGCTTGAGGGTCTTGAAGCAAGTAATCTTGATTTATTTCATGAGACGGTTGGGAGGAGCGGTCTTGTTTGGATATTTTTTCCATTCAAAGGTTAACAGGTTCTATATCATTCTGGATTATTATACTTAATTTGTTTTTTGTTTTGTTTCTAAAGGACTTCATGAATGTTGAAAGCTTACAAAAATATTATTTGTTTTCAAAATAAAGTAGGAAAGTTTTTATTTCCTGTATATTATAAGTTAAGTATAGAAAAAATGAATTCTATTGCTTATACATATTTTCATAGTATAAATTGTAGACTATCTTATATTATTATTTAGAAACAATATCATATTTCTATATATAGCTTAAGTAGTATACATAGATAATAAATTATTAGCATTCCTGTATTTTTCTTATTAACTTATACATAAATAACAAAGGGGTTAAACAGAGTTATCATCGTTTTTAACAGAACACAATTTCTTTCTACAGTCAGGGTTTTCTTTTTACATCTAGGGTTTTCCTATAGTTAATTACAGAGAAGCCCTAAATAAAAAATATAACTTGCCAACAAACAACAAAGCCAGATTTGAGATGCCATGGTTTTCAGTTGAGGAATCAAAACCCGTAAAAGTGAAAATACTCATGAATAATAATAACTATTTAGTATCAAATTCATATAGTCGAAAGGCTTATCGATTTTCAAATGATTTAGGAATAAACACTTACAACTAATGCAGTGGTAGATTCGATCTAACCACAAATCCAAACAAACTATGTATAAATTATAATATGGTATGTACAGTATTAAAGAAAAGAACAAACTCCATATAATTTACTATCTAAGAATTTTAACACAGGTCAAGGTTTCAAGGCCTGTAAGGCTAATTTTCCAGGAATTTTATTTAATAACTGAAGCCTACAACAAAAGCACTCTAAGATCAAACAACAAATAAATGCCGTAACCATTTAAAAAAACAATCATGGAATCTTTTTAACAAAACAATGGATGCAGTAGTCATAAAAAAGAAAACACAATAATAAACAATATATAGAGTAGTAATAATAAAAAATATGCAGAGTGGTATAGAGAGCTTTGAAGGATTTAAACAAAATAGAAGCAAAAATAGCAGTGATTGTATTTCTTTAAACTCTACTAATCTTTTCCAGTAAGAGCTTCAATATTTACAAAACGACCATAATACAACGTCCCACACAGTCTCCATGGTCCATAAACAAAAGGGGATTTTAAAAAAATATTATATATATTTAAATCCTATCATAACCCGAAGGCATATAAAACAAGATTTATCTCTTCCATTAATGTTGTAGAGACAAAACACAAGATTTTTTACCATCAAACAGAAGGGGCTTGTACAAATCCTTGAATCTCTGAAACGAAGCCAAACCAAAAGAAAAGCTATGTTCCAGCTTGTCATTAACAATTACACCTTAGACCATCAAGGACCATAGGGTTTCAAGGAATTTAGGTCTTACCAAGATCCTTCGATGCAAAGAACCCTTGACCCGAGCTCTTTCATTCAAGCCAAGTGACCATCGAAACCTCCTTCCAGTCAAACAATGGACAGAGGTTAAACATTTGCATTTTGACATTATAAAAGAAATTGCATCAAACTAAAAACAAATAATAAGAAGAAGCAGCTTACCATTAGCTTTGACCTCTTTGTGAAGAAACCTATGGCAGGTCGAGACCGTGACTCTATAAGATCTGGTAACCACTTCCTTGGGCAAGAGAAACAAAGGCGGTGTAATGGTGGAGTCATTCTCATTACTATTTGAGAGGTCAATGTTACCAATAAAGGGGATCTGCTCTTGAAACAAGTTTTCTTGAGAATTTCCCTTTGTTTAGGTGATTTTTACCTTTCAAATATGATGATGCATGCTTGATATTGTTCTTAGAAGGTTTTAATTCAGTCCTAGAGGTAAAAACCGGCCTGAATCCACCCTTTATTTTGTATTTTTCAAGAAAATTGGGTCCACATCTGCCTTTTCCCTTCTTTGGCTTGTTGGCGCCTTTACACAGAGTAGAAAGAGCGACAACATCCTCTAGCACCCTTACACAGACTAGACAAAGTGCCAACAGTACTATGTTCATCCCTAGCAAAGGCGCGCCAACCAGGATGTGAATCCGAGTCACTGCTCTTGGTTTTTTTTATGTTTAGATCTGTATTTTTGGGTCATTTTTGTTGATTTTTGTTGTTATAGTTGTCTTAGGAATCTTCTAAGATAGGTTTTAGACAGTACTTACCTCTTTTTTATCAAGCTTTAAGGTATTTCTTTCAAGAATTTTGAAATTTTGTATGCATATGGTTGAAATTTGAAAAAGGCTTGATTTTTTATTTTTGATGGTCAGATCTATAATTTTTGTTCATTCTGATTGATTTTTGTTGTTGTAGATATCTTAGGAATCTTCTAACAGAGGCTTTATACAACATTTGTGTCATGCTCCCATATTTTTGGACATAAAATTGTTGACCATGCACAACACATTGGGGGGTCAAAGATGCATTAATTACCCCACCTAGGGATTTTGTCCAGATATTATTTATGAGGCATTAGTTATTTAGCCTAGGAGAATGTTGCTAAATAATTAATATTAAGGCATGTATTTGATTTTAATTATTTACATTAATTAATTATTGTGCAAATTATATGTGGGATTAAGATTACCATGTCAGGCACAAGTGGCAAGCCAACTTGCTAAGGGAGGAGATAAAAAAAGAGAAAATTCTATGACAAAAGCAGTCAAAGAGGAAAAGGGAAAGTTCATAAAAGCAGCAGAAAAGCAACTAGAGACAAAAGCTGGAAATTTTTGCAAAGGGGGGCGTAGTTGCCTCTTGGAGAACTCAAAAAACCTGTAAGGACAAAACTAGGAAAGTTTTGGCATATGAGAGCATAGTTTCCTTAT
Organism: Pseudotsuga menziesii; assembly: GCA_001517045.1. Classification (NCBI taxonomy): domain Eukaryota; kingdom Viridiplantae; phylum Streptophyta; class Pinopsida; order Pinales; family Pinaceae; genus Pseudotsuga; species Pseudotsuga menziesii. The sequence continues at coordinate 422,956 of LPNX010360932.1, read as the reverse complement.
GGAGACTCGGTCTTAAAAGCCAGGAAAAACAGAAAGTTGTCAGAAACAAAAGCAAAAACTACTTGACTAAGGAGGACACAGTTACTAAATCATAGGGATGAATTGGACATGGAAACATTTCCACATGGTCCTACATGCCAAATTTCCCAAGGAGGCCGCCTATGTGGAGGGATTCTAGGTGGTTGGATTTCTCTCATGAGTCACCTTTGGCATCCACTTGCTAAACACGTAACCGAGGATTATATTAAAGGACAATTCAACCCCATTGACTCAATTTGGTAGATGATTTGATTGCTTGATTCTATGTGAGCACTATTTTCTGAATGATGCACCTCAGAGCTTTGAGAGATGAGCCCCAAACCTTTTCGTCCTAACTCCTTCCTTCCCATTCCCTTCTCTTTATAGGTATGGAGCGCATGATGTACATCTAGTGAAGTATTCTCAGCCATCTTTTGCAGCCTCCATCAAGTTCAGGTCAAGCACCATTGAAGCCCATGCTTCACCTATGCTCTCAGCCCTTCCCGGGTCATGTTTTGGGCCTCTTACTTATCATTTTGAGTCCTATGATGTAATGGTCACTGAATATTTTGTATTCTATGTATACCCACTGATAAATACTATTATTTATCTCTGTAAAATCGAAATATCAGTGTCCATTAAGTTTTCATGCTCATTTTTACATATATAAGCTTAACTAGTCATTGAAATGAGGGATTTGAACCCCCTACTGTAATAATAACTGAGTCTTGTCCATGGGAATGAGCTTGGATGGTATTATATGTTGTAATATGATGCATTAGTCTCTTTCAAATTAAATTACCAGGTCTGATACGTTTCTGTTACAAAATTCAAGCTTATTTGCACACCCTTGCTAGATTACTAGTTAATTTTGACTAGTTTAGTTGTTCTTTAATTCCAGAGAGTTATACTCAATAATTTTTTATTCTGTAAGTTTATTTATATCACTGAAATAAATACCTATCCATCCATTATTCCATATCATACATTCGTTGAATTTGTAGTGGGTTTTGGGATCCTCCATTGCGTAGGGTCTCACAAGGACAAAATTACCAACAAACCCCAAGTTATTCCCAAACTCCACAGAACCTTCCAGATCTGATACAGACTGTCCAAAAAAAATATATATTATCTAAAGGCTTGATAACCCTTCTGTATTTTCCCAAATCCCCTGGTTGAAAAGACTAAACTACTCTTCTTAGTTTCATGGTTGGATGGCTCAGAAGCGTGGGAGTAGGATTCTGCGATGCGGATTTTGAAACCTAAATGGCGCCCAATATAAATGTGTTAGGGAAGAGGAAAATAAATATATGAAATTTACCCTTGGTTGCTTCCCTTTCCTTCTACCCTTCCTGCAAGTTTCTCAAGAAAACACCTTTATTTTCCTGGACAGAAATTTCACTAAAGTGTTTTCAAGTTCATAGCTAAATTTTAATTAAAATTGTAGAAAGTTAATATTTTGACATGTATATCAAATCAAGGATATTACAATGGTATCAGAGAACTTTCCTCCACTCTTGTGTAAAGTGAGCTCTTAGGGAAGAAATTTTGCAGATCACCAATTCAAGTTGCAACCACGAGGTTTGTACCAGTAGTTGAAGATGATGATGTTGGCAATATGGCAATGTTCAAGTTGTCATTGATGGAAACTAGATAATGTGAGCAGAAAAACAAGCAGATGTATGGATGACAGAATAAAATATGGCCTTATGTTCATGTTTAAGGGGACTTCTGAAAATCTCAATGGATGCATGCCAATAGGGATGTGTTGATATTCATTAGAGGAAATTTCAACTCAAAATCAGCCTCTTAAAGGAAAAATCAATAAATTAATAAAATAATGCCATGCAGACATTTTTTAATATATTAATCTATTATTCCACTTTTATCAAAGCTACCCAGTATTATTGCACTTTTTTCAATGCTGCCCTAGATATATATTTTATATTAAAATCAATTAATGAGAACGCAGTTCGATGAAACTTTTCACCCAAATGTAATAATAGAAATCACATAAAATAATGAAAAAAATTTAATACATAATTTCAACTAAAAATTAATTATTTTGAGATCCATGTTTCACCCCAAAATAATGTTAGAAATCAGTTAAAATAAGGAAATAAATTCAATACATAATTTCATCTAAAAATTAGTTATTTTAAGGAACAAGATTGATAAATGTTTCACCCCAAAATAAAGATAGAAATCACATAAAATAATGAAAGAAATGTAATACTTAATTCCATATAAAAAGTAATTATTTAGAAAAATATATACAATAGTATACCTAACCCAAGAAAGACTATTAAATATTATTAAAAAAACATTATATAATACTACATCTACCTTCGAATTAAAAATCTTATATAATTTTACACAATCATATTACTAAAAAAAAACATGTCCAAATTTATATTTTATTACACCTATAATTTTATTTAAGAACATATACAATATTATATAATAATAATTTTAAAATTACAATTTTATTAATTCAATATTATTATTTAAATATATTTTATAGTTTTCATCTAAATTATTAAAATTGTTTATTAGCATTTTACCAAAACAATAAAAATATTGCACAATAATATTATTAAAATACAATATTTATTATATATAACCATATTATTAAAAAATATGTTTTAATATACACATAATCATTAACACATAGCCAAAATAAAAATATTATACAATAATAGTATAGCCTAAAACATAGAATTCACATAAATAAATTGAATGAGAAGATGGAAACTTTTTAGAAGCTTGAAATTTAGAATATGATCTTACCTATTCAAACTAATTTTCCTAAAACAATATTAAAATTGAGTATTCCATATTTAAAATTGAGTTTTAATTTGATATTAACACTAACAACTTTGAAAGCATCACCCCTTAAAAATTGTTTTAAATATAGTAATTCATGTTTTATCACATTGTACTGTTAAATGTATGTGGTAATATAAGGTTAAGGTCTCCTTTTCCACTACCCTATAACTATACTTGAAGGATCAATGTTATGATAATTCTTTTATCTTTATATTTTTATTCATATTTATTTAAATTATTTTTTAGTTAAAAATTATTATTTTTAGTATTAATGTTTATTCAATATTTATATTTTTATGAGCAAATTGATTGAAATCTTTTGGACACCATTCCTTAATTAGACCTCATTTAGAAGATGATATCTAAAACATAAATAAATTACTATATTAAAATTTACTAAACTACAACTCTAACGTAATAAGCTAATCCCGATTCTATGTTTGAATAGGTGGACCAATGCAAAGCCAAATTGCAGTTTCAATGAGATCTGACGACCCTCCTCTAAACCCTGGTTCATCAGCCATTATTGAAAAAAAATTGGCACTAAACCCTGGTTCTTTTGCCATTGTTGCCAAAAAATGCTGCGAATGTTATTAGAGTGAAAACACTGGAGCCAATGTTACTGGAGTGGCCAAGTCAGAAGAGCGAATCAGCCATTATTGATAGAAATATGGCCAAGTCAAACTCTTTGGGCCAAAAATCTCTCAAAAATTTCATGGGCTTGATTGGATATGTCAAAAAATTCGCGGGCTCGACAATTTTGGTTCCTTGGCCGTTGATGGCAAAAATTGGTGCATATGTGAAATGGAAACCCTGGGATTTCAAAAGTAAATGTCTAGTTTTGTTTGGGTTCAAATTATTCTATTTAAATTTCCATTTGATCCCATTTCATTCCATGAGTTCGTCCTATAGAAGCTGACAGTGAAGTGTAGGATATTCGATTCAATGCTCAGTTGGCCAGTTTCAACTCATAGGGGTTATTTTGAATGGCTTGATTGATAGCTTTCTCAAGACAGGCACGTTTCTTCTTATAGGTAAATCTTAACTTTTTTTGGATTCAAATTATTCTATTTAAACTTTAATTTGACCCCATTTCATTCGTTGCGTCTATCCTATAGAAGCTGATAGTGAAGTGTTGGATATTCGATTCAATGCTCAGTTGGGCAGTTTCAACTTAGAGGGGTTATTTTGAACAGCCTGATTGATAGCTTTCTCAAGACAGGGCATGTTTCTTTTTATACGTATGTTGGCTCTTCTTGTTTTTGCACTGTCAGACATGGTTGTTTGTGCTCAGATTTGCACTTTTAATGTTGTATGTAATCTCTTTAATACAGATTCACCCACATGTATGCTCAGATTTGGATAAAACAAAATTTTTATTGTTTTTCTTCACTTACTAATCACGTAGAATTGCTTCTTATTGTTGTTGGAATTTAAATTAAGGTTGCCACTACAAGGAATATGCTTATTGGATAATAGCACGACTGTTAGGATGCCTGCTACACTGAGACTACATAGCTTATTTCTGAGCTAATAAGTAAGCTTATTTCCTTAATTCAAAGTAACATGTATCACCTGAAACCTCGGCTTATCTCTCAGCTCATATCTATATTCACGCAAAACTATAGTGCCAGAGAATGTGAATTAATATTGTCTAAACAATTTATTAACTCTCTTATTAGAGAGGGGACTTGTTTTATCGATGATGGTTGTGTTATTGGCTAGAATCCATTTGTGTTGTTACGGGAGCGATGTATTTCTTTCATCAGAGTTCAATCTTAAGCTCTAACGTACTAGCTTCATCCTGTAAAGTAATAACTATTAGCTGTAGATAAATTAACTACTAGCCCTATAAGAACTACTAGCTTCAGTCCCACTTGCCAAGGAATCTGGATGATATAAGAAGAGACCTGATTAAAGATTAAAAAAAACCCAAGACAGAGCAACAGTGCATAGTAGAACTAAAGGATATCAAGCAAGATGCCTAGAACCAAGCACTTGTTCCTGTTGCCCCATCTAAACTCCATGTCTAAAACCCCATGTCTGCCACTCACCCCTGTTGAGAAGATTGTTCTCGTTTCCTAATTCGAATTAGAAAGAAAAGACACTGATGATTATTACAATATCTATATAGGTGCAAAGATGTAAAGGAAAGTTCCAAATCTTCTCTAGTTAAAATAATGAGTCAGTAAGATGTATCATGTGAAGTTCTACCCAGTTAAGCTTGAGTTAATAAACAAGCTACAGAAATATCAAACTAAACCAACACACTAGGTCACTACCAAATCTATCAAGGTTGAACAAGAGCAAATAGTAAACTAGAACTCAATTTGTAGCCTATGATGTAGTGGGGTCCTTCCCATCAACCCCTTTTTAATGTCCATTTGTAACTCCTGTAATGGGAGAGCTTCCCAAAAGCCCTTGATAACTCTTTACACGATTCCTTCCCCTTACAAACCAACCTTTCTTTCCACTCTCGTTTTTCAACAATCTCGGATGGATTTGTGTCTTTATTTAAAGAAGTTTCCTTTTTTGGCCAATTCCCATTGTCTATTGTTGGAGATTTTGAAATATCTACTGACAAAAATTTTGAATTCTCTGTTGGTGCAGACTAATGTGTGCTGCTACACTTTTCATCTTCCAATTTTTGTTCTTCTGGCAACTGATAGACAACTATCTCTTTATCAAACTTCAATACATAACCCTGGTTGCATCCTTCAAACAATATTTTGGGCCTATGGTATCTATGATGTAGTATGCCTCCTTTTCAACCTTGAGCACAAAAAAATGGCCATTCCAGCTGACAATATAAGACTATGGTTCACTATTATTAGCCTCCTCAATACTTGCATTAGTGATTTATTCCCAGATATTGTCAAAAGCATAGCCCCTTGTAGAAATTTGAAGTAATCTCCCATTCCTTCATCTTGAAAGAAGCCAAGAAAGGTCTTCCCAGGAGCTACAGAAAGAAGACGTACCTTTGCCTGTAATACTGTCTCCAGATCAAAGTGCTTGGCTGGGAACTTCTCTCTGTAAGCTTCTATGTCACAAAGATTCCTCCACTCCAAAGATCCATCTCGAATAAAAGTATCAAACTGAGATTTAACAGGCATGGAATTTATATTACCATGCAACCAATCAGCAATAACAGCCACTAAAGCAATACAAGTACTCTTCCCCTCAGCCTTTTCACTATGCTGATCAATTGAAGCAAAAAAGACTTGGGTTGACAACTTCATTTTCCCATCGCTACAAATAAAATATTTGGTTCCCAGCATCCAATGGTAAAGTTGTCATCACCAAAGTCCAAACATTCTGATTTTCCCTGTGCTACTCCATTTTCATTCTTATGCCATTACAAAACATATCCTCTGTTATTAATGATCATTCCTGGTATATTAGTTATATGCCTTACTTGCAACTACAGGTGAAAGCTACGAATCACAAACTAGACAGTTGGAATTTCATGTCTTCTAAAGTACTATCCCTAACAAAAAAATATGCCTTACTGGATAGAAGGGCACCTATGGAACTAAAATTACAAAAAACAAAGTAACCATACATAGCCACTGGACCTTTGAAATGTTAATTGAACCAATATATCCTTTAGTATATACAACTGGCCTAAGAGAAACCCTGCCTTGCAGAAACATGAAAAAATATATTGTTTGGTTATATTCCTACATGAAACATTGTTAATAGAGATCATATGAAAATGTAGGGATCCTCCATGGGTGCATAGAATTTAGATTCATAATTTGAAGTGATTTAAGCCTGGATATGCAGTATGACCTTTGTAAAGACTTCACAATGGCAATCTCTCAATGGCATGAGAAATGCATATGACATTGAGATATTCCTTAGAAATTAATAATTAGACTAAAATAGGCATCTCCCACACAATAAATTTAAAAGAGTACACATAAAAAGCCCAAAATTTACTCTTGTATTCTCTCATCTGCCACAATAATGCTAGTTGCAAATCGATAGTATGTTGCCTATTATAGCTTCGAAATGATTACAAAGAAAATACTCTTATATTCGTGCAATAAACTCCTAGAAAGACACTGTGGACTCCACATGTATCTAGTCTAGTGAGAGAGGTCAGTTGGCTATTATAGCTTCAAAATGATTACAAAGCAACCACCCTTAAAATCTTGCAGTAAACTTCTATAAAAAAGAGCGGACAATAAATTTAACATACCTAACCTATTTAGTACAAGGATCTTTAACATTATTAACATTCCGAGGAAACAAAGTTTATTGATAGTGAATGTCAACTATTAAGATGTATCATTGGTCTACATCAGACAATATTTACAGACATCTTAGAAAAAAATTATTTAGGATAGAAAGGAAGGGAATAGACTTCTCTGAATGGGGCATGCCCTACCTGTCCTAGAGTATTACTAGTAGAAAAAAAGAAGCAAACATTCTATAGTCAAGAAGAATCCTTTCAAAGGAAGAAAACCAGATTGATGGGCTCTCTTGTTTTTGCATCAATGACATTGATCTAAAGGATAGGTGGATGCACAGAATTCACTGTGTTTCATCTATTCGGTTGTTTTATAAGCTGTGATTTTTTGCTTGGTTGGTTATCTACCAGGTCTAAAGCATGATTGGAAAAGAGTGGGATTTCCGATAGACTCTATCCTGTTTGTCTCCATCTTGAAATGGTGAAGCATATTTTTTGGAGTACCATTTTTCTAGGAGCTATTAAGCATTATTCATTCGGGACTATTTCCTAGTTCTCTTTGATTGTTGGGTTTATTAGTGAGCGACATTGTCGGGTGATTGCATCTATCTAGTTTGCTCCTCTTTCATTGGGATTTGGTAGTGCTTGAGAATTTCTACTTTTTTCATCCTCCATAAGTTTGTTTTGAGTTTGAGGGTAGCTCTCTATCCACATTTTGTGCTATGTGGCGTGATGAGGTTTGCCATCAGTAATAGGACAAGGGTGCTTTGCTGATAAATGATGAAGAAGTCCTTGACTCTGTAGCATATTTACACTATTTCATCATTAGTTTCTCTTTGGAAAAGGATATAAAGTCCATTCTATATACCCTTCCACTTTTGCTTTGATTCCTTTAAATTTTAAACATATTTTGCTAAAAAAAACCACAGATATTCAATCAATGAAAATAGGACTTCAGTTTTAATTTGCATTTCTGCAATGAGAATACTTAATTGGGTAGAGAAAAAAATTTAAAAGTGATTAGGAATGTCAAGAAAAGATGTCTCTCCATTGCACTTCTTTCTGTAACAAGAGTTAGATTAAAACTCTTCACATCAGGAAATCATTACAAATAAAGATACTTACAATGTCTCATGCTGAAAATGACCAATAAATAACAGGATCATTCCTCAATATGTTCATGCATTATCAAAATGTTATAACCTGAGAAAGCATACAATAGTAGTTAGAACAACTTAGAAGAATTAAAATGGTATCTCTCCAGTTTCTTTTATAGAGAAACTTCTGAGATCAAACCAAGAAAGAAGCAAACAATATCAAACACAAATTTGAATATAGCATACAAGAGCTAACCTTTTCCAGTCACGGATCTCTGTACAGTTGTGCCCTTCATGAGCTTTGAAGACCATTTCAATAGAACTATACCCCAGTTTTATTCAATTGAAAATAGTTCAACAAGGCAAGTGTTTTGACCAAAGCCCTAATAATCTTTTCATAGATATACTGCTGAGATTAAACTAGGGAAGTAGGAAATTTCCAAATAATATCAATAGCTTTGTACTCAGTTTTAGGATTGAACAATAGTTCAATAGTGCTAGTGTTTTGACCAAATCCCTAATAATATTTTGGCTTGCATAAAATACATTTTTACAAGATGAAAACACCAGATATTAGGACAGAGAAATCAGACTTTTCAACTTGTCAATGTGCTCATCGATAGTAATATGCAATTGAAGACGGAGACTGCTCAACAAATTGTCACGTTCCCAAGTTAAGTGACTTTGACTCTAAGCATAAAAGGCCTCTAACACATAATGATATGCCAGTAACTCCCTGTCATGTGTTTCTAGCCTTTCTTCTGCCACCGCATTCAAAGGATTATTTGTACGATTCTTGTTGTCAATCTCAGTTCTATAAGAACCAAGTGCTACACTCCTGGTACAGATTTCAGCAGGAGTTTCAATGTATTTTAAGATTCCTATTTGAATCTGATCCATGGCTTTTTGTGGCTCTGTATGTTTAAATATTTTGAAATTGTTACCTGGTGCATCTTGAATGCCTCCATATGTTTGGTCCTTTCTGAGGTCATGAACATAAACTCTTTTGACTCCTTTCGAAAGAGGAGAAAGTGAATTCCTTCTCTGATTTTGTTCCACATTATTACTTTCCTTCTGAGATAGGGCTACAACATTCTTTAACATCGCATTTCCATGTAATAGGTAACATAGAGAAATTTATCTGAAAATGCCAACCATCTTCACCTTCTTATATTGTACTCATTGGTTTTTAATGTATGTTGTATATAGATGCAAACATAGAATCTTAGCTAGAATTACAATATTCTACAAGATGCCTGATATCTTTGAGGTATGCCTCAATTTCTAAAAAATTGTCTTTTCCTTAGAAGATTTTTCAAACCATTCTTTTTGTAAGTTGATTTTTTATTTTTGAGATTTTGTAGTATGTTTTGATTTTCATAATCTTGGTTGTGTGTAGGACTCTCAAACAGATACAAATGGTGTAAGAAAAAATCACCATGTTAGCCACATAAATTTAAGTCCAGATATGGCTCCGATCCATTCAACAAATCAAAAAGTGGTTTCTGGAATTGACTACAGTCCAATAAGGGAATCCGGAGCTAAAAATTTGGATCTTTGGGTAGAAGGAGAACTCTATCCAATTGACCCTATGTCCAAGTCTCATCCTGATTTCAAAACAATCACAAGACTATGCCGATTTGTATGCCATGGAGAGAGTGGTATTCTAGGATACTGTAGAAAATTCATGATCTCAATATCCAGTTATATCAACTCCATCACTCAAATATGGTTTAGTATCATGAAAACATGATATTGAACCAAATTTTAATAGAAATGTTGAATAAACGACACATGGATGAACTATCCATCTCAGCAAAAGAAATTGAGAAGTTGAAAACTGATATTTGTCATCTAAAAAAGAGACTCTCTACAATGAAGGACACTCCAATGGGGTTGAGGAGCAGATCAAAAAAATTGAAACTGATATCATGTTTGATTAAGTCGGGAGGTGGCTTTAGAAAAAGAGTGATGGGGGTGAAGCTCATATTAGATCAAAGTTGTCTTGGTCTTGTGTATGTGTGCAAAAATGTGTTTAAGAAAAGTGACATTAAAGCAATGCTCAAACAGCCAGAATTTGATGCTTTGAGAAAAGAAGTAGTTAACCAATTTATTGCAAAATTAACAATTGATGTAAAGGATGTTCAAGGAGTTTGTGATGAAAGAGGGATCAACGGGGAAGCATATGCAAGTCTTTTTGAAGTTCTAAGGGAGGGAATGTTGATTGTTGGCATTAAGAATATTTTTGTTCCTCGCCCTTTTCATGTGAGGAAACAACGTGCATTACAAAACACAAAAATTGTTGATTCATTGGGAGATGCATATCAGTTAGAAGCAGTGCATAAAGTTGCAAGTAAAAGTAAAAAGAAAGCATCAAGTGAAATTTTTCCATTAATTAGAAAAAATAACTTGTGGTATGACATAGAACGGGTATTACAGCTGATGGTGAGGTCCTACGACATCTCTATTGAGGAGGCATGTGGGAAATTGATTGTTGTCCTAAAATTGGATGAAATGGAGTTAGTCAACATGGAAAAATATGAAAGAGTTTCCATAACGTTAATGAATCGTGCATTAGATCCAAACCTTGATAAGGAAAGTGATAAATATTTTCAAGTTCAATCTGAAGATCACCTTTTTTGGTTGGGAATTTTTCCTGTCAACAAGGAGTCCCATGATTCCTTGAAATTTGTTTTCAGCAAAACATATTTACCATCAATTATATCTTCACAGACTGCAAAGGAAAAATTATATGTAGAAGGATATGATTCACATTTTGTGGAATGGCACCTTGCAGTTGATTTAAAAACTTTCAAGTGTATGTACAACATTTATCATGGTGCAAATGCAATGCACAGTTGCTTATATTGCATGCAGAAAAAACAAAAAGATCGAAGTTGGAAAGGTGGTATTTTGCTCTGTCCTCAAAACCTTCCTCTCGACCGTGATCAGCTTGATCCAAATCTAGATGCAGTGCTTCCTATACCATTGATTAGGGTGCACATGTGCACTTTGCATGCATTTGTTAGAATTGTTGATAAGATGGTGTATTTATCTATATTGTTTGCATGGAACAAATCCCCACAAACTGAAAGTAAAAAGTCAATTGAGGCAATTGAACATGTTCTTTCAAAATCAGTTTTGCATGGTGGAAATGTTAAAATTGAAAAAGATATTAAGAGGTCAGGTACACAAGGTAATCTTCCATCAAAGCCATCAATGTCAGGTGTCAAAGCACGTCGTTTTCTTGAAAAGAAATGTGGACATGGATGTTGGGGATTGTATGAAGAATTAATTGATGCAGAGGATGATCACACTAGTGGAGGGCATGAATCAGCTAGAAAGAAGAAATGTGCTTGGAAGTCACTTTCATCTTTTTTTTCTATTGATGGATAAAGAAAAATTCATGGAAGGTGATGCAATAGCTTTTCAAGAAGCTATTAGAGACTTCATAAGAGCAATGAAGGAATCTTGGGGAGACAACCATATGACACATTATATGGTATGCATATAAAATTTTGTCCCACTAGTACTTTCCTTTGTACTTTTCTTTACATATTTTTATTGTAAATTAACTTCATTTGGTGCATTTGTTTGGTATTATAAGATAGATTGATGTATGTTTGCAGCATCAATTATTTGCACAGATTGATGTATGTTTGCAGCATCAATTATTTGCACATGGACCATGGTTTACAGGAAAATATGGAAGCTTGGCCATTTGGGGTACACAGGGCATGGAGAAATCACATAAGCTATCTCATACTATTTACCATAGATGTACACAGAAAGGAGGGGGTTCCAATCATTCAAATGTTCTTTGTGGCAAATGGGTCAAGCATTTTACAGGCATAAAATGGATGTATTTAAGAAGAAAAAACACCTTCCAAAAACAATTGAGCTTCGTAGAGTGATAAGACAAGCAAATCTAAGTAGAAAACGTAAGATATCTGGTGCTTTTAAAGGTGGAGTTGGGACAAGTTCAAGGTATGCAATCTGTATGTTTACTTTTCTACCTTCTTAATTTAATAATTTATTATTTTAAAGGCTCATTATCATTTTATTTTGTAGATGCTACCCTGTATCAACGGGACCTTCCACAAGCCATTCAAGTTGCCTATAAGTGTATTCTCCTCCAAATAATTAAGTTGTAATATTTATCAACTTCGCGAAGCTTATATTTTGTGTTAAATAATTACTTAAGGATAGATAGAAAAGATTTTTTTGATATCAAAACTAACCCAACTCTTCTACATTTCAACAGGTACAACATGGAGATTTAACTATAGTAGTCCAAAAATCCATCTTCCGGATTATTCAGGATTCATTAAGTTCGAAAAGGACCTCTATAGAAGTTGTTTATTCTCTAATTTGCATAGTTTTGGCCCGGTGTTCAATTGAATGAGTTTATGTAATTCTAATGTCGCATTTTATGACTATAATCAAATATGATATTGCATGAAAATAGTGTGGTGTTTATGTGAATTTCGATACTTCTTCTCTTATTGGTGGAACTGCCAAATCATTTTATTTGTAGTATGTAATCAGGATTGGATTACTTGTATTTTCAATCTTCATGTGGTTGTGAATTAAAGGATTCAGAATTTCTTTCCCAAATTATTTTGGGTTCAAGGAAAGGAACATGACAAAAGAAAACACTACATTGTATACCTACCTCATGTGTATCATATGCAACTTATGAGAATTGTGTAAGGCATGTTTACTGATGACAGAAAGTTGGTCTCAGAAACTTGGTGGAACATTGGAATATAAGAAGTCTCTTGTAATGTACATTGCTCCAATTATAATAGTTTACACATGAAGAGGCTAAATACAAAGAATGTGACTTAAATCTCCACTATGGCTTTTTCTCTTGTCACATACTATTTATATGAGTTGTTATAATGTTTCATGTTATGAAGTGCACATGTTGTAAGCATTAGCATTCATCAAATGATTGATATAAGCTCCTAGGTGATGGTTTTTTAAGAAAATATATTATTTCAAATTCTTGCAGCTTCCATTTGGACACATCCCTCCCAGTGCCACATTTATTTTCATGATGAAGGTACCCCAATTCTTGCTTCTACAGTTTGTATTGAAAGAAGGATTTCTTTATGAAACTCTAGTTTAAAAATCATAGCATAGGCCTGAAGCTTCCCAATCATGTCTGCCACTCACCCTTGTTGAGAAGACTATTCTCGTTGCCTAATTCAAATTAGAAAGAAAAGACACTGCTGATTATTACAATATCAATACAAGTACAAAGATGTAAGGGAAAGTCCCAAATCTTCTCTAGTTAAAAGAATGAGTCAGTATGATGTATCATGGGCAGTTCTACCCAGTTAAGCTTGAGTTAATACACAAGCTACAGAAATATCAAACTAAACCAACACACTAATTCATGACATTTTGGGATCATGTTCAGTCATGATTTTTTATAGTTGGTTTCCCATTGTTTTAACTCTAACTTCTCCCTCAGAAAAACACACCAACTTTAGACCATTTTTGGCATGATGAATAAACAATTTGGAGCACTACCTTTAGAGCTACTCAAGTTGTCATTCACTGTACTAATTTTTACAATGTTATACTATTTTTTACAATGTTATCTTCCATAGGAGCACTTCCATTTATTGCTAACAATAGTGCACTTGTTAACTGAATTCGGTGACTTTCCAAGTGAAGGTAGAGTATTGATTATGCTCTAAAAACACATGACTTCATCCACATGATTCTTACTCTTAAATTTACCCATGAAGAATGCTAAACTTGGACAGGGTCATCATCTAGATTTACGCCTAAGTTTGGAACCAATGGCTCTAGATTGATCCAACGGTAGAGTGTCTTATGTCAAGGATCAATGAAGATAAAACAATTGGTGATTTATGATCCCTTTACTAATGAGTTCAATTGTAGTCTCTTTAAAATGCAAACTTTCCAAGTTCTCTACTTCTAAAACCAACTTGTCTAAGCTCACATTTTCCACATAAAATTTTAAGTCCCTTATGTCTTGTTTGTTCAAAAAATGGAGAGCTTGTGTTCTACGTCCATACTGAGCATAGCCAAAGATCAGTGTTGTCCATGAGATCACATATTGTTAGGGATTTCTTTAAAAAAAACATTGTAGGGTTCGTCAATGCTTCCACACTTGGAATACACGCCAATGAGAGTAATTCCCACATCTACCCATGGCTTAAATTCAATTTTAATGGAGTAGATGTGGAGCTGCTTGCCCTGGTCTAGAATTGCTATACTAACATATACACTAATAATATAGACTTGATGGAGGAGTCTTGAAGTTTCCCCACCTAACCCATTTTGTTCATATATACTTGTTGTTTGTGGGTGGTATTTACCTTGAACTGTATTACTAACTTCAGTTCAGCTCAGTCTAGGCTCTTACTTCCTTGATTTTCACCATATTTCTTGTTTGTGTTGCGTGTACCCTGAAATGGATCAAAACGGTGAGTTGGTGGTGTCAAAAATAGATTGGAACCCTAAGGCTTAGATATGAGGAAAATAAAAACTCTAAGAATCAGAATGAGAAAAATAAGAACTCTGAGCGGACTTTAACACTCAAATTGGGATTTTGTGTATGCTTATTTGATAATACATAACCATGAACAACCTTCACACACTCAGATTCGAACTTTGTTTATGCTGATATGATAATATGGAACCCTAAACATCCTTCACAAACTCAGATTGGAACTTTGTGTATGTTGATATGTAACCTTGAGTGGCTTTCACAACCTGATTAGATCTACCGAAGATAGGAGAGAGAGAAGATACTAACATGAAACCCCCTAAAATTGATTTTTGGATTAGAGATGAAGATTCCTATGACATTTGAAATAATTCATGGCTCAAATGATCTTAATTTTGGTCCATTATCATAACCTTCTAAATTTATGGTAGTATCTACATAGATGTATTTGATGTATTATAATTGAATCTGCATCAATTTATGGAGATGAATTTGATCAATTCTGATTGAATGTGTGTGCTTGCATGTGGGTGCAGATGTGTCGACATGGAAGATAGTGTGGGGTGTTAGCACATGTGAACCCATACACGTATGCAGGTGTATGCATGTACATATGTGAGTGCATGTCAATGCATCGGTGTGCATAGGTGTGTGTGCCTGAAGGGTGTGGGTGAGCATGCATGTGTGGCAATGCATGTTTAACTATTGCATGCATATTATCAACATTACAAGCCATAAGATATAATCACCTTGGGTGATGTATAAAGTTGATTCTATTGGTGGGAATGGTCTGATCATAGTGGAGGACCATGGTAACTTAGTTGAATGAAAAAAGGGTACCTGGCAAATTACATGATTATGTATATATGATTAACTAGGCTATAACTAACTACTAGTATTATCATGTTGATTACCATCACTGCCACAGGATACAACAATGTCAATGCAGCTAGATTGAGAGGCAACCTATGCTTATAAGCATATCACATAACCATAGAATTCTTAACCTGGGCAACATGGACTTTATGGCACCAAGTATAAGCATCTTGTGGATGTAGCTATAAAGAACAAGGATGGAGGTACTTGTCAACTATCTACTCTATACAGGGATGCTATTCATTGTGTTATCTATCATTAGAGGAAACTCATTAGAGTTTTGTTTAGCCATATAGTTGTATACAATTATGTGTTGGCCTTGGTACTACCAATATCCTTAGTTGCTTGATTGGTCAGTCAAGCATAGACCCTTCTTCTTGTGCTTGCTTTTCAGGTTAGGAGTACAACTCCGTAACAATTAGGCATGGTTGAATAACCAACTTCTCCACTTCTAAAAGAGAATAAGCTTCAGATGATAGGAACAAAATCTACTTCAATTGCTCATAAATTCTTGGACATTCAAGGATTAAAAGAGGTCCCACGCCCATAATTTCTTTATCAAAATGCATCCTTGTGCAAGTCTCGAAGAATTTACATTGCTAGATTAGGGTCAATAGATCTCATCACCATTGATAACTGTATAATACAGCCTAGCCTTTGCTACTTTTGTGCCTTGGGCATGGTCATTTTGATATGCATTGGCCTCTTGTTTGTTCCATTCATCACATCCATGAACATGCAACATCATACTGGATGCTTTAACTCATATGTAAACATTATGAGTTATTTTGTCACTCTTTAATGCTGAGTTGACCCTTCTAATCCCAGAAAGGGTTACTCGCTTAGGTAATAAAATGTATGCTCTTCCACTATTTTATAGTTGTCATGATGAATAGGTGCAACTTGATATCAAGGATCACAAATACAATCATAAGGACACCGTATGTGGCTCCTGATCATTATTGAATATGATAACTGCATTAAAAGATTACTCGGAATGGGCATCTAATTAGTGTTATTTTCTTGGTTAAACAACTTAAAAGTACACAAATTGGTTACGAATAATGAAAAGTTTAGAGCTGAATTAAAAATGTAGTAGTTCCCAATAGTCATGACTCGTTCTAAAGTATATTTACTTCTATGTGAGTAACTTTCACTCTCCCTCCTTTCCCAAGAAACCGTAATATTTACACCAACAAATAAACTAGGAATGAAGGAAATGGTAAAAGGATACTCCAACTATCCTCCATATAAGCATATAAGAAATAGGTTTGGTGTCACCTCTATATGTTATGTTCACAATGCTCTGAAAAAGGGCGTATGCCGTCAAATACTCTAAGCATAGCTTGTCATGATGCAAAGGCTTTACTTTCCACAAACACCTTGTTACAAGCATACAGGATGCTCAAATGATGAGAGAACAAGCCGCATTTTCTACCAGAAGGAGGTATGAAAACCTGCTCCATAATCTGACCCGACATGGTGCTGAAACAAGGGTTTTGTTTTCTAACAAACATTGATCCCAATGATAGCTTGATTATTTTTCATGAAATTATTTTACAAGTTGTTCTACACTTGATCCAGTAAATAAGTTTGGTCCGGTTCCAAGAGAGAGTGAACAGCCAAGCCATGATCATATTAGTAACAATCCGGAAGTTGAGGTCAAGGAGAGACAATTTTCCTCAAAAGTTCTCATTTTGGATAATTTAGAAAAGGATGTATCCCATTCTGATGTGAAAAAGGTCATGTCTGTTTTGACTTCTAGTAGTATTAAAGTTTATATTGTCCCATGCCTGAATTTTGAGAAGTTTACAAGTGGGGTTGTATTGTTCCATGATCGTCCAAGTTTGATGAAGGCATGTGCTCATTTGCAAGATGACAGTGTTTTTTTTATTGTGTCTTCAAATGGAAGGCCCTGGGTTGTGCTTGCTATTGAGGATGGGCTATGTGAAGGCAATTTTGGACGTTTTACTGTAAATTCCAAGGTTAATCAGTCCACGCACCATTTGGTAGCATTAACAAACAGAGTAAATGAAACTGATCCAACATTGCAAAGCCCAGGCTGTTTTAATGCAGAAATTGAAGTTAGTACACCTAATAAGGAAGAGTATTTTGAGATTTGTCATCTCCATGCACTGGGATAGCAGTTTGATGATGGTCATGGTCGTGGCTCCATTCAAGTTCTCACTTGACAATCAGAAGAGACTCAGCAGCTGTTGGATTATCAAATCAACGGTTGTGATTTTTTTTGTTTGGGATTTAGTCCCACATTGACAGTGAAATGAGGATCTTATGGGTTTATATGTGCCAACCTCTCTCACTCTTATCGACGTGGAGAGGAAAGGTATGGTGGGGGCACCGGGTGTTTGGACTCCATGAGAAGCTCACCAGCCAGGAGCCTAAGATGACCTGTCAAGCCCCCTACCTTTTGGTACACGTTGCAAACAATGAATGGCAGGATGTGGCAGACTGTTGATGACTTGGCAGAAGGTACACATGGAAAACAATGAATGGAAAGATGTGGCATACTGTTGATGACTTGGCAGGACGTGGCAAATGTACACGTGGCAAACAATGAGTGCATGTGATGAATGTATTTTCTTTTTCTTGAATAATCTTTTTTTTTGAAAAAATAAATACCCATGTCCTAACTTATAATAGGCAGGACGTGGCCAATGTACACATGGCAAACAATGAGTAGACATGGCAAACAATGAGTGCATGTGACGAATGTATTTTCTTTTTCTTGAATAATCTTTTTTTTTGAAAAAATAAATAACCATGTCCTAACTTATAATAGGAAAACACATAGCATTATCAATGCATAGGTGTGTGTACCTTCTGCCAAGTCATCAACAGTCTGCCACATCTTGCCATTCATTGTTTACCACGTGTACCAAAAGCTAGGGGGCCTGACAGGTCGTCCTAGGCTTCGAGACGGTGAGCTTCTCATGGAGTCCAAACACCCAAAGCCCCCACCATACCTTTTCTCTCCATGTCAATAAGAGTGAGAGAGGTTGGCACATATAAACCCATAATATCCTCATTTCACTATCAATGTGGGACTAAATCCCAAACAAAACAAATCACAACCATTGATTTGATATTCCAATGGCTGCTAAGTCTCTTGTGATTGTCAAGTGAGAACTTG
Source organism: Pseudotsuga menziesii (assembly GCA_001517045.1). Classification (NCBI taxonomy): domain Eukaryota; kingdom Viridiplantae; phylum Streptophyta; class Pinopsida; order Pinales; family Pinaceae; genus Pseudotsuga; species Pseudotsuga menziesii. The sequence continues at coordinate 404,300 of LPNX010360932.1, read as the reverse complement.
AATGGAGCCACAACCAAGACCATCATCAAACTGCTCTCCCAGTGCATGGAGATGACAAATCTCAAAATACTCTTCCTTATTAGGTGTACTAACTTCAATTTCTGCATTAAAACATCCTGGTGTTTGCAATGTTGGATCAATTTCATTTACTCTGTTTGTTGATGCTACCAAATGGTGCGTGGACTGATTAACCTTGGAATTTACAGTAAAATCTCCAAAATTGGCTTCACATAGTCTATCCTCAATATTAAGCACAACCCAGGGCCTTCCATTTCAAGACACAACAAAAAAAAAACTATCGTCTTGCAAATGAGCATACGCCTTCATCAAACTTGGACGATCATGGAACAATATAACCCCACCTGTAAACTTCTCAAAATTCAAGCATGGGACAATATAAACTTGAAAAATACTAGAAGTCAAAACAGACATGACCTTTATCACATCAGAACGGGATACATCCTTTTTTAAATTATCCAAAATGAGAACTTCTAAGGAAGAAAACTGTCTCTCCTTGACCTCAACTTCCAGATCGTTAATAATATGATCATGGCTTGGTTGTTCACTCTCTCTTGGAACTAGACCAAACTTATTTACTGGATCAACACTTACAGGTAAGAATTCCCGTAAATGAGCATGATTACTACGTTGCATACTGATATCCTTACTTCCATAATCAGTTTCATTGTCTCTGTCAGATGAAATAACCACTGCTTTAGACAGCACTTGTGATGACTTTATGTGTTTGGATGCATTTTCATCAATATGCTCCTTCACAGATTGTGTTTACTAGATTTTCATACTTAGTCATTTTCTTGTTTTTTCCAAATTGCAATATTTTTCCAAAACTTCTATAATGACTTCTTAATGGCTCTAGAACATCATCAAGTGTATTTCAAGCTTCATCACACATGTCACAACCTCATATAACACATAATTTATCCACAAATAGATATCTTGTTTATCTTCTCCTCTTTGAAGTAACTGGGTCTCCATTCACAATCTATTCCAACGATATTTAGAAAAATGGCATAGAAGCTTCAACCAAACCAGCAATTGTTTCAACCCAAATAACATTTTATTCTGAAACAAAGTCTTGCAATCGCAAATACTAAATCATAGGGTGAACTCCATCAACTGAACAGAATGGGATGTATGCTATGTCATGGCGAGAACAAAGATCAGTTGCCTTTTCTTATGCCAAATCAACCAGGCATTCAACAAGTTTGCAATATTTAATAGAAATTGATTCTGCAATGTCCCGTCATCCTTTCTCTACCAGCTTCCTCAATGTACTTTTTCTATATTGATGATATGCATTAGGAAATTCCAAATGCAAGTCATATTTTTCAAAAATGTTATAGGCCCTCTTGAACAAAGTCATCTCCATACACTGCTACACTAGAGAGCAGATCATAGCCTTCCACATGTACACTGCCCATTCTTCTGCTGCTTCAAATTGATCATCACAAATCATAGAAACTAGGAAGTCATGGGGGCTAGAATGTTGAAGAGAAAATTGCTTTAACAGAGCCACAACACTAGTATACAGACGTGATTTAATCAATCTTAAAATGAGTAGTTCCACACATTTCTTTACTTTTTGAATTTTCTCAGCCTCATCTAACACAGGCATCTACACACTTTTCCCAAGATCCCTCAATTATTTTATTTCTATATCACCTCTATTGCTTCAAGAACTTTCACCCTTTCCACCTGATTTTGATATTCTTCCACTCTTGGATCCCGATCACTTGGATTTTGACTTCTTTTCTCTTCCATCGCCATAATACCATCATCACTGGCTCATATTCAACACATCTGAAATGTATTCCTATATGCCTATTTGTTCAATGTTGTTGATTCCATTATGTCTTGGTTAGTCCTCTGTCATTACTGAACTTTGCTTGACATCAATGGCAACTATAGCCAGCCTATATTGCCATATTTTCCAACAAAAACAATATCTTTGGGATACTCTAACCATGCAAACCTCTTCTACAAGCTCAAAGATTTCTACTATGGACCAAAATCCCAAGTGTTTCATATGCTCCTTCCAAGATTTTCTAAAACTTAGACATAAAAATAACAAGTGAGAAAAACATCAAGGAATGACATGAATACATCATCACTCATAAAATATGTAAATGTAGTCGAATTTTAACATAAGCTTAATGGCAATGAACCAATCATGTAATCCTCACTTTCTTCCATGAAATATTTCTTCCAAATACAAACTTTATGTATTTGGACTGCAAATCCACTTATGTATCCTCATATTAGCCAATCAAATCATCAATCCTAGGCAAAGGATACTTCTATCTTTTTTTGGAGTAACATAAAAGAAACAAAGCAGATGCAGACAGTTTCATTGCTCCATGTTCCATGAGTTCTTTTTCTTGCTTCTTAAATTCCTCAATCTCCAATAGACAGTTCTTGTACATTAGAATGTTGCTAATTGAGACATAAGTTCAGTCACATACAATAATATCACTTTCTTGAGGAATCCTTTCAACTATAGGAAAACTTCCTTGTAGGAAATTTAAATTGTGCAATTGTTTCTTCTTTGGACTGTTTTATCTTTTCACCCATATTACTTTTTTTTACACATCACACAGTTATTTTGTCATTGGCCTGAAAACTATCAAGATAAACCATTGGCCATCAAAAACTCAAAACTGCTTTATCTACTTCCTCCCTACTTGTAATTTACACATGTTCAAGAAAAGAATACTTGAAAACTTCCTCTCTGCAGTAGAATACCTCCTTATATGGCTTACAATGTACACAATATATGATTCAATCACCCAGGAGGTCATTGATGTGTGGTGATTCTTGACATGAGAACTGGGAAGTGTAACATAGTTTTTGTCTATGTGAAGTTCATTTTTCTTTGACCAAACATTTATATCATCTCACTCCATAACAACATATGCCCAAAAGATGCTTGTAAACTTAGGTGTAGCTACAGTATAAAGGGTGATTCCAAAGGTTGCACACTCAATTATGGGGACCACTACTACTTTTTAATTTTTCCCTTATTACTTTCTTCACATATATGAGCAATGGCTTTTAGTGTCAGTTGCTCTAGGAATTTCTTGTTGTAGTCTCATTTGGGTCTGCACAAACTGATATTCATCTTCCATTTTATTTTATAACAAAATGCTTCCCAACATTGCTACATAGAAAGTCACCCAAAATTTTCAAATAAACAAACTAGTCACCCAAAGTTTTCCATCATCAGTTGGAAATGCAATGCCCTTCTAAAATATACTGTGTGTTTTCCACTGCAAAGGAGAAAAAATAATATTGGCACTATATCAGTCAATCAAAAGCTGCAAATATCATAACAAGATTCAGGAATATGGAAGGAATATATTTTATTCACGCCAATAAGTAATAGCCAAATAATCAAGTTCATAACTTACCTGAAAGGAGAATTAATCAAAATATCATATTGAGCATATATTGGCAAAATGCTAGACTCAACTTCTCTTCACATAAAAATAATACAAATTCCATGTCATCATGAATTAGCCAATCAAAATGCTTTAAAATTCAAAAAGGGAGCACCTATTAAACAAATTTTTACTATATAATCTTGAAATAATATAATATTTTAATAATTTTATTTAATTACTTCTGCCCCAAATTGTCTCGAATATTGAAATAATCTCTGCCGGAATTGCCCCAATTTGTCTTGGATATCCAAATAAAATTAATATGATAACTCATTCTCCACTAATTCTAATAAATGAGCATATTGGAGAAGTTAATGCATGTGAAGACTTTTTTTTACCAATATTAATTAAACTAAGTTTTGTAATTAAATAAATGAATTTTTTCAAACCATAAATTTATGGTAATTATGCCGTAAGTTGTTTTCTCTCCGAACTTGTTCGAAAAGAATTGTTCCTTTTCGTCGTCTATAGGTCGAATTAGATGCTGGCATGTGGTCCTCCACGTGTGCTCTCTTGGATCCGCTGGGTTTTTTGTTTATCCGCTGTTTGCTGAAGTTTTCCACCTCCTCGGACAATGCTTGTTCCTGAAGTTTCCCCTTCCTGGCCAATTTGCATTTAACATCAAATCGGACAGAATTGTTTTCCTACCAGGCAAGGAAATACAATGGAAACTGTAATCGATGGCTGCCGCTAGCTCAGCTCCAGGGAGGCTTTTATTGATCTTTTTCGAGGCTTTTATTGAGCTTTTTCATGAGTCGAAGAGCTGCCAAGTTTGGAAACATTGGGATTTGTGGAGGTGTTGAGGGAAAACAAATGTGAAGTTGAAAAGCATAAGGGGTTTCATACCAGGGCTGCACTCTCCATATTCCTCTACAACATAACTCGCGGAGGTACATCCCTCACAAAACGGAAGTATAACAACGTAATATCGAAGCTTTGCTTTTAGGATTTGAATTTCTCCAGTCAGAAATTTACAGGTTGAATTCCACCAAAATCATAATCGCTGGTATTGGCAGGAAATTGGAAAAGCAACAGCAGTACATGAAGCGATTAGCAATATGTTCAGGTTACGAATACATTCATGCAAAACAAAAAACCCTGGCATGTTACTGTTCAAGGTCCACAGTTTGCTTCCTCTGATGGGCTTCCTGCTCTTGGTGGGGGCATCATATGTGCCAAGGCTTCTATGTTATTGCAGGTTTGGATTTCAGTTCCATGATTGTGACTGAAATGTATTGGAAATCTCAATGTGTTTATGCTATAAAGAGATAAACTGTAACGATGGCTTTGATTGTATATCTTGGATCTTGCAGAATGTGCCTCCAGCATTGCTTGTTCGTTTCTTGCAAGAGCATCGATCAGAATCGGCAGATAGTACTTTTGATGCTTTTTCTGCAAACTCTTGGAAGGCAAGTCCTTGTACTGTTCTATCGTCACGAATTGGAGGTTTTGGAGGTGGCTAGGTCATTCTCCCATTAGCTCATACTGTGGAACATGAAGAGGTATTGAACTGATTTATAGTTGTCATCCTTTGAATTCTACATTTAGATGTTAATTATATTAAATAATAGTCAGAAAATTATCCAACTCTAATAATTTCTGTGTTTACTTGAATGTACATGCAGTTTTTGGAGGTTATAAAGTTGGAGAATAATGGCCTAACATAGGAAGATGCTATGCTATCTAGGGATATGTTTCTGTTGCAGGTATCGTATTCAGACTATCTAGCTGTTTGGATTTTATTGACATTGATTCAGAACACAGAGATGCTCAAATGTGTACTACCTATGTTACAGAAATATATGTGAATGTGCGTGTTATAGAAGTTTGTACCGGCCACCTTGTTAATTTTTTTTGTCACATAAACAGTCCTCTGCCAGGCAGAGTCTAGAAGCTTTTACATTCCATTATTGTCTGCTGCTATGTCCAAATTTTTTTGAAGAGCATCTACAAGAATATTATTATCCTCTACAGTCTTGCTGAGATAAAATATTCTACTGGTGTATAATCTACAAGAGACTCCTAGGACCATCAGGCATTCACAAAACATATGACAAAATTGCTAATTTGGATGGCTGCCTTCTGAGAACTAAGAGACTCCTGTAGCTTTTGATAACTTCCCAACATCTTTTCAACTTGGAAATTTTGATGACAACCCAACACACCAGCTGCAAATTGTATTTTCTGTTAATGTCCCAGAACCTTGCAAATTCAATGATAAAGAAGGAACATTGCAATTCACATGCACATTAGAAATAACAGGGTCTTCAATTGCCTTAGACCCCTTTGTTCTATTCAAATGCTTGCACTGCTTTGGATGCCAGATATGTGACCAGATATTGCAATTTGAAATGAAATTTGGCTATCATAGCTTCACTTGTGGATTTAGAAAGAAGATTGCTCTGCTTCTCTGTTTCAACTTTGTATAATGTACCATGAATTGATGAAGATTACCTTTGTGTTTGACTCTGACTTATTCCCACATGTGTGGTGGATGTTCTGAACTGAATTACGGCTTCAGGAGTCCCACTTATACTTGATCTATTGAGCTCTCTACCTCTTATCCATTTGTACATGTTGATTTTATTGATGGGCAATTTATTCAAATAAGGATCATGGGATATGGCTTAATGAGATGGTCCCGTTTATTTTAAGACACCCTTCATTACTGCCAGTGGCATTGTTTGCCCTTTCCTCAGCCTTCTGGGTTTCATGATGAAGAACATGGAAGAATTTGATGTTGTTGAAGTTCTTGATCTCATAATTAATTCTGTCAATTCATCTATTGAGAGCGATGCCTTTGTGTAGGGTGACACCATGACCCACCTTTGATTATAATTTCCGAGTCTCCAACCACCATGAGGCTGTCTAATCTTAGAAGATGAACTTGTAATAGACCTTGGTAAATATGTGAGGACCCTGCAACAAACAAGTAATCAAAATACATGATATAGCATCAGAACTCAAAATCACTTTTATATTAATCGCAGGCCACTTCGAGGGGGAAACCTCCTTTGAGCAAGCTCAATACAAAATAACTTCACAGTGCCTTCCTTGGCCTCAACACACACTTGTATACTAAAAATAGGCGCCAATACTATGGGTCAAAACCATGGGCCAATATAAACTATGGATCAACAAATACTACAGGCGGCTTATAAAGCATATGCGCCCAACAACAATAACACAAACTATGGATCAAAAATTACTATGGGACGACTTACAAAGCATATGCGTCCAACAACAATATACTAACATAGTAAAGAGAAGGATTGACATGGGTTCCTAACATCCCCTCCCCCTTAGAAAAAACTTTGTTCTCAAAGCTTTAGATGTGGAAATTGTCGCTGAATCTGAAGGAGTGGTTCCCACGTAGCATCCTCGGGCTGCATTCCGTGCCATTGAATTAAGACCTCTGTGATAGAGCGAGAGCAAAGCTGACGAGTGCGCTTATTGAGGACAGCCTCCGGCTCCAAAAAGATGGATCCTTCATTATCCAGTTCTGGTAAAATAGTTTGGCCTTTGATGTTGGTGCCAAGAACTTTTTTCAGACAAGAGACATGAAATACTGGATGAATGCGGGAAGAAGGCGGAAGTTCCAATTTATAAGCAACAGACCCAATCTTCTGAAGAATCCTATGTGGCCCATAGAACTTTGGAGCGAGCTTATGACACCCTTTGAGTTTTAGTGAGGATTGCTTGTAAGGCTGGACATGAAGAAAAACCATATCACCGGCTTCAAAAGTGCACTCAGAACGGTGTTGATCAGCTTGTTGCTTCATGCGATTTCTTGCCATGTGAAGGTTTTCGCGCAAAATGCGAAGAACCTCATCGCGGTTTCGAAGGACCGCGTCAACTGCCTGAACTGGAGAACTACTGGGGGTGTAAGGAAGAAGAACTGGCGGTGCCTGACCATAAACTGCTTCATATGGAGTCATTTTAGAGGCAGTGTGGTAAGACGTATTGTACCACCATTCAGTGAGAGGGAGCCACTTTTCCCACTGATGTTGTTGCTCGGAGGAGAAGCAACGAAGATAAGTTTCCAAGCATTTATTGAGAATTTTAGTCTGACCATCCGTTTGGGGGTGATAACTTGAACTCATCTTCAGTTTGGTGCCAGTGTGGTGAAATAGTTCTGTCCAAAAATGATTGGTGAAAGTCGCATCACGATCCGAGACAATGGAAGAAGGCATTCCATGAAGACGAAAGATCTGGTCCAGGAAAATTTGAGCAACGGAAGAGGCTGTATAGGGATGGCTGAGAGCACAAAAATGACTATATTTGGAGAGGCGATCAACCACAACCAAAATCACAGTCTTCCCTCCAGATTTAGGGATCCCTTCAATGAAATCCATAGAAATATCTATCCATATCCGGGTAGGTATGGGAAAGGGCTCGAGCAATCCCGGAAGGGGTGTTGTTTCACCCTTATTGCGCTGGCAGGTATCACATTTAGCCACCATCTGTTGAATTGTCCTTTTCATGCCCTGCCAAAAGAAGTTGCGTCATGCCCGTTCATACGTTTTGAGAAAACTAGAGTGCCCCGCTGACGGAGAAGCATGGAGTTCATAGAAGATAGCTTGTTGAAGAGTTGTGTTCTGGGGAAGCACCAGACGACCCTTGTATCTCAGTGAAGCACCATCCCAAGAGTAATGTGGGACAGCAGAAGGGTTGTTGTCCAAGCATTGGATGATGTGAGATAATGAAGAGTCATTGACATAACCCTGTTGAACCGATTGCAACCAATTTGGAACAGGCATAGAAATAGCGGAAAGAGAACTTTGGTCATCAAATGTGTGAGAAAGGGCATCCGCCACAATATTGTCCTTACCCTTCTTATAAGTGATCTCATAGTCATAACCCATTTCTGTTGTGCTGGGGAGGATACACGCTGTTCTAGGAAATATTTCAGACTCTGGTGATCAGTCTTGATGCAGAAATGATTCCCTAAGAGATAGGGTCGCCACTTTTGTACTGCATGCAAAATAGCCATTATTTCCTTCTCATATGTAGAGGCAGCTAAATTCTCACCGGAAAGGGCTTTGCTGGTGAACGCAATGGGGTGTTCATCTTGAAGGAGAACAGCACCAAGTCCATTGCCGCAAGCATCACTCTCAATAGTGAAGGGCTTGGAAAAATCGGGCATAGCTAGAACAAGTGTAGTACACATAGCTTGTTTCAGCTTGTCAAATGCACACTCAGTAACATGTGTCCATGTAAAAGCATCCTTTTTCAACAGAGCAGTTAATGGAGCTGCAAGCTTCCCATAATCCTTGACAAACTTGCGGTGGTAGCCAGTCAACCCCAAAAAACCATGAAGGCTCTTGAGTGTCTTAGGAGGCGGCCAATTGTTCATGGCAGCGATTTTGGCAAGATCCACACAAACCCCTTGTGCTGAGATAATGTGCCCGAGATACTCAACTTCCTTTTGGCCAAAAACACATTTAGACTTTTTGGCATGGAGATGATGATCAAAGAAAAGTTGCATTACAAGAGCCAGATGCTGGCGATGTTCAGCCCATGTTTTACTGTAGATGAGGATATCATCAAAAAATACCAGAATGAATTTCTGCAAATATGGTCGGAATATTTTATTCATCAAGGCCTGGAATGTGGAAGGAGCATTAGTGAGACCAAAGGGCATGACCAAAAACTCATAGTGGCCATCATGTGTGCGGAAAGTTGTTTTAGGGATATCATCCTCATGAACCCGAATTTGATGATACCCAGAGCGAAGATCCAACTTGGAGAAAAATTGAGCACCATGAAGCTCATCAAGAAGCTCATCAACAACAGGAATTGGAAACTTCTCCTTGATGGTGAGGTGATTAAGTGCTCGGAAGTCAATGCAGAGGCGCCATGACCCATCTTTTTTGCAGACAAGAAGAACTAGTGAAGAAAAGGAACTTGTGCATGGGCGAATAATACCTTGCTTCAGTAAGTCCCTAACGAGGAGTTCAATCTCTGTTTTTTGGTGAAATGGGTAGCGATAGGGCCTGATGTTGGGAGGAATGCCGCTAGGAAGGAGCTGAATACGATGGTGCTCTGGTCGTGAAGGTGGAAGTCCCACTGGTTCAACAAAAACACCTGTATATCGATCTAGAATTTGTTGGAGATCCAAAGGAGTAGTGGGGGCCGCTGATGGTTGCATTTGAATGGAATGGAGCTGAGCGATGACACCATGGGAACTCTTCTTAAGGAGTTTTTCCATGCAATGTGAACTGATGATGCTGAGAGACCCTGGTTGTAATCCTTTCAATGTGTGTTTGTGTCCATCAGGGGAGAACTGCATCCAAAGTTCAGCAAAATCCCATAATATGGGGCCAAGTGTGCGCAGCCATTAAGCGCCCAAAACCACATCACATCCGCCTAAGGTCAAGGCAAACATGTCATAGCGGAGGTTATAATCTCCCATAGAGATACACACATTACGACACTTCCCTTTGTAAGGTAAGGTGACCCCATTGGCAACCATGACTTCAAAGTTGGAGCAAGGATGGATAAAACAATCAGCTTGTTTGGCGATCCGAGGTCAATGAAATTATGAGTGCTGCCAGAATCAATGAGTATTGTAAGAGGAAGCTTCTTGAAGTAACCACGTACCCGCATTGTTTGGGGGGCAGTGACTCCAGCTAAAGCATGGAGGGATATCTAGGGCTGGTCGTCCTGAGATGGAGGGTCAGTAGGCGGGTCCTGAGTGTCAACCGGAGCATCCATTGTATCGGAAACTTCTTCACCAATTTCAGAGGCAGGTGGAGAATCCACATCCAAGAGATAGAGCTTTTGTTGAACACATCAATGTCCCCGACTGAATTTCTCACAACAAT